>OZ024822.1:106645472-107180472 GCA_964016985.1 Anodontia alba
TTAATTCAGGGATGTAAAATTCCACTCGCCCACTCACATTTGTGAGAAAATTTTCAGGCAGCGCCAGTGAGATTTTCAGAACTTTCTTCACTTTTTCTTCACTTTTAGCATCTAAATTCTATACAGCTCATAAGGGCGGGCAAGTTTTGAGGGAATTTTACACCTCTGAATTAATAAGTTAAATACTTTGAGTATGTAAAGGTGTGAATCTGCATTTTGGGTATATAAAGTATTTTCCTTCAATTTTTGCCGTTCAGTTTTATTGCAATGGCACAACAGAGTATCATGTTAATGTTCAAAAAGTCAAATGACTGGCTTGGCAACTCGGTCCAAGACAAACCAGCTAGGGCAACCGGGATCTGCAAAAATGCGGTCCTGCTTCAATCTGCAAATTATAATATCAGTGATATCCGGTTGTTTCAGTTGTCTCCCCAGTCCACCTGTCAGTCAAGTAAGGTGTCTTCAATCATGTCTGATGTGCCGACAAACAATTTCTTATCTTGTGTTTGCTTTGACAAATGTCGTACAAAGGTTTGAAATCAAGTACCCAAGTATACACAACAATGTACAGAAATCAGGATTATTATTAAAATGGATTTATAGGACTGCCAATTGTCATTAGTTTTCGTGATATTATATTTTCACTTTGGAAATTGGCTCGTTGATGACGTCATCATCATCAGCTGGACCGATTCAGATTTTAAAATTTCTAGAGCCCTGGGCTGGGTTGGAGATTTTCCTGGTGCAGAAAATGGACAACAAACTGACACAGATGTATAGTTTACAATTTTGGAAGTAGTATGACTTGGAAGATTAAAGATATTGTCTGACTGACTGCAGAAATTTCTTGGTGCATCAGGGTTTTCTTTGTCCCTCAAAAACACAAAACTTGGTCCCTTTTTGACTCTTATGTCCCCTAAACCTTCATCTTAGACACATTGATGTCCCTTAAAATTTGCAGTATTTTCTGTAAAATTCATACAATTAACCCCTGGATTTACCCCATATGTCCCCTAAAATGAAGGTCGAGACATTATGTCCCCTTAAATAAATTTCTGAGGAAAAACCCTGGTACATTTTTAGTAAGGCCAAGTAAAAACCTTGTGTCACTCGTCAAATTTGGTGAATGCTGAAAATGTCTTTCCCTGGATCTTTATGTTTGTTTGTTTGTGTAGAGGTTTTACGGCCTAGTCAACCCCGTGGTCCTCTAAGCGGTTAACCAGTATTGTGCACATTCTTTCATCAGAAACTGACAACTGCCCTTCTTGAATTAGCAGAAAAGAAAATGACCATAGAAAATATTTCATGATCAATCTCCAATGTTGCAGACTCGGCGGGGCGGAACGCGCAACCTCCTGATCACCAGTCAGACATGCATCCAACTGAACCACTAAGGCCACCAATCAGATGAATAACCCACCTGTGTGACTGTCATGTGTAACTGGTCTATACAACAAAATTTCCTCTTGCCTGACAATTTACACAATGCAAAATGTTTGAATGGCTGAGGACCGTCTTTTTACTTCAGAACTTATTGACACCCCTGACCTCGGTAAGGCACTCCCTACCTCTAAATACTGCCATACACCCTCATGGACATGCTAGGATTCTTCTCATCAGTACTGTTCTCACATTTTATTTTTTTTTTTTTTGAATACGGAGAAACAAGAAAAAAATATTAATCTGGATATCTCTCTTATCTTAGCTCCAGCTATGCTTATGGGAAAGTCCGAAACGTTATATGGGAAGTAATGTTTTATAGTCAGTAGATATACTTTTAGATACAATAACCAGTGATTTATTTACTGGTTGGCTATTCAGTCCAAAGGCCTCACATGACTGAAATTTATTGAGTCCCATGATAAAGTAACATGTTTTAGAGCAGTTTTCTGAGCTGTGAGTCCAGGGACTTGCTTATATTATACTTGTGAGTCCCAGAGAAAAAATATTATATGAAGCAGGTAAAAAAAAATCACTGAATATCTGAGAACTATATTATTAAATATTACAAGAAAAAAAAATCTGGAGCTCTGATCTACTTGCCACAATTTTGTATGATAAGCAATTACACAATGAATACTGTTTGACAGTAGCTAGGTAAAGATAAATTTACATGGAACACAATGAACACTGCAATTCGCTACTCAGGTTAATGCATTTAGAGAAAAAACTAATTCAAATATGTGAACAAAGCTAGCTGGGAGCTGGGTGCAACATAATTAGACTTTTCTTTTTCGTAAAACTGCATCAAGTGCAGATGTCAGACTTAATGAAAAGCATTTGCACATATAAAAACTATGGCAGAGATTGATAACATGCTGGATTCAGATTTAATATATAAATAATTCCGGTGGCTTATGAAATCTCATTTCCAGGTCACATGGCAGGTTTCATTATTCAAGTGCGAGGATCTGAAGACCATTATCCACTCTTCCACAGACCGCCCTTTGATAAACCATAAAAAAACAAGTACCTCTGATACTTCGTCGTCATCGCTGCAGGATACATCCAGACCTAATTGAGATGTAGGAACTTGAGGATTTTCTATCAAAGTCGGGCCCGTCATGGCCGATGTCTGGGTATTTTGATCGATTTCGACCGTTTTTATTTCTTTCGTAGCGTCATTATTTTCTGTCGTTTCCACATTCTGCATTCTTGCGGTAACTTTATGGTGGCTTAACTTTTCGTTATATTTTCTCTAAGTGTTATTTTGTGCGGCAAATTGAAACGATCATCAGAAATTAGTTGCCACCTTGACCGCCATTATAATCTTAGAGTCCCGGATGATGAGTTGTATGCGCAGGAGCAGACAACTTTTGGTTATTAGAATTCTAAAAATAGACGCGCTCGTTCACGTATGAAAAAGAGCGTGAACGATTTAGATAACATACATGAAATTTTTATTTTGGCTCGTGCACAAATAATTATGAGTTAAATCTCGGACACAGTATATATTGTGTCCGAGGTTAAATGGATTCAGAAGTTGGACAGTGAATGCAGTCATAATCCTTCCCATTGATCCTTTCAAATATTGCAGAACACATATGGTGTAAACAACGGTAGCAGGATGTTTCGCCCCTGGTCGTTTCATCCCTAATTTGGAGCCTGGTCGTTTCGCACCCCCCCCCCTCCATCCGAATCCGGGTCAAGTCGGCCCCGAGTCAAGTCGGCCCGGGTCAACGGCCGGGTCAACTCGTCCAGGTCAACTCGGCCTGTATGGTGGCCCAGGTATGGGTTAGGCTAGAAAGTGGGTGTATCTATCTGTATGTCTGTTAATACATACCTGAATTTTTCAGCAACCTTAGAAGTATCCAGCCGTTAATCATTAATGGCATGTCAAAGGTCTTCCAGTCATGTGCTTAACCAACCAATTAAAATTCAGATCTTTTTTTTTTTTCTGTCATTTAATATTTATTTTCAAATATTCACAATACACAACATATTTCATTGTTTACAAATAGTAAGTATTTCAAAGCAAATGTATACAAATATTACATGGTACACATACATAGACATGTTTCTTGTTCTGTGACAACACAATAGTTAATCAATCATATCACTTATATAATTCATAGCATATATTTTTTTTACATGTATAGTCGTATTATGGATACTTGGAAACATTTAAGATTTTAGAGGGTTGTTACACACACACACACGCGCGCGCGCGCGCGCGCGGAAAAAATGTTGTACCAGCTATATATGATAATGACAAAAAAAAAAAAAAAAATATTGAAATTTTTGTGCTACCTTCCTGATTATCGAACTAATGCAGGTTTCTTAAATTTATTCATCAAATTCAGATCTTTAATGCCTTAGCGGTTGTGCCAAACAAATCCGTAAGTGTGAAAGTACTGATTAGAACAATTAATTTGGTGGATAACAAATTACTATTGATGTTTTGTAATTAAAGACGTTTGTTTTCTTACAATTTGCTTACATCCCTAATTAAGTTACAATATGCTTACATCCCTAATTAAGTTGGTAACTCCTTGAATTAGTCCCTAAAAACTAACTTAAATCAAAAGCGCACGAAATCAATCTTTTGTTGAAAAACTTTCTTTAATTCGCCAACATAGTCTGTATAAAGTGCCCGAGTAGATGGATTCAGTATCAGATCCCAATTTGGAATCCTCATAGTTACTTGCATTTTATAACCGCCATGTCTGCTTTGTGTATTGTGTATAAGGTGTTTGTCACTGGGCGTAAGCATGCAGTCTCTTGTGATGCTTGCGAACGCTGGCAGCATCGTCTGTGTGGAACAGGTAAAGTAGCTTTTTTTTCCTTTTGAATATTCTGATTTATTTACCGGATCTTTCAAGAGTGTTTGGTATCCTGAAAAGGACACAATATAATTGCATAAAAAAACATATTAAAATATGCAAATAACGTCACTTATTACTAATAAGTGCTCAGCATGACCTATCACTAATTAGTGCAATTCGGGGATAATAGAAAATAAATTTTGTTATAAATAACATCCGAAAGACAAACAAACAGCAATTAAGTCATAAAGTATATATTAATAAGTGAATAATTGAACAAATAAGTATGTTGCGATAACGTGTTTGTGTAACCTACAAAACGGACCGAGTTGACCCGACCGAGTTGACTCGGGGGCCGAGTTGGTTACAGGCCGAGTTGACCCGTGACCCATTTCGTTGAATGGTCGTCCCGCCCACCCGACCATGGATGAAAAAAATGTTTAATTCACAATTTCGTTAACTGCATTTTTTTTTCTGTGAAAATGGGGTGATTATAAAAGCCGGGAGTAAAGGTCGGAAGTCGGGAGTAAATTTGGACAATCAAATAATAACACTAAACTTGCACCTATCGAGATGAAATTTGGAACATAAGTAGAATATAGACTCTTCTTTAAAATGCATATAAGATTTTATATAATTATCAAATGTTTTTCACGTTATAGTATGAAATATACGACTATGTCGCTCTTTTTTAGGTCGGGACCAACTTTTGCGATATTGACGATGTCAAGCATTTTGCAAATTATTGTCAGTCTGGGAATTCCACACGAATTATTTTATACATTATCAATTAAAAACATGTCACAGTTTAGAAAAAAAAATGTAAAAATAAAGTTATTCCGTCGCACCGTCTAGTAAATAATTGACCCGGGAGTAGGTCGGAACTAAATTTCGGCTTTTGCGGTGTTGATGATGTCAAGTATTTTTTTTTATATATATATATATATTTTTCTGATTTGTGACATGTTTTTAAATTAAATTGCACAAAATAATTCACGTGGCAACCCGCAACTGACCATAATTTGCAAAATGCTTGACACTCTAAAAACTGTGATATCTCCCACTGCCACCTCGTCCATCCCACCTCTGGATAGCAATGGACGTATATATACTGATGAGCAAGACAAGGCTAATCTACTTAATAATTATTTTAAGGAACAAACACTGTTAGATGATAGTAACGCTGAACTTCCAGCTTTACCTCCATATAATATCGAATCTACCTTAAATTCTATCATCCTCACCCCCTTAGAAGTTGAATCTGTCCTAAAATCACTACCGATTGGAAAAGCATCTGGTCCAAACGGATTAAGCAATCGCATTCTTAAAGAACTGTCAAAAGAACTAGCTTTTCCGCTATGTGTCCTCTTTAACCGATCCCTCAGTCAAGGTGAAGTACCTAGACAATGGAAAGAAGCAAACATATGCCCTATTCATAAAAAAGATGATCCCTCATTAGTAAGTAATTACAGACCCATTTCTTTGCTAAACTCTGAAGACAAAGTATTTGAAAGGCTTATATTCAAGCACTTATACAATCATCTTCGAGATAATAACGTTCTATCATCTTTACAGTCCGGGTTCATACAAGGAGACTCCACTGTAAACCAACTCAGTTTCTTGTACAATACATTCTGTCAAGCCTTAGACATGGGCAAAGAAGTTAGAGTTGTCTTCTGCGACATCAGGAAAGCATTTGATCGTGTATGGCACGCAGGGCTTTTACACAAACTTAAGGCAGCAGGTGTTCAGGGAGAACTTCTCAAATGGTTTACAAATTATTTAGCTGAAAGAAAACAACGCGTTATACTTCCTGGTGTCGCGTCAGACTGGACGTATATTCTTGCTGGAGTGCCGCAAGGCTCCATACTCGGGCCAATACTTTTCTTAATCTACATTAATGACATAGTCGCTGAAATTGGCTCCAACATTCGCCTGTTCGCTGACGATACTAGCCTCTACATTATTGTTGAAAATCCTATTACATCTGCTGTTTGCCTTAACTCAGACCTTTCAAAAATTTCTATCTGGGCAAACAACTGGTTAGTTGACTTCAATCCGATCAAAACCGAATCAATGCTGATATCTCGAAAACTAAACAAGCCTGTTCACCCACCCCTGTTTATGCAAGAAGTACAAATAGCTGAAGTGTCATCTCATAAATACCTAGGCTTGATTCTGTCCAACGACTGCACTTGGCACCAACATATTGATTACATAACTAAAAAAGCATGGAACAGGATTAATATTATGCGAAAACTCAAGTTTAAGTTGGACAGGAGTTCTCTAGAAAAAATATTTACAACTTTTATAAGGCCCTTACTTGAATACGGGGATATAGTATGGGACAACTGCACACAATTTGAAAAACAAGAAATTGAGAAAATCCAAATCGAAGCCGCACGAATTGCCACTGGAACAACCAAACTTGTATCTCTTAATGCCCTGTACCAAGAAACTGGCTGGGTTACACTAGAAAAGAGACGGGAAAATCATAAACTCGTCATGTTCTACAAAATGTATAATGACTTAACTCCGTCTTATCTTTCTTCTTTAGTACCACAGTCAATAAACAATCTATCCCAATACAGCCTCCGAAATGCAGATAACCTACAATCTATTCACGCTAGAACTAATCTATATTTTCAGTCTTTTCTACCATCTGTGGTAAGAAAATGGAACGACTTGTCCGATGAAGCAAAACGTTCCAGTTCGGTTACTTCTTTCAAGAATTATTTAAACCGCAACAGAACGTCTATTCCAAAATATTTCTATACAGGCAATAGGAAAACACAGATCTTGCATACACGTCTCCGAACAAAATGTAGCAGCTTAAACAGCGATCTCTACTCCAAAAATATAACTGAATCTCCATTTTGCCACTGTGGACAGGTAGAAAATTCGCACCATTATCTACTTTGTTGTCCCTTGTACACCGCACAGAGAAACGAACTCTTTAACGCTGTATCAGAGTATCAAACAATATCGCTTAATCTTCTACTATATGGAGATGCCTCTTTACCATACACAACAAATGTTCTTATATTTGAAAAAGTCCAAAAGTATATAAGCGACACAAAACGCTTTTAACTGTTGAAGCCATTTAAATACAATGTTCTGTACATGCAACTCTCTATTGAAACGTTAGTAGATTCTGTGGGAAACTTACCAGGGAAGCGCTGCCCTTATCCCCCCCAATTGTTTTTATTAAAATCCCTTAAGGTCTTGTGATATATTAAAGCGACTTCTACGACTGATTTTATCAGCCTTAGAAGTGGCATTAGTATGAACCAGTTAACAGTTATGGCTCTTTAATTGATATTCTGACCTTACTGTCATTTCAAGTATATATATATAATTATTATTTTTTTTTATTGCTTTCGTTATCTTATCATTGCTCTTTATATATATATATATATATATATATATATATATATATATATATATATATATATATATATATATATATATATATATATATATATTTATATATTTTTATATATATATATTTGTTTGTGTTTTTTTTTTTTTTTTTTTTTTTTTTTTTTTTTGTGTGTGTGTGTTTTTTGTTTTTTTTTTTGTTTCTTTTTTCTTCTTTCAAATCTGCATCCTTAATTCACATCCACAAATTGAGATCTATATTGTTTAACATTTTTCCGTCACTATTTGTACAACTGTAATTGTTAAGGAGAACTAAATAAGTAGTCATACTTTCGTTCTGATCCTATTTCTTATGTGCTACAATGTATAGTGTTATGTAATATTTGGATAATAAAATATGTTTAAACCAAATGCTTGACATCGTCAATAGCGCAAAAGTAGTTGCGGTCATGGTACCAAAGCCGTAATCCAAAATCATAAATCCATAAACGAATGACGAATCAGAATGTTCAGACCAACAGACATGGACCCCAGAACAAAGGGTGTAATCAGGCGTCCACGGATAGTAAGCATTACTTGGTAAGCAAGCTTCGCCCACCATGCCCATGGGCCTGAACGAAGGAAATATCGATAGAAGCGTATGTCCGGGATTTGGGAAGTCTAGTTATGGCGCGTCACTGGCAAAAACATCAGAAACAATTCTGGAAACTGCCATATTGTAGGGATTGACTAGATCATGATGTCTCCCATAGAACTTCTTAAGTGTTGCTACCAAGCCGAAATTTAGTCCCGATCTACTCCCGGGTCAATTAATTACTAGACGGTGCGATGAAATAACTTTATTTTACATTTTTCTAATCTGTGACATGTTTTTAATTGATAATGTATAAAATAATTCGGCTGGAATACCCAGACCGACAATAATTTGCAAAATGCTTGGCATCGTCAATTCCGCAAAAGTTGGTCCCGACCAAAAAATAAGCGACGTAGTCGTATATTTCATACTATAACGTGAAAAATATTTGATAATAATATAAAATCTTATATGCATTTTAAAGAGATTTTTGAAGATTTCAAACAAGGCTGTCATGGGCGCCGCCATTGTTGTGTGTTTGTGACGTCATTTGCTCTTAATTAAATATGCATAAACTGAATAACTCACATATGCAAACACATCAAATGCTTTCTTTCTGCATATGTCTTCTTTGGTATTTAGCAACTTATTTTCCCTAAAATTGCATTGTTTTCTGTCTAACTAACTGTCATTTTAGAATTTTTCAGTCCCTCATTAAATATTCAAAATGGCGACGCTCATGTCAACAGTTACAAAAGCTAAAAACTCCAATTTTCTCATTTCTTGATGGAATTTGCACCAAAATGTTCAGTTTGTAAATATCGACCATCAGACATACTTTATATTTAGTGAGTGTTTCCCTTTAAATAAGTAAGTGTCGGTATCCGCTATTAACTATGTCCTTTATAAGTTTGTTCTTCTGTTCGATTCTTCTTTGTTTGTGTGTCTGTGATTTCCCACATGGCGTTTATGGTGTTCTATTTGCTCATCGTTCCTTACTTCTCCTTCCTTTGGTGCCTCGGGAGGGTTCGTGAATGTGGCATTTCCTGGGTATCTTCACTTATATTTTAGTCAGTGAACAGAAACTATTAGCGTAGACTCAGATTAGCGGATCCAAGTAAAAAAACAATAACAAAAAAAACAAAAACAAAAAAACATACAAGTATTAAAGTATTTGTAAAACATGGCTGCCAATACTGTTAGAGGAATGGACGCTGGATTTTTAGAACGCAGCCACTGAAATCACGTGCATGTGGACAATTTGGAAATAAATCATGACGAAGTGATTGAACACGGGTGTCAATTTCTCTCACAGTAATCCATGGCGTTCATTCTTTTTTTTTTTTTTTTTTTTTACAATTACCTTAGTGTATCTTCTTTTTGTTAAGAAATTGGCATACCTATATATTTTAACGGTACTGGTTGTCAAATGCATGAGGTATTGAATCCAAAAGAACTACAGTTAAATATTTAAATAAAACTAATACCGCTGACACCGAAGCACCATGTCTGGATTTAAATTTATCAATATCTAATGATATAATGTCTCCTAAAATTTATGACAAAGTGGACGACTTTGATTTTAATATTGTAACATTTTCCAGTTTTAATCATATGGTGTGTATATTTTTCAGTTAATTCGTTTGGCTAGAGCATTTAGTCTAGTCCGTGACTTTAAAAATCAAAATAGAATTTTAACTGCTCAACATCTTAAGCAAGGATACCGTTATCATAAACTATGAAAACATTTTCTAAGTTTTATCGCCGTCTCTGAATTAATGTCCAAATATAACGTTGGTTTGAAAATACTTCTAAATGGGATATTAAAAAAACAACAACAACTAAAAGACATATAAGTATTAAGGTATTTGTAAAACATAGCCACTAATACTGTTAGAGAAAT
The DNA here is from genome assembly GCA_964016985.1 of Anodontia alba. Classification (NCBI taxonomy): domain Eukaryota; kingdom Metazoa; phylum Mollusca; class Bivalvia; order Lucinida; family Lucinidae; genus Anodontia; species Anodontia alba. Next base: position 106,655,596 of record OZ024822.1, read on the forward strand.
AGGCACCGGATCACAAGAACGGTGAAATTTCCCTTAAGATGGTCATGTATGCTGCTAAGACAACCACTCAAATATTGTACATGTGGACAATTATGAAATAAATCATGACGAAGTCTGGGCTTAAGGCACATTTACCGTTATTGAATGTGCGAACCTGAATTTTATGGCGACTCAGTTTAAAAATTCAGAATGATTGTTGGCAAAACTGATTTTTCAGAACAATTCGAAAAGATTGTCGCTATGAAAAGATAAGCGAAAACATGGAGATTTGCGGTACTGCATGGGTGGTTGTTTACCACCAAATATGGTCGATAACTTTGTCTCCCTCTTCAACTGCACGATGGAGAGTTGGTGCCCAGACTAAATGACGGCTCCCTCCACAATTTGTTTCTGATGGATTGCACCTGGCTGTCAATGTCTGTGGTCGGACCTGTTGTGGCCCTGTTTGTGTTTTTCTTGTGTTTTGGCTTCAGATCGCCATTGAGCCATTTGCTTCGTTTCATTATAGTATTCTATTTTTATTATATGTGTTTCACTTTGATATTTCACAGATGAAGTAGAAGACCCTAAATGCAGACTGAACATATATGTGTAATCTGGAGCTGCATCAGAATTAAGGGCAAGGTTTTACGAGAGTAAAACTGGTTCCCCCCCCCCGCCCCCCCCCACCCCCTCCCCCCCCTGTAATTTTCTTACTGACCGTTCAAAGGCATTCCATCTGTTGCAGTTCTTCATTGTTTATATGTCCGTAGTTTCATATGAGGCGTTTGTTTTGCCATTATTTTTCATCATCTCTCCTTCTTTTGGTGTCTCGAGAAGGCTTTCTTGTGACATTTCCGGGCATCCTCGCTTATATTTTTGTTAGTTTAGTTTATTCTTAATAATTACAACATTACTAATACAAAAATACATTTGGAAAGGATCTAATCGAAAGCTCTGATGGCTTGTGTGGATCTTGCCTACTAAAAGGAAAAACACATCTTATTCAAAAAAGGTAAGAGAAAAGTCCAGGGAGTGCCACAATCACAAACCGCAGCCCTTCCCAGACCCCAAGAGGAAGAGGAAACCGACAAATCTAAACAAGCACAAACCGAAAAAACGTACGAAAAGCTCTAAGATTAGCTCTCTTCCCCATGCGAGGTAATCGCAATACTAAAAGGACTGAAAAAACACAAGAACAAAATGACACACGGAAAGACATACAACAAATCGTCTCGTAGAATAAACCACAAAGCAACAAAAAGTAAGACTAACACCGGGACATCAAAGACAATATAATTTATAAATAAACAGCAATCTATTTTATCTTAGACATTCTGGTCCATTCAGCATTATTTACCCAGACTGGTATAAAGTCTTAGAGACACTTTCAATTTCCAGCTCGGCCACATAACTGTCTTGAAGAATGATTACGAAAACATTTCTCTGGTCATTTTCCAACTTCCGCTGATTCAAGAAGGGCATTTGTAACTTACTGGCAAAAGGTGTGTACAAGAACTGACTAAACACAAAGTTTGCCAAAGAAAATCCTCTATGGAGAACTTCTAGGAAAACGTTCCCATGGTGGTCAGAAGAAGCGATACAAGGACACCCTCAAAGCCTCCCTTAAAGACTTCAGCATACCAACAGAGCCATGGGAACAGATTGCACAAGATCGTACAAAGTGGCGAGGCCTCATAAAAAGGGGAGCTGGTGAATACGAAGCAAAAAGAATCAGCGAAGCTGAGCAGAAACATGCACAGCGGAAAGTAAGAGCTAAGGCATCACCAACAGAGCTTTCTTCCTCAGACCTCTCTTGTTCTATCTGCAACAGGCAGTTTAGAGCTAAGATTGGTCTCATCAGCCATTTTAGAACATACAAATAATAACTCATCACACAGTTGATTAGGGTTGGTCGTCAGTAATGACAGACGAACAAAATTAAGAAGTGCAGAAATAAACGTGTGTAGAAAAATGTATTTTTTTACTTAGAGTTCAAGAACGGATTTAGTCTTCATTCCTTTGGAGTCAGGACCCCGGGTTCTTCATTAATTTGGAGTCAGGACCCCGGATCAGTAAACAGCAGTTCATACAGATTACATACGAAGACTAAGATCAACATGTGCATGTTCTTCAGGGCGCATATTCCATTTTGTAGAAATTGCCGTGCTCCGATTTTTATGTTATTCATTAGAGCAAAAATGACTCAATAAATGGAACTGTGCATAATACGAGTTTGGTTTTAATCCACACTGGATTGTAAAGTTATAAAACTGCGACTCCTATTTCCTAATCCGTAGTGCGTTCGTTGTTTCCAAAGGCAATCTTTTTTACGTTTATTATAATCAAAGTGATCAATATTTTCATTACATTATTATTAAAGTTCTAAAATGTACACTAGACAGTTCAAGTTTCGGGTTTAATAATGGAAGGTAATAATGCAGAGCACACCCTACAACATAACAAAAAAAAAAAACAAAAAAAAAAAAAAAAAAAAAAAAAAAAAACAAAGAATGGCTGGTCTTCTGATCGGATGTGCAAGCTGGTGTGACTCTCTGCTCATATGATATTACCTTGGAACAGGTAAATAAGTCAATACTAAATAGTCCAATATTAACTTCCCGCTATTGAGCCTCTACCTGTCTGTCTTCCATTGACAGTATACCAGTTATTACACTGCTGTCGGCCTATTCAGCGCACCTAGGGTTTTGAGCTGAATTTAAAAAATGTTCGCTAGACCAGTTTTAATTTTTAAATGCACTAGAACGAAGAATAATTCATTATAAATAAAACAAGTTTATTTGCTTTTAATTTCTTCTTCAAATTTAGCAGATAATAATCCCTCAACTTCATCACCCCCTTGTTTGCGTGTCATAAAAAAATGTCTGCCAATGTCGCGCACCTGTTAGAATTTTGCTTGTTGCCTTGGACATAAAGAATGTTTTTAGATTAAAGAGGCATTTCTATGATAACTAATCAATTCAGAATATATTTGTGCCATTTTCATTGTTCACACTGACAAAACCACCTTTTAAATTTCACGTTCAGGGAAAAGGGGCCTTTGGTTTTAGTGAAAACAACATTTTCCTCATTATTTTGAAATAAACTCCTGATTCCCCATGCAAATTGTAATGGCCATGTACCTTTTGATATGTTTCATCACATACGCCGACAAAATGATATTTTGGGATTTTTGGGAGAAAATATTTGAGTGATCAGCATTGGCAGATGCGCCACATTAGGCTACACGGCTGGGGAATGGCTAAACAGCGAAAGGAAGTTTCCTTTCGCGAAAGGAAGGTTTTTCTACGAAAGGAAGATATCAGTGGGGCCCAGGGAGATATTTTATATATCTAGTGATACTATTGAGACAATTTAGTGGATATGGGGTACTTTTTCCAAAAAGGTAGGTACTCGGGGATTAAAACTCGGGGATTAAAGGGAGCGTGTCTTTCAAGGAACAAACTATCATTAAACAGGTTCCTTTCGCGAATGTTTTATACGAAAGGAAGATCATTATGAGACCTTTGGTTGTACATTTATGTATTATACGGATACTTATGAAACATCTATGGGATATTTTTTCCAAAAATCAGGTGTACGGGTATAAAAAGAACAGCGCGTTTCAAGGAACAAAGGCTCATTTCGCAAAAGGAAGGTTTCGGTCTACTTACTGTCTATATTGCTAATAGTTGTAACTGTGATTTGATTTCTTTCATTTGTGATAATGTGGGTGGGATTTAGGATCCAATTGTATCAATTCTGGATCGTTTTATTTTTCAAATTTCCTACAGAAAGATTTTATAAATGAGACCCTGGAAGGTCATTCAGGTCCCTTACGAAAGGAAGCTTTTTCTACCTTAAGAGCATATTTATAACTTTATGAGGGTATTTATGTAAAATAAAATAAACTCCTTTGCTAAGGAGTTTATTTTATACGAAACGGATGCTATTTCTCTGACCTGTCATGTTAGCCTGTGGATAATTAATTGTCCCCAGTTTCCAGCTGGCACCGCACAGTTTTATACTTGTGACTCGTGGAGGTATGATTAGGTATTGTTGCTGAAACTGATATAGCATTATTGTCATACCAGCAACAAGTTTGCCAACCTTTTTTTTTTCTTTTTTTTTTCTTTTTTTTTTTTATTCTTTTTTTTTTATTTTATTTTTTATTCTTTTTTTATTTATTTATTTTTATTCTTTTTTTTATTTATTTTTTGTATTTTTTTTTTTTTATTCTTTTTTATTTATTTATTATTTTTTTATTTATTTTGTATGGGGTATGTTGATACATGTGCATTAAGTTTCATCGCATTATTTAATGCTTTAAAACTTAAACACGGACCTCGAAAGAAAACTGAGACATTATTTTTGCATTAACATGTATCAACAGACCCCGACCAAATTTCTAAGGCACAGCAAAACAATCTTTAATTAGTATGTACGTGTAGTCTGCAACACTATTAATAATGGCAAATTCAAGTTGTTCATGATTGTTCGTTCGGGGCTAGAAGCCACAGCCTGGTCACTTCAGGTGGCCAGTTGTATCCCGAAACTTTATTTCTTCTGATTTTGTTTTCTTATTTGGAGTATATTGTACTATGTTCGGTGCTAGTAGCCACAGCCTGGTCACTTGAGGTGGCCAGTTGTATACCGATTCTGTACATGTTATTCCTAAAACGTATATTTAGCTGTCCATGTTACTTCTTTCGGGGCTAGAAGCAGCCTGGTCACTTCAGGTGGCCAGTTGTATCCCGAATTCTATATCTTAATACATTGTCAAGAAACTTGAACCCAGATTGTTTTGGTCTGCGTTCGAAACATGACCTATAAATTATCTTTTATTTTATTCTCAATTCATATATAAGTACAATACTTGAAGAACATGTCATGGAAAACGGTGAAACACACCTAACAACAATTGAGCGTAATGTCATATTTATGAGGCTTATGGCATATGTGAACGTATGAGGTGCAGGCGCGAATGCGCATCCGCGCAATCCCGCCAGAGCCTTCACTTTCGTAAAACATGTAATTTAGAACTAGTGAATGGTTCAGACTGAAAATCAAACATCTAGTCCCACTTGATTGTCGAGAATGCGTATTTGAAGAGTGTTTATACGTATATGCCTATACATGTATATTGTAGTGTTCGTTAGAACCGCCTCATCGAGGCGGTTCTAACGAGTATCCACAATCTATGTTCTGAGCAGAAATATCGGAATTTTTTTTATCTGAAAATTTCAGTAAATTTGAATAGGCGTGTTTTCGTAATGCAATACACGCATCTGTTTATTTAACATAGGTTTCTTGTCTATTCACAATGATAATTCAATTAACACTAACAGGTAGATCAATACATTACACTTGAGATAAACACGTCGTCACTCAATTTTAAGAAACAAGTCAAGCTATTTCATAGACTTAGAATAACTTTAATGTGTAAACTTTTTTTATCTTTACCTCACACCTTATATAGGACGAAAATAATGTACATTCCCAAAATAAATAAATAAATAAATAAATAGTAATATTTTTAAAACAGCTTAAATTTTAATCTAATAAATGCGAACTCTCCATTTCATAGACCAAACCTTCCTTTCGTAGACAACAACTTCATTAAGTAATTTGTTAATTTTGTAACAAATATATGGAAGTACTACAATATATACGATAATAAAACCTTCCTTTCGTATATAGAAACTTCCTTTCGTAGGAAAAAATCTTCCTTTCGTAGACAAAAAATCATTTCGTAATTTGTTCATTTCGTAACAAATATATGCAAGTGCAAAGCTATATAGGAAAATAAAACCTTCCTTTCGTAGACAAAATCTTCCTTTCTGAGACATTACCTTCTTTTCATAGACCAAGTCTCACTACCTAGGCCCAACAAATATCTTCCTTTCGTAGATAAAGCTTCCTTTCGTAGACAAAAATCTTCCTTTCGTATACAAAAGTAATTTGTTAATTTTGTAACAAATATATGTAAGTACTACAATATATACGATAATAAAACCTTCCTTTCGTAGATAAAACATTCCTTTCGTAGAAAAAAAACTTCCTTTCGTAGACAAAAAATCATTTCGTAATTTGTTCATTTCGTAACAAATATATGCAAGTGCAAAGCTATATAGGAAAATAAAACCTTCCTTTCGTAGACAAAATCTTCCTTTCTGAGACATTACCTTCTTTTCATAGACCAAATCTCACTACCTAGGCCCAACAAATATCTTCCTTTCGTAGATAAAGCTTCCTTTCGTAGACAAAAATCTTCCTTTCGTAGACAAACGTAATTTGTTAATTTTGTAACAAATATATGTAAGTGGGTACCTAGACTTACCGAAACGAAACCGAAATACCGAAACGGACTATTAAAAATATAGGGAAAGAGTCCAATTTACATTTATATCACTGGTTTCTGGTTTCGTTTTGGTATTCTTAGTATTTGAAATGCATACGTGCATAAAAGAGACACAATGGGACTAATTTTGATAGAATGAAACAGAGAATTACGTTAACAAGAGCAAGGACAATAAGAGTGATAATAGCATGTAACTATTATGTAAAACACTTATTCTGGGTATCAAATCAGAAAAGATAACATATTTTAATAGCACATAGCTGCACTAAGAGCATAGATGTGAGCTAATTCTGAATATGATCCAAGAATGACCGAGTCTCTGACAAGTTGGTCATAATCGCTCACTATAACCCTATTGTCACTTATCAAGTCTTTATAAGTTTTGCATTTGTGGTCATAGAATGGTCTGTTAAGAATTATTTCTAATGATGTTTTCAGGCTGAGCAGCGTATGATAATTTTCTGTACCACTCATCGCCAGTGAAACTGCCCTGTACATGCAGTTACCATCTCCACCAACCCTAGCCGGATAGAAGTCAAACAAAAGGGCGGGATGAAACATCTTGAGTAAAGTTTCTGATACTGAATCAACATGTTCATAGCCACAAGAGGTCACTTTATCAGATAAGGGGACGCAAACCTTATAAGTGTCTAAAAGTTTCAGCTCGTTTTTCGCTGTAATTTGGAGGGCGTTTCTTCTTCCAGATTCCAGGGACATCCGCAACCTAAAATATACATGTGCGTTCCTGTCATTATCCCAGACGGCATGCTAAGGTTCGGCCAACGTTGAAATATGGCGGTCCATTGCGTTGGCCGAACGCAGACAATCAACGTTGGCCCAACGTAAGTCTGTTCGCTGGATCATCGTTGGGACAACGTGTAGGCATTACCTTGGGCCAACGTATGTCAATTAATTACAACGTTAGGCCAATGTTCGGCCAACGTTTGCCCTGTACAATTTTAAAGTTAGGAAACGTAGCTGTTACGTGGTCTGGATCACTTGCGAGTTTGACATTCGTAGAGAACAATACTATATTTTTTTGTGAATGTAAAAATGTATTCCACTAAAAAGCATTGTTTTTACAATATTTTTATATGTAAACTGACATACTTTCCTTTTTCTCCTGAGTCCTCTAGGAGAAGTATGATCAGGGTCTTCACTGTTTCTGTGAGCGTGTTTTGGAACCATTACTCTAGTTAAACAATGTTTGCGCTGTAAGAATGTCAAAATCACAGATGAGCCGGAGCACAGCAAAGCCTACAATATACTATGAGCATCAAACAAAGACAGATCAGCCTGCAGAGAAACATTGTGTACCCATACCAGACGCCGCGTTTTGCGGAGCCTGGTCTGTGTCCACACGGTTTTGCTAGTTTCCCGACATTTATTGGTAAGTGGACAATTTATATTTATAAATAAATGACAAAAAAGAACTTGAATTAACCGGGTTTTTTTTATTTATTTATTTTTTTATTTATTTATTTATTTATTTATTTATTTTATTTTATTTTTATTTATTTATTTATTTATTTTTTTTTTGTATTACTTTCAAATTTCTAGATTATTATAATAATGGATCATTCATTCAGCAATACACGGCCAACCGAAATCTTAAGCATCAATTGTCTACATAGTTTTCTTCACTAATCCAAGTAATTAGATAAACATGTTTATTCACGTCGCCTTAGGATGTTAAAGGCACGCGCTAATCCCCTGCCATATAGGCGTTGAAACAGTAGTCTTTAGGTAATGCACAAATCATTGATTGTGAAGTTCATAGGAGCCATGGTATGAGAAGCCCCGCTTAACTATCTGCGAACAACATAGGTGCCAATCGGCCAGCGCATCCGCGCACTCTGATTAGCACCTCGCAGTTCGCTATTCTCTCTCTTAAATTTCAGGTAAGGATCAAGTGAATGTAACGTAAATGCATACGAGCCACGGTATAAGAAACCCTGCTTTACTAATTAATAGCAAACGAAAGAGGCACAGATCAGCCTATGCATCCGCACACTCAGATCAGCACCTTACAGTTCACTACACTTCTAGTTTCTCAATGTAAATTGTCTTCTGAAAAGATGAACCACGGTATGAGATAAAATATCATTAGTAAAAAAAAATATTGATATATAAAACCTATCTATCTATCTATCTATCTATCTATCTATCTATCTATCTATCTATCTATCTATCTATCTATCTATCTATCTATCTATCTATCTATCTGTCTGTCTGTCTGTCTGTCTGTCTGTCTGTCTGTCTGTCTGTGTGTCCGACGGTCAGTCTGCGGTCCTTTAATCCTCTAACCAAAACGTTTTTCTATCTATTAGCGGTACTTCAAAGTTCTGATCGAGACAGTTTATCTAAGCCGTGGAATGTGGTTTTAATAATCAATAATGGTATTTAAGAATATATTCCGCTAAATCAATGACTAACAGCATTTTCCCTATACTTTAACGGTATTTCGGAGGCGTCACAGTAAATGAGGCGTATTCATTTGCTATAAATTTCCTCATTAGTGTAGTTATTATACTGTATGTATACTATATGTATGTTTATATATATTTTATTTATTTGAGAAAATATTTTTATTCATATCGCCGCAAAATTATTGACAAACAGCATTTTCCCTATATTTTTAATGGTCCATTCCGGTATTTCGGAGGCGTCGCATTACGAATTATAATCATTTTTCATTAATTTCCTCCTAAGTGCAGATTGTATGTATGTATCTATATTATATTTATTTCGGGAAATACTCCGTTACAATTTAGCCCCAGCATTTACTAACTAACAACATTTTTTCTATATTTTTAATAGTCCGTTTCGGTATTTCGGTTTCGTTTCGGTATTTCGGTATCGTTTCGGTAAATCTAGGTACCGTATGTAAGTACTACAATATATACGATAATAAAACCTTCCTTTCGTAGATACAACCTTCCTTTCGTAGAAAAAAATCTTCCTCTCGTAGACAAAAAAAAAAAAAAAAAAAAAAAAAAAATGATTTCGTAATTTGTTCATTTCGTAACAAATATATGCATGTGCAAAGCTATATACGAAAATAAAACCTTTATTTCATAGACAAAATCTTCCTTTTCTGAGACAATACCTTCTTTTCATAGACCAAATCTTCCTTTCGTAGACCATACCTTCCTTTCACGAAATGAACTTTCCTTCTGAGAAATAAAAGTTTCATTCGATCCCCATATACCATAGCATATAGCCAGAATCTGACAAAATACCCGATTTTATTTATATCATTGCATATATGGTAACATTTTATATGAAAACTAACTAATTGGGCCCCACAAATATCTTCCTTTCGTAGACAAACCTTCCTTTCGCGAAAGGAACTTTCCTTTCGCGAAATGAAGGTTCCTTTCGCTGTTTAGCCATACCGACACGGCTGTACATCCAGTCCTTTATCAGTGATGATCAATGACACAGATTCGTCTTTTTCATTTCTCCAAGTTGTCGCTTTGTTGACATGACCACAACAGCGTTGACTGGGCCGTAAAACTCCAGCCTCCGACTCAGGTTAAACACGGATGCCGGCCAAATTATTATATCCTGTTCTATTCTCATTCAAGAAAGGATCACATGGTGGTCACGTGATTACATACATGGGCAGAGTTGTGTATGGCAACATCTATTCAAAATGGTGTTGAATAATTTAATGATCAGCATTCTTTATTTCACTGTTTTAAAATTGTCATCAGCCAAATATTATCCTGATTGGAAGTCAATAGACTCTAGACCTCTTCCGGATTGGTTTGACGACGGAAAAATTGGTATTTACTTGCACTGGGGCGTCTTCTCGGTGCCCAGTAAAACAAACGAATGGTTTTGGGCCGACTGGAAACAAGGGGATAATGCAACAGTAAATTACATGAAGCAAAACTTCAAACCAGATTTCACTTATGCTGACTTTGCTCCTATGTTTACAGCAGAATTCTTCAAACCAGACCAATGGGCAGATCTAATAGAGGCAGCTGGTGCTAAGTAATTGTGTTTATATATCGTTTTCTTGCTATTGCCCAGCAAACTAAGGAGTGGTGGGGCCTTGGTAGGGCTGCGGAATATCTGATAGAATTACAGAAAACTCACCCAAAAGACAATTTGCCCCTGGAAAAGTTGCCTCGCATAAAACTCGCCCCAAGACAGCTTGCCCCACACTCATAATGTATATTGAAATAAGTGATTATAGTTCAAATATATCTATCTGTCTATTTATCTATCTATCAAATGATAACATATCAATGCAATAATGGCACTAGATTAACAGAAAAAACAGTAGGAAAAATAATGTATAACTCTGCAAACTCCACTTTTCTTTATATAAACACTTTTCTTTATATAAATCGGAATATGCGATCAAGTTACGTACATGGATTTGTTAACGTGATGGTCTGTCTGTCTGTCAATCTGAGTGGGTCATAGAACTACCGGAACACACCGCAACACTTGAACACACTGGTAATTACCGGAAAATACTCAAAAAGTTTTTTTTTTTTTTTTTTTTTTTTTTGCCTAAATAAATAGTTTTTTCGGGGGATTATGTGGTCCGTTTATATATTCTGCGTCTTATTTTGACCATTTGTAACACATGAACATACTTTATAAACCTTAGCTCAGTTACGCATCAAATCAAATTATTGATATTATTATATGGCAGAGTGATCCAGTAAATTTTGTCATGATGAATTTGGTATTTGCTGAGGGTATTAGAAAGTTAGAAATCATATATTTACTTCAATCACAAAAATGTTATTTAAATCCTTTAAAGTAAATATTAAGATGGTGATTAATTTTATAATAATGGGTGTTAGCTTGTATTAAACCTCCTAAAGGAAAATTAATGATGAGAATGAACAGTGTATTGACATTAGTCATTATAAAGACATTATCATAAATTTAAGGGACCGGTGTACTGGTTTATCTTGCACCCTGGGCAGCTTGCCCCCAGGGGGTGAAGCTGCCTCTGGGCAGCTTGCCCCCTGGGGTGGATACCCCGGACTTGCTCCCCACCCTGGGCAGCTTGCCCCCCCCCCCCAGGGTGAAGCTGCCTCTGGGCAGCTTGCACCCCCGGGGGTGAAGATACCCTGGCCTGGGCAGCTTGCCCCCACCCCAAGAAAACCTGACAGAACTTAATGCAGAAAGATTTTATGTTTTTAAAATAAAAATCCTTATAATAGAAACATGGGAAAACTGATTTTTACATGTGTGTGCATATGCATCTTTTTCCTGATAGGAGGAAATATAGTGGCCTTAAAAGTTTGCACCTGTGCCAGAAAACCTGGCAGACTCCATTCTAAAAGACAATTTATCACTTAATAGACTTTCCTATTAAACAGTCATTTGAATATACATAATATTGACCATCAACTATTTTTCTATGGCTGGAGGTGATATTGATATTATTATATGGCAGAGTGATCCAGTAAATTTTGTCATGATGAATTTGGTATTTGCTGAGGGTATTAGAAAGTTAGAAATCATATATTTACTTCAATCACAAAAATGTTATTTAAATCCTTTAAAGTAAATATTAAGATGGTGATTAATTTTATAATAATGGGTGTTAGCTTGTATTAAACCTCCTAAAGGAAAATTAATGATGAGAATGAACAGTGTATTGACATTAGTCATTATAAAGACATTATCATAAATTTAAGGGACCGGTGTACTGGTTTATCTTGCACCCTGGGCAGCTTGCCCCCAGGGGGTGAAGCTGCCTCTGGGCAGCTTGCCCCCTGGGGTGGATACCCCAGGGTATCTTGCTCCCCACCCTGGGCAGCTTGCGCAGCTTGCCCACCCGGGGGTGAAGATACCCTGGCCTGGGCAGCTTGCCCCCACCCCAAGAAAACCTGACAGAACTTAATGCAGAAAGATTTTATGTTTTTAAAATAAAAATCCTTATAATAGAAACATGGGAAAACTGATTTTTACATGTGTGTGCATATGCATCTTTTTCCTGATAGGAGGAAATATAGTGGCCTTAAAAGTTTGCACCTGTGCCAGAAAACCTGGCAGAATCCATTCTAAAAGACAATTTATCACTTAATAGACTTTCCTATTAAACAGTCATTTGAATATACATAATATTGACCATCAACTATTTTTCTTTGGCTGGAGGTGAGGCGGGGGTAAGATACCGTGGCCTGGGCAGCTTGCCCCCCACCCCTAGAAAACCTGACAGAACCTTATTCAGAAAGATTTTATTCCTTTTAAATAAAAATCTTTATGATAGATACATGGAAAAACTAATTTTTTAAGTGCATATGCATCTTTTACCCAATAGGAGGAAATTGAGGTCCAGAATATAGTGGCCTTAGAAACTAGCAACTATGCCAGAAAACCTGGAGGACTCCATTCCAAAAGATAGTTTATCACTGAATAGACTTTCCTATTGAACAGTCATTTGAATATTCATAATATCGACTATTAACCATTCTTCTCTAAACAGAAAGAGGTGGGAGGTAAGATACCCCGGCCTGGGCAGCTTGCCCCCTGGGGGTGAAGATACCCTAGTCTGGGCAGCTTGTCCCCACCCACCCCCTCCCCCGCCTCTTCTTTTAAATAAAAGTCGCAATAACAAACTTGGCAAAACTTATTTGTTTATGTAAGTATGCATCTTTTACCCAATAGGTGGCAATTGAGAGCCTAAGAAGCTTGCACTCCATTCAAAAAGATAATTTATCACTTAATAAACTTTCCTATTGAACAGTCATTTAAATATTCATAATATCGACCATTAACCATTTTTCTCTAAGCAGGAAGGGGTTGGGGCTAAGATACCATGGCCTGGGTAGCTTGCCCCCAGGGGGTGAAGATACCCTGGCTTGGGCAGCTTGACCCTGGCCTCAAGAAAATCTTAACTTAATTCAGTAAGTTTTTTCTTCTTTTAAATAAAAATCCTTATAACAGAAACATGGCAAAACCGATTTTTTTATGTACATATGCATCTTTTACTGGATAGGAGGAAATTGAGAGCCTTAGAAGCTTGCACCTATGCCAGAAAGCCTGACAGACTCCAGTCAGAAAGATAGTTTATCATTTAATAGACTTTCCTATTGAACAGTCATTTGAAAATTCATAATATCTACCATTAACCATTTTTCTCTAAACAGGAAGGGTTGGGGGTTAAGATACCATGGCCTGGGTAGCTTGCCCCCTGGGGATTAAGATACCCTGGCTTGGGCAGCTTGCCCCCCAGCCTCAAGAAAATCTTACATAACTTAATTCCGTAAGTTTTTTTCTTCTTTTAAATAAAAATCCTTATAATAGTAACATGGCAAAACTGATTTTTCATCTACATATGCATCTTTTACTGGATAGGAGCAAATTGAGAGTCTTAGAAGCTAGCACAAATGCCAGAAAACCTGACAGACTCCATTCAAAAAGGGAGGAAATCGAGAGCCTTAGAAGCTTGCACCTATGCTATTTTTATCCGAATGTAGAGGAGAGGGGCATTTGATACAGAAAAAAAAAGAGATACAGTAAAAATAAGTAAAAGCAGGTGCTACTACCATTCTAATGTCTGTGCATTAGAATTTTAAGTTTTGAATGATTATATAGCTTGTCTGATCTGAGTTTGCCGAGTTTCTAGGGGTGGGGGGCAAGCTGCCTAGGCCAGGGTTTCTTCACCCCTGGGGGGCAAGCTGCCCAGGCCAGGTTATCTTACCCCTCCACCCCCCAACCCCAGCCTATCTGAAGAAAGATAGATAATAAAAGAATACAAGATTTTCTGAGTTTGGTGGGAAACCTCTTGAGCCATAGTATTTTGGCCCCAATCCCTTTCCATAAAGTGAAAAAGTAGGTAAAAGCAGATACTACTACCATTCTAGTGTCTGTGCATTAGAATTTTAACTTTAAAATATTAAATAGCTTTTCAGATCGGAGTTTGCCAAGTTTCCAGGGGTGGGGGCAAGCTGCCCAGGCCAGGGTATCTTCACCCCAGGGGGGCAAGCTGTCCAGGCCAGGGTATTTTACCCCCCCCCCCCCCCCCCCACCCCAACCTATGACCTATTAAATGGGAAATTGTTTTAAAAAGATAAAAATAATATTCTGAACTTTAATTTTGTTTACAAGATTTTCTGAGCTTGGGAGGAAACTTCTTAGCCACAGTATTTTGGCCCCAATCCCTTTCCGTAAATTGAAAAAGCAGATAAATGCAGGTACTATTACCATTCTAATGTCTATGCATTAGAATTTTAAGTTTAAAATGATTAAATAGCTTTTCAGATCAGAGTTTGCTAAGTTTCCAGGGGTGGGGGCAAACTGCCCAGGCCAGGGTATCTTACACCCTGCCCCTTCCTGTTAGACGAAAGATAGGTAATATCAGACACTGGAAATTCTCTAATGACCTGTTGAATGGGAAATTCTATTAAAAGTGATAAAGTATCTTTCTGAACTGTGTTTGCAAGGACTTCTGAGTTTTGGGGAAAATGCTTAGGCTACAGTATCTTAGCCCCAACCTCCTGCCATAAAGAGTAAAATAATACAAAATGTACATTACTACTGTTCTGATAATTGTCTGATATAAATTTGTTATAAAAAAAAAAATTGTATATATCATTTTGAATTGAGTTTGCCAGGTTTCCTGGGGTGGGGGGGCAAGCCCAGGGTAGGGGGCAAGATACCCTGGGGTATCTTGCCCCTTGGGGGGCAAGCTACCCTGGGGTATCTTGCCCCCCGGGGGGCAAGCTGCCCAGCGGGGCAAGATAAACTGTTACACCGGAACACAATTTTATAACACACTGGAATGAAGTTAATTTATTGTATGCTAAGATCAAATTTATTATTTACAGCATCCCATACACAAACAAACAGCAATTAAAGTTATGAACACGAAGTTTAATAATATAAAATAAAAAAAGAGGTGTTTTGGTGAGTTTCTGTATTTCTATGTACCCCTATCTGAGGATAATGTATGGATGCATTTTAAAGCTGTCTTTTATGGAACTAGTATAAAAGAAGAAATATGTGGTCGTAATGCTTTGGGAATTTGGTGTTTTTCTCCACCCACACAGCCCAGGTCTCGGCGATGATCCTTTTTCAGCAGCTTCTTGATAATATTGAAAGTCCGAGGGGGAGGGGGGGGTGGTGGGGGGGTATACTCCCAGTACTCTGAATTTTGTCTGCTACATAAGCTGGGCTGCTAGTGTCTACCCCCAAAAAATATCCGGTATATCAGCCATACCCTAAAAAATATCTGCAGATATTAGCATACCCCAAAAATATCCTCCTTGCTTTCTTTTTTTATAAAAGTTTGGTTTTCATTTTTTTTCTATATAATGATTGTATTAGTCATATAAGTGCTTTAAACAGTTTCCAACAGTAGCTCTGTTTTTATTTTAATGGCATTGAACTGATGCACAGCATAAATAGAGCTGCTAAAACTAAATAAAAACAACTGTTAGTTCAACAGAAGGTTCTAACCCAGATTCTTACAATACCACAAAATACCAAGAATTTTGATAGACCCAAAAAAATAGTCAGTTTTGAAAGGTGCCCCAAAAATATCTGCAAATGGCCAATACAAGAAAAATAGCTACTTTTTCCAAAAAACCCACAAAATAGTAAATTTCAAAATTCTAAACCTCCAAAAATACAGTCAAACCTGCCTAAGAGGCCACCTGTATTAAGCAATCACCTGTCTTTAAAGGCCACTTTTAACTTCATAATACATTAACCTATAGATAATGTGCTATTCTCTTCTGTTTTCACACCTTCCACAGAAAAAACGACCTTTCAGTCGTTAATTAAAGTCTTAAACCAGAAGGTCCCTTAGGCAGTTACCTGTGTGACGTAACTCTTCCCGCTCAATTGACCACGTGCCAGTTTCTTTTCTGTGGACAAAGAAATTCAACAAGGATTATTTACCTGTGATAGAAATTTGGATTATTTCTTTCCTCACGGATAAATTTATGTATCCTTGTGTTTCTTTTGATTATTTATCACTCCTTTCACTTTCTGTGTTATTATTTAAAATTTTCAATTTTCGATTTCATGTATTTTTTGACTGGTCTTTTTCCACATGCGTTTTCGCAACTCTCGCTATTCGGCACAACGCTCGTGCGCGATCGGTTCGATAGTCGTGTTTATATATGCAGAATATTTTTGTTCTTTTCGTTCCAGGTTATTCAGCAATTACGATATGTTTTTCCTGGACTTATGTTTGCAGAGATCTTCAGTTGGCTAAAGATTCTCATGGTGGAGAAGCTGATTGTAAAGAACTTGTCAACCCTTGATGGGTTATAAGACAATTCTTTACTGATGGGAGCCCCACCCCATATGGCTATACTGCCGGGGTAAGACCCATCAAGGTGGCATCTTTGGGTACTTAGTATCCGATAAAGTCTAAGTCCACCAGTCACCAGTCATCCAGTCACCAGTCACCAGTCAATCAGCTTCACCAGTCACCAGTCAATCAGGTGCCAGTCAACCAGGCACCAATCACCAGTCATCCAGGTGCCAGTCAACCAGGCACCAGTCACCCAGTCACCAGTCACCGATCAACCAGGCACCAGTCAACTAGTCTCCAGTCAATAATTTAATTATTTTCTGGAAAGACTTAGTTTTTGACATATTTCACCGGACAAAATAGTCACGTATACTAACTTCCGGTCATTATGTCTAATTATTAAAAAAATTTTTCACTGGGCAAAGTATCAGTAATATTTCTGATACTTATACCCGGTCATATTATTATATTATTTCTGATTTTTCACCAGGCAAACTTTCCATTAATATTTTAAATTAACTTATGTTTTATCTCTTTTATCCGCTAGAAAGAGTTAAACTTCCTACTATAACAAAATTCTTACCGGGCAGCAGTTCGTAGACTAGTGCCAGGTCATTCAAATTATGTTTTATCTCTTTAATTCGCTAGAAAGCGGTTAAATTCCGGCTCTAACGAAAATTTCATCGGGAGGCACTTCATATAGTGCCAGGTCATTCTAAAGAAATTCCACCGGGCAGTAGTTTCGTAGACTTTGTGTCGGATTACTAGTGTCCGAATAGTAGTCACTAGTACTCGCTCAACATATATCTATTTAATAACCACTATAGACATGTATAGTCTTGGATTATAGGTTATTGAATGACAGCGATGGGTTCTAATACCTAGTAGCCATTTATATTGTTGAATTCTGTCCAGTCACTTTTGAACTTGACTTAAATTCTATATATATATTTATTATTGAAAATGAATTAAGAATTATCGGTTACGATCAAATTCGCAATTCATTCACTAAGTGTAGAAGATACTTCCAGCTATAATTATATCTCTTTTATTCGCTACAAAGAGATTAACTTCTTACATATTCACCTTATTCGGCTCTAGGGCAAAGGTGAACTATAAAACTATCGTTATTTATAAGAAGAAAAATATACACGAAATCTAAAAAATTTTCTTCTTTCCTCCCCTGTTTTTCTTCTACATGCTCCGATATGTAATCAGCATGTAATCTAAGGAGTAAATTGACAAGAAAGTAGCAATCGATCTTTTCTACTTTCTATTAATTTTTCATTCTTAAGGTATCGGAAATTTACACCAACCAGATAAATAAATTAACAGTTTATTTATTTATTCGCTACCTCTCTAGATTACTACGATTTAAAATTCTAGTTGAGGTACATATTTTCCTTTTGCCTTTTCTACATGGAAAATAGTTGATCCGATAAGCTATTATTCTATTTTATACTATCTTTTGATTGATTATATAAGAGTCTAGGTCAGTCGTGCTCTGTCCAAACTCTGCTATAAAATAAAAAATAAGAAAAAAATCTTATATTTAGGCATAGATATAATTCAATACGTTGTTTACTTTGCCTGTTTTATTTTTTCTTCTGGATCATTTAAGACTACGATAGCAATATACCAGATATTTTTGCCTCAGTAAGAATCTATTACGCCGAAGATTCTTCATATTGGAATAATAATTTTATTATGATTATAATTTCTAGACCCAATTAATCCTCGTATATTATAGGTCTACTTTATCTTATTGAGGAATAGTTTTGCTTCGACTAGCTCTATACCTCTAATATTTTATTTATAACTAGAGTCCATGTCAATCAAAATTTTCTTGCACTTTGGTAGTGACAATGGATACATATTTAGTAAAGGCATTAATTATTCAGTACGTGACAGATTATTATTGCCTAAATTAGATATTATATACAATACTTTCCTTTTGATATTTTGTTTTATTGACTTTGTAACTATTCAGAAACTGCCAAAGTCAATCATTTCCTTCCTCTAAACTTACCGAAGCTCTAGATTATGTTGATATATATTTTTGATATATGCTTAGAGGTTAATTAACGAGAGTTTACCTCATAATAGCAGATATTATTATATTTATATTAATCAATCTATAGTCTAGGCTTAGACAAAAGGGAAAACATCCTTAATTACGAGCCGGTAAAGAATTAAGACACTCTTAATTATCTCTTTACCCCTCCTTTATGTTTACATTCGTTAAAGGGATCATAGCAATTCTCGCTAAGAGTTCAAGTTCAGTTTGCGAATAATGCAAAGATTAATATCTTGATTTCCAGTCCGCATCAAAAATGGTCTATATATATAGATAAATATCTTTTCCGAAACTGGATATTTATTTATTTTTCCACACAATAAGTCATTTCAAGACGACGATGATTTTGAAATGCACTGCTTCAGTTTATAATATAAAATATGTTTATATTAACTTCACAACTTAGTAAGTGCTGCACCTACGTTCCTGGTCAGATCTTACTTTTGTGATACGTTTTTGAACATACTGAAAGTTTTCTCCGATTATACATTCGGTAAATAAACTTTCGAGTAGTATTTATGCTTTTAAACATTCAGATTATTTGATAATTGTTGGAGATAATATATTATTCCGATATTTATATATCTATCTTCATTATTTATCTTTCTCATCTTACTTTTAAATTAGATTGACCTTCTCGCTACGTTCCAGGTTTAAATCTAGCTAACATTGTGGAACAGTCACTTTTTTATTTCCTAAACAATATTTTAACATTTTTCTCAGTATTCAGAGCATAACGACTTCATGAATACTTGGAAATAATTCAATTCTACGCTTGTTAAACTAAGCCTAAAACAAGCCCTAGTTTTTTAGAATGGATATTATCCTTCGATTCAGTTCATGGAGATACATCCTTTTAGATCCCATTATCTCTATTTCAATCATACAAAATTCTAATGACTAAGTACTCCTTTTCTACGTACGAATACAGAATATCGAGTCACTGTTGCTGCATATTGGTTAAAGATTAAACAAATTTTATCTTAAACCTATATGACGTTAAATTAATTATTATCTCTTTCATATACATGTTTTTACCCTTCCGTCAGGGATCGCGGTAATAATATTATTACTTTCTATGGTTTACACATAGATCTCGAGAGTATATATATGTATTTTCTTCCTGAACTCATTTGCGAGTACGTAATTTGATATTTCAGGAATTACCAATTATGCAGACATAGATTTTATTCTATTAATATTCAATTCTAAAAATTTGATTGAATGTTTATCTATAAAATTTCCGGGCAGTAATTTTATAGAGAGTTATATGTTTAATAATTCCTTGCTTAATAAATAGTTATGCTTAACCTATTATTTATAGCGGGAATTTTGTTCAGTAGTATAATTTTAATTTAGTATTAATATATTTCTTACTATTCTTAAATATGCGTATAGAATAGTAATACTATCTCTTAACTTATAAATTAAGTGTTTTTTGAGATTATTAATCAGTATTATTGTATAATCTTTCTTCAGAGATTATCACACTATTACTTTTTCTCTGAGTCCTTCTCTTTTTATGAACATTTTGATTCGTATCAAAGTGGATTTTTTAACATTTCTTGATTTCCATGATTATTTACTCAGGAGTACTTTTCATGGCAATCTTCTGGTATAGAAAGATTCTATCCAGCTTATTTATTATTCCAGCTGATATTGGCTTATAGTTGGGCAAGGCCTGCTATCCTTGTAGCAGGTAAGGGTAGGGAGGTGATGTTTTTATTTCTTCTGTTTCTTCACTTTCATTCCTGTTTCTCTTTCTTCCCTGTCCCTCCCTTTCATCTCTTCTGCTATCTCGTCTGTCTATTTTCTCCCTTTCTCTGGGAGACGACACAAAATGACCCACAAGGGTTGACGTGTCGTTAAACCCCAACTCAATCAATCAATTATTGCTTAATCTTATCAATACGGTAAGATTTAGCCAAACTATGACCGTCATACAGTTTGCTGCGATCAACCTTATTCTTATCTCTCTTATTCTCTGTCAAACTCTTAAGTTATGATGTTGACAGCTTATTCTTTATTTTTTTGTCAGGACATCAAATGCTTTTATATGTCTATGACAAAACTAATTATCAATGGTTTAGGTTGTTTTTTCTTCCCAGCAGTTATATGCAAACTCTGTATTATTTTATTGCTTGACTAAAAATTTGTAATACAATTAGTCTAGCAATAGTTTTAACCATTATGTTTGTCTATACCTTTTTCTTCTGATGGATAACTTAGTTATAGTTAAGTTAACTCCATCTACTTTTATTATCTCCCCTTCTTTAATTTGATCAAAGGGAAATAATTACATATTATGGTTATTTTAAGTCTGTGTCTGTTCATCGGAAACTGTCCTGTCGCTCCAATTAACAGAATCTAATTAGTTTATAATTCTAATAGCTTAGACTATTACAATTACATAGCTTCACATATCTAGAATTTTATCCAAAATATCTACATATGTCAGTTATCTATAGAAAACTCCACCGAGTAGACTTTTCCTTATTTATTCAAGACCCTACATAGACTACTTACAGTGTATGGTCTTGAAAATATTTCTATATTCCTAGCTTACTTTGCGATGGAATATTTATGTTATGTCTCAATGACTCCCTTTTCTTTTTGAAGCCAATTGTTGTTTCCCAAAAAGAAAAAAAGAGGGGGGGGGGGGGGGGGGGGGGGCCAATGTTAGGTCTCTGAGACTTAAGAACTGGCTTCCTCTAGAGTCTACTAATATATATCACCTTAAAGATATGCTATTTTGTGAATCTAGATCATTCTTTCTATTAAATATAGAATTAGAATGTATCTGATTCCTTTGAGTTTCCTGAGTCTTAACCAGAAGTGGTGAGATATTATTGGTGTTAGAATTAGGAGAGCACCTCCCTCCTATTCTGCAAATTCTAGCACATTATCTATAGGTTAATGTATTATGAAGTTAAAATGAAGTTTTTTAAAAGTAAAACATATTTTAATGAGTAATACTTAACCTATAGATAATCAATTATCTCCCTCCGCCCACCCTCGCTTATCTTTCCTAATTGTGTCTATTGTTTTACACATAAAAGAAACTGACACGTGGTCAATTGAGCGGGAAGAGTTACGTCACACAGGTAACTGCCTAAGGGACCTTCTGGTTTAAGACTTTAATTAACGACTGAAAGGTCGTTTTTTCTGTGGAAGGTGTGAAAACAGAAGAGAATAGCACATTATCTATAGGTTAAGTATTACTCGTTAAAATATGTTTTACTTTTAAAAAACTTCATTTTTCAGGTCCCATAAAAGGAATATAAGTGTAAATCTACCTGTATTAAGCAAGCACCTGTCTTTAGCAACCACTTTCTAGCTTTCCCCAAGGTGCTTGCTCAACCAAGGTTGTTAAAAAAGTGGAAAATATATTTCCCAGGATGGTGGGAAATACAGGGAATTCCTGGGAAATACTGGGAATTCCTGGGAAATACTGGGAAATAAACATTTACATAGATGGTACCAATTGAGACTGCTTAATATACCCCACCTACCTAGCTATTTGAAAGCAAAATCATTTCAAGTTCATATTGAATTACCTGAAAGCTCTGTAGTCTGTTACCTTCATATAGTATGTATATAATTTCTTTTCAAAACTGTGATCCTAAAATATTAGTTTTTAACTTTCAGCTATTTGACTCGACTTGAAAATAAAAATACTTTGGTGAGTACCTGTAGATTATTTAAGAAACCTTTAGGCTCATTTGTGTTCTTTAATATCTGTCTTAAACAAACAATTAAATTCTGTACCTTTTAGAAGTAGGAGTACTATTCACAAATTACTTGAAAACTTAAAAAAAAAAACAACAAAAAAAAACAACAAAAAAAAAACAAACTTGAAACAAACCTTTCATTGAAACATGGACTAGTGTAAACATCCTAAATGTTGCAAAATAGCTTATTGTTCATTATTTCAGTTGAATTACACAAATATTAATAGTGCTTTTCAATGAAATAACAAAAAAAAAAATCATATTTCCCACTGTTTCCCATTTTTGCTGAAATTTGGAGTATTTCCCAGGACGGTAATTACCGGTAAATACCAGTGGGAATTCCCGCCACTGGCATTTACCGACCAACCTTGTGCTCAACACAGGTTTGACTGTAGTCCTAGCCTATGTAGCAGGCAAAATTCAGAATACTCTACCCCAACTTTGTTGGAGACTTTGAAAAGGTATAATTTTAAATTTTTTTATCATTGTATTTACTTTATGCCAGTTTATAACATTTTTATATTATTTTTAAATGCCATTTAAGTAATGTCACTTTGTTGGAGACTTTGAAAAGGCATGATTTTAAATTTTTTTATCATTGTATTTACTTTATGCCAGTTTATAACATTTTTATATTATTTTTTTTTAAAATGCATCCATCCATTTGGTGTCTGTCAATCCTGCATTCATCCATCGGCATGGTAATTAAGCAGATTAAGTTCCATACTGCTAAATAAATACATTCTTTTCTGTTTGTTTTGTCACATTATGTGCTATTTATTATCATAATTTGCTATTATCAGTCTTGGGCAAGCTGTCTTCTAAATGGGGCAAGTTGTCCTATTAATGTGGGGCAAGTTGTCTTGGGGCAAGTTTTATTTGGGGTGAGTTATCTTTCTATTTGTTATGTCATATTATATGCTATTGTTGTTGTTGAATATAACTTCCGTCGAAATTGACACACCTCTTGTAGAATTGTACTAGTCTCCCACTAGTTATTATTTACAGTCAAAGTTAAAATGATGAATGTTCACCACTCTATTTTACACTTTAAGATGCTTAAAAACACAAGGGTAGCAATCATCATAATTATTATCATAATGTGCTATCAGTCTTGGGCATTTGTCTTCTAAATGGGGTGAGT
The DNA here is from genome assembly GCA_964016985.1 of Anodontia alba. Taxonomy (NCBI): domain Eukaryota; kingdom Metazoa; phylum Mollusca; class Bivalvia; order Lucinida; family Lucinidae; genus Anodontia; species Anodontia alba. The sequence continues at coordinate 106,679,134 of OZ024822.1, forward strand.
TGTCCTATGAATGTGGGGCAAGTTGCCTTGGGGCAATGGTAACTTGAGCACCTGAGGTGGTATTGTGACCCAGGCTGGTATTCAGTATTAAGGAAGGAGAATGCCTTGGTTATGCCTCAGAAGGATTACATATGATATTATAATGTAGCAATTTCCAAATTTTGAGAGTTTCAATGAACTCCATTGAGAAAAAAACAAACAAACAAACAAAGTGATTGGCAATGCACAATACAATTTATGGTCATTGCACAGCAAATAAAAAAAAAAAAAAAAAAAAAAAAAAAGATGAAAAAAAAAAAAACACCTTACAATTTAGGCAATATTTACAACATATTTCTCTCCCCCAGCCTCGGTGGCGCAGTTGGATGCGTGTCCGACTGGAGACCAGGAGGTCGCGGGTTCGACCCCCGCTGAGGTCGGCAACATTCTTTCGTGGAGATTGATCATGAAATATTTTCTACGGTCATTCTCTCCCTTCCGCTGATCCAAGAAGGGCAGTTGTCAGTTTCTGGCGAAAGAATGTGCACAATACTGGTTAACCGCATAGAGGACTATGCCTGTCCAATAAACGTGTGGTTAGGTAAACTGACTGCGCTCGACATGACCCCATTGGGTTGACTGGGCCGTAAAACCTCAACACAAACAAACAACATATTTCTGGCATTTCAAAATGTAAAAATGATAAAACAAATTCATCCAGTATGGAGAACAATGTTTCAACTTCAAGGGTAAGAAAGCAGATGTACCATTGTTATTTCATACGTTGTAGAGTATCCTTGTCTTGGTTTTTGTCAATACATTTTAAATTTTTAATATAGTGTCATTATCAGGATTCTCCAGTTTACACTACTTGAGTTGTTCCATAGGCCGTGAAATTTGAAAAAAACAAAACAAAACAAAAAAAAATAATAATAAATAAATACTGGTTTCCATTCCCTAGTTATTTACTTCCCTGCTCAGGTGAGTGCATATGCAATTATAATGCAAAAACTCTCAAACAATTTGTTTGTAATCATAAAAAAATATTATTTCAATCAGGTTTTAACAGTTGAATTGGAATATAAGGACAAGCAAAGCTTAACATTTTACACATTCCTTTTTATACCCTGCCACACAATAGTGGCGGGGTATTATGGTTTCCAATCCAAAGTATTGATATTTTTCTTATTTCTCCATGAAAACATATGTTGTTGATACTTATTAGAAGTGCATCGCAGTGGCACTTCTGTGTGAACCAAAACATATATTTTTTATGGAGAAATAAGAAAAATATTTACCTGATGCTGATACCCACTCTTATGTAGACTTATGCATGTACAAATCAGAAAAAAAAAACTATAAATTTTTGACTGACATTGATAAGTGTTTCACTGAGAGATATGTGAATCATCACCAAATCAGGTGATAAAAACAAGAAACCATGTTGAAAGCAAAAGATAGGGCTTAACTGTTTTAGACTACGGGGCATACAATAAATGTCCTAAAATTTTGTACATATAGCATATGCAAACAGTGCAGACCCAGATCAGAATGCTTCTGAAGGAGTGGTCTGATCAGGGTCTACACATTTTGCCATTCCACTAAGTATTTTAAGATATAACTACATAAAAAGCAAAATTTAGTCCCAAAAAGTATGGAATATTTAGTGTTCAAAATTTTAGGACATTAACCATAATTGTGTTACAATATATAAGAATGGAGTCCAGCAATCAAATTTAGCCTTTATATTTCTCAGACACTATTGGACTATTGTCTATTTCAGCCCTCTTTTATTTTTGTTGGGATGTGCCAGTAAGGTTGATTTCTGTAAGGAGAAGTTATTAATGCTTAGTACTCTGGGTAAAATTTTTAGCAGATGACAAATTGAAATATTTTTCTTATTTTTCCAGGGAACAGGATTTGACATTTCATGCAGATTGTCTCCATTGGATACAATTTGCATGAAATGTCAAATCCTGTTTTCTAGAAAAAAACAAGAAAAATATCACCAATTTGTAATCTGCTGTTCTATAGTACGTAAGTACAATATCTAATTCACAGTTATTTTTGCTGAAAAAATGTGAGTAGCTTTTGCAAATGCAAAAGCTACTCACATTTTTTCAGTAAAAATATTAGCATATATAGTATATTTAATAATCAAAATTTTAAATTCTAATTAAATAGTTAGTTTTGAACAATTGGGCCCTGGAGTCTTGTTAATTTACATAGCTCCAGAAAAGCCCCTTTCTTTTCAGCCAAAAAAGCATAGCTCCATATAAGAGGCAGTATTAGGAAAATATTATTCTTATTTCTCCACGAAAATGTGTTGTAGATACTCATTAGAGCTGACTTGGTGAGGCACTTCTAATGCATACTTACAACATACATTTTCATGGAGAATAAGAAAAATATCAACAATGTTAGGTTGAAAAATGAACCGTATGTGGAGCTATGAAAAAGCATCAGTAGTTTTCTTATTTCTCTATGAAAACATGTTTTGGGTACTCATTAGAAGTGTCTCATTGAGGTGCTTCTAATGAGTACCCACAACATGTTTTCTTTGAGAAATAAGAAAAATATTTATCTGGGTCCTCCTTATCTGGAGCTGTGATTTAGACGCTGTAAACCAGGGCCCAGTTGTTCAAAACTTAAGGAAGTTGTTAGCTAACGTGACGTTGAAATTTCTACCATGAAATATGGCAAATACATTGATATTTTTTGCTGAAAAAATGTGAGTAGCTTTTGCAGTGCAAAAGCTACTCACATTTTTGCAGCAAAAATATCACTATATTTGAAAATCATTTGATACAAGAGTTAAAGAGTTTGTCATTAATGAGCTTGTTAAGCTAACAATACTTTGAACAACTGGGTCCAGATATGTTACTCAAGAATTTCCTCTTATATTTTAGGTATATTGTCCTAACAACCAAACATCATGAAGGGTTCACAAACTGGCCTTCCAAGTATTCATTCAACTGGAACTCTGTGGCTGTTGGTCCAAACAGGGACATTGTTGGTACGTTCTTAACCTTTACCCCTCTCTGGGCTAATTCAGCCAATGACAAATTAATTATATTTTTCTTGCTTTCCCCAGAAAACAGGATTTGACTTTTCATGCAAATTGTCTGCATTTGAGACAGTTTGCATGAAATGTCAAGACCTGTTTGCCAGGAAAAATAAGAAAAGATATTTCAGTACCGGTATGTTGTCTGCTGAAAATTTATACAGTATGCTAATAATTTGAATATATTTATGTATAGCTCTAGATAAGATGCTGATTTTGATATTTTTATCCCCCAACCTACGGTGACATATTGATTTTGGTGAGGATCCCATTGACATTAGTGATGGTGTCAGCATGACACTTTCTTGTCTGCGCAATATCTTGTGAACCAGTGGTTGGATCCTTTCCAAATTTTCATGGGTATATAATGTTATAAAATAATATAACAAAGAATTGATGATATTTTGGTGACATTGACCTAATTTTCAAGGTCACAGTAGAAAAACCGAAAATTCACGGTTGGGGGGCATCTGTTTTCTCTGAAAACACTGTTTCTAGTTGATATTTTTTAATTATGTTTTTGGAAGTTTTTGCACAAACTGTATAATGTTCAGTGCAAGAAAAGGGCCCTCATACCATATTCAGATAGTGAAAGCCATGAACAGCCCATGCATCTGGGCAATCTGATCAGGGCCTTCTGTGTACTACAGCATTCATTCATTATGTCCCCTGCCCTACCCAAGGTGGAGTGGGGGGGACATATTGTTTTTGGCATGGATTCCGTCGGCGTCAGCGTTGGAGTCGGTGTCAGTGTTAGCATAAAACTTCTTGTCCACTCTGTAACTTGAATACTCTTTGGAATATTTTGATGATACTTTGTAGAAATGTAGATCAGGACGAGATGACATGGCACATACAAGAATGACAGCTCTGACTTTCTTACGTTTTGCCCGCTCTGTATGTCAAATACCCTTTACAATATTTTTATGATGCTTGGTAGAAATGTAGAACAGGACAAGACAACTCTTGCTTTCATACTTTTGGAGTTATCTCCCTTTGTTGTGTTTGAAATAGATTTCTTGTCTGGTCTGTAACTGGAATACCTTTCAGAATACTTTGATGGTACTTAGTAGAAATGTAGAACAGGACAAGATGCTATATCACATACATGTACAGGAATCACAATTCTGCCTTTCTTACTTTTGGCGTTATCTCCCTTTGTTATATTTGACAGTGATTATGCATTGATTTCACGTCTGCTCTGTAACTCAAATACCCTTTGGAATATTTTGATGGAACTTGGTAGAAATGTAGAAAAGGACGACTTGTTGTGTACAAGAATGACAACTCTGCCTTTCTTACTTTTGGCATTGTCTCCCTTTGTTATATTTGACAGTAATTATGCATTGCGCTCTGTAGGTCCAATACCCTTGAGAACATTTTGATGATACTTGGTAGAAATGCAGAACAGGATGAGATGACACATCACGTACAAGAGTGACAACTCTGGCATTCTTTCTTTTTGAGCTATCTCACTTTGTTTTGTTTTTGAAATTGATTTCGTGTCAGCTCTGTAACTCGAATACCCTTCGGAATATTTTGATGGTATTTAGTAGAAATGTAGAAAAGGACGAGATGACTTGTCGCATACAAGAATGACAACTCTGCTTTTCTTGCTTTTGGCATTATCTCTTTTTGTTATATTTGACGGTGATAATGCATTGATTCCGTGGCAACTCTGCAAGTTGAATACCCTTTGGAATATTGTGATGATACTTTGTAGTAATGTACAACAGGATGAGATGAAGTGTCACATACAAGAATGACAACCTTGGCTTTCTCAGTTTTGGAGTTATCTCCCCTTCTTGTGTTTGAATTTGATTTTGTGTCCACTCTGTAACAGGAATACTCTTCCGAATATTTTGGTGATACATGGTAGAAATGTAGAACAGGACGAGATAACGTGTTGCATACAAGAATGACAACTCTGGCGGGGTTGGGGGACATATGTTGTTTTTTTTGTTGTTTTTTTTCTAAAAAAACCTTTTCTAGTTGACTCTGTAAGAGTGCAGTGAATACCATTATCAGACTGCATGAATGTGCAAGCTTATCTGGGTCTCATTGCCCTTGAAAGAAAAATCTTTACTTAATACCCTCTTTTATCTAGAGCTATACCTAAAGTTGTCACTGTTCAGAATTGCTTTGTTGAAGCAAAAGTTAAGTTAAAGTGATTATTGAGGTGATATGTTAGGCTATTATTTGTTATATCTGCATGAAAACTACGTTATGGGTATTCATTAGAATTACCTTGATGACACTTTAACTCTTTACCAGACTTTTTGAAAATTTGAACAAGTTCTTTTTTACTATGTGTTATTGTGTCTGAAACTGATGGATGAGTGGCGAACAGTTTAGACATTGATCAGACATCAGTCTACAGTTTGTGCAGGCCAATCTGTTGGAACACTTAGGATAAATGTGGTAACTGTGTATCTGGAGATATGGTGAAATGGTTCAGCTGACATATTGGTGATAAGCTAAAAAATATCTTCTTCTTATCATATTTAACCTTAATATTCAAACAGACAGGTCTGAACAAACAGTGTAGACTCAGATCCTAATGGAGGGATTTGACCAGAATCTACACTACTTGCCATTCCATCTACCGCAATAACCCTAAGTATTAGGATACCTTACATTCTGCGGCATCTGATCTGGGACTTCACTGTGTGCAAATGACTATCTGTCCCATACTTAGGGTTATTTCAGTACAGCAGTTTTGAACGGCCCTTGAATGATATTAACTTTTTTATTTCCTAGGCTTTAGATAAGCTTTGTATACTTAATTTCAGATTTTCTTCTTGGGGATAACCATGCTATTTAGTAGTGCATTTGTAATAGCACAGTAAAAGAGCTACACCAATAACATGTCAGACTCCCAAGTACAGTTGATAAACCATCTGACTGTAGATCCAAGAGTCGCAAGAGCGAATCCCAGCTCAGCCATATAACTTTCATGGGAGCTGATCAAGAAATAATATCTACGGCCATACCGCTTATTCAAGAAGGGAAGTTACTGCAAAAGTATGTGCACAGCTACTGATTAACCCTTAAAATGCCAAGAAAACCTGCATCTGAAAATGTCGTCTGTTTATGTCGTCTGCTGAATATTCTTGCAAACTTTTCAAACCTATTTTTGCATACAGGCAAACAGTGTGGACCCTGATCAGACTGCTCCTAGCGGAGCAGTCTGATCTGGGTCCACACTGTTTGCAAAAATGACTTTTAAAATCACAAGCAGACGACAAAGCAGACGACAATTGTTGTGATTGGCAGTTTAAGGGTTAACGGCTTAGGGGACTAAGTCTGCACAGAAAAAAAGTGTGTTGGTTAATTGACCAGCTTGACATGACCTTAGCAGTGTTGACTGGGCCATGAAACTCCAATTCAAACACCAATAACACAGTTACTGTAAGGCTATCCATATCACATGTATGAATAATACAGGCCAATGTAAGCCTGCCTATCTGCACAGTCTCCCCTTGGGAGCAAATTCTTATATTTTACAGGAGACCCTTTTCCAGAAAGGAGGCAAATCAATTTTGACAGAACAGAGTTACCTCCCCTCCCTTAAAGTGTAATTATTCCACTTAAGCACTTTGTTTTTTTCTTTCTTTTATTTTTTTTTTTTTTTTTTTATTGATGCTGTCCTTTTCAATAAACCTGTGGAAGAAACCTGTATGAGAGGTAAATTTCAGATTATGCACATTACAGGAGAGATGGCAACTGCTATCCGCAAGAAGTCAGACATAAAGTTCGGCGTGTATCACTCCCTGTTTGAATGGTACAATCCACTCTACATGGAAGATGCAGCCAATAATTATACAACCAACACATTTGTTAAGGTAAACATAGGTAGTCATAGTTCTAGATTAGCCTTTACCACTCTCTGGGCATTTTCAGTAGACATTTGGAAATATTTTTCTTATTTTTCCCAGTAAACAGGATTTGAGATTTCATGCAAATTGTCTCCTGAGGAGACAATTTGCATGAAATGTCAAATCCTGTTTTCTGGGAAAAAATAAGAAAAATATTTCCAAATGTCTACTGAAAATTTTACCCAGAGTGCTAAGCCTTAGACTAATCATAGCTTTAGATTAGACACTTTTTATTTCAGTCAAAAAATACTCCTGTCATGTGATGGGTGGTATACGGTCAGTACAAACATGTATTATGGGAAAACAAGACATTGTCACTGTTCATCTCAATCTTCTGTTCAGTTTGATCAGCACTAGACAGGTTTTGAGGCAAAGATCATAAAAAATCTTTAGATTACTACTTTTATCTAAAGCTCTGTTAGATACAAGGGGTTTTCAGAAGACAGTTTTGATATTATGTATATAGCTGTGAGATACTGAGATTTATCAGTTAACTTTTTCCTAAAATTTCATCTTGATGTCAGTTACTAGAGATTTTTTTTCCCTTGTCAAAACTTTTTACAAATACATTTATGTATATTTCTCACATTATTGAATTTTAATTTAACAAATTCTTGCCACAAAAGAGATATAAAGCAGATATTTGATGACTATGTTGGCTTTCATTCATGAACATGAAAGTAACAGTATGGTAACTTAACCAACTATGTTGGTTACTGTTATCATACTAGAGTTTCAATAACACTATTTAAGAGAATATAGGTCTATTATACCAGAAAAAGTATATAATAAATAGAACAATAGTGTTTGCTTGGTACAAAAAAATCTGTCATTCAGGAACAGGGATAATTTAGTAAAAAAAATCTCATTCATTTGTTAACTCACTTTTTGACCAAATTTTCGAGCTAGGTCTTGACAAATTTTTCATACCAAGCAAATGTTGCTGCTTATTACACTCCTGCTTTCCAGAGAAAGTGTGTGCTTGCAATCCAAGTGGTCAGGTAAGGACCTGTGTGCATGCAATGTCATTTTTTACTGTATTTATCATAAGATATCTTACCCCTTTCCACAGTTATCCTAAAATAGGAACAGGTCCATTTAACTACCTAGTAATGTGTATAAAAGTGTTGATGAATGGCAAATGGTTTAATAAGGTCTGCACTGTTTGCTCAGGCATATCTTTCCAAATATTTAGGTCAAATATGGTAGTAAGTTTAACTTTTAGCATCTACTATGCAAGTTAGCAGATATTTTATGAGAAAGCTGAGATCCATGGTTCATTAAAATTGTCTCCAAGACAACATTTTTAAACAAGTAATTTCCAAATGTGAAGACTAGGTGAAATAATAACCTTTAACACACTTTGCAAAATTGTAGCTCACAAACTTATTCACAATTTTTTTTGGAGCCCTTCTACTAGCTGTCAGTCAGTAAAATCCCAAGTGTTCATTGATGAGGCAATTCTATTGAGTATCCATAAGATAGTTTTGGTCAAAAAAAAAAAAAAAAATATCCAAAATGATCCCCTCATTTCTTACCTTATTGTAAATGTCCTAAAATTTCAAACACAACTTTATTCCATACTATTTTGGCCTAAATTTTCCTTTTTAAGCAGCTGTTTCTTTAAATACCTTGTGGAATGGCAAACAGTGTAGACCATGATCAGACTGCTCCTTCAGGAGCAATCTGATCTGGGTCTGCACTGTGCATATGTCATTTTGTCAGAAACTTTAGTGTTCGAAATTTTAGGACATTTACCGTATGTGGAGCCCTATGATCTCCAGCCTTTATTTAAGTATAGTAAATGTCCTAAAATTTTGTTCACCAAAATTTCTGACAAAATCACCTAGATCCAGATCAGACTGCTCCTGAAGTCTTTTCAGGGTCTACATGGTTTGTCATTCCACTAAGAATTTTAAGAAACAACTGCATAAAAAGCAAAATTTAGGCAAAAAAAAAGTATGGAATAAAGTGTTTGAAATTTTATGACATTTACCGTAATTTGAAATTTCTGTTACAGTTCAAGGCAATGCCAGAACTTTACGAACTGGTGAATATTTACAAACCAGAGCTGATCTGGTCTGATGGAGATTGGATGGTGGATGATTTCTACTGGGGTGCTCTAGACTTCCTTGTGTGGCTTTATAATGACAGGTACAAATTTCACTGTTATAACTCTTATCATGCTGACTAAATGAAGATGCTACACCACTTCTAATTGTCAGCCAATCAGAATGCTTGGTCTAGGTTTTTGATATAAATTTATATACTGAATGACAAACAGTGCAGATACAAATCAGTCAGCTTCTGAAGAAGCCAGTTGATCTGGATCTGCACTGTTTGCAAAGGGGAGTGGGGGGGGGGGGGGGGGCAACAAGGTTGGGTTCAACAGGACCAGGGCTAAGATTCTGCTATAGATACAGCTGGTAGGTTTTCTGCCAATTTTTTCATGGGAGACAACTTTTATGACTTCCTGTTTGCTTCCTGTACATCAGTAACCTTAAAAAGGGTCTGCTCTAAAAGGAAAGAATTTGCTCCCAAGGGAAATTCTTTCCATTTAGAGCAGACTTGGGAGCAAATTCTTTCCTTTTAGAGCAGACCTCTTTTCAGAAGGGAAAATCATTTTGACAGAGTTGTCTCGCTTAAAAGTGTATTCCTTCCCCTAAAAGATGACAGATCCTTGAATTTAGTTTTTGGTTGTGATTAAGCCAGCAAAAATGGCTTTATATCTGCTATAACCAGTAGTGAAACCTCAGTTGAAATAAAATCAAGAACAAAGTTATTGAGCTGAAGTTTTTGCTCTTTCATGACTTGTGAATATTCTTGAGTAACCAGTGATGTAATCAGTTCTTATAGATTTCAAAACTGTTTCAAAATTTTATCTTGAAAATATTCAAGTAGTGCATGCACAAAAAATGTCTTTCTTGTTTACATATTAATTTATTGTTGTTTTTTTTTAATGCAAAAGACCCCAGGGCTTAGCCCAGAGCTAGAAGGTATTTGGGAGAAATAGTCTCTCTAACATAACTCTTCTCCCTTTTCTTGAGCTGAGGGAAAAGTGTTGATAAAGAATATGAACAGATTTCAAACAAATAATGCTGAATTTCTCACTAAATGCTCAAAGAAAACTTTTGCCTTTTTGGCAGTTCTTATTCAATGGCTTTTATACCCTTTTTATTAACCCATTGTAGACTGAATGAACTCCCCCACATTATATATTGGAAGATTCTAATTTTTATTTTTGGTATGTAGGCTGTGTGATTCAGATATTCCTAGAGAAAAATGATTGAACTATTTTCAAACAGTGGAGACCCTGATCAGATGCCACATTCTGTGGCATCTGATCTGGGTCTGCACTATTTGCCAACTACCATTTTATGGGTCACGAGACTACAGTGGGTTAACTGGGCTCCATAGTGAAGTCAATAGAGCATCTGACTCCAGATCCAGGAGTCGCAAGGTTGAATCCCAGCTCAGACACATAACTTCTGTAGGGATTGATCATTATTAGGAAGATCTTTGTAACTTTTTGCATGAAAGTGTAGTTTATGGGTACTTTTGAGAATGAGTGCTCAAAACATACAAAATATATTTTTAGGCAAAAATAACAGAAATTCCTAGATTCATTCAAAAGTTTATATCCCAGCTTCCTGTGAATGTACCGATGTAATATGTTGGTGCGGATTGCAATTAATAGATTAGATTTCATTTATTTCAGCTTCCTGTCATTTTCTAATGTGCTCATGCTAAAAACAAAAATGAATTTCAGTAATTTACAACTGCAAGAAACTATCAAAACAGTCTCAAAATAGAGGTCACTCAAAACTGTTTACTGTGTCATCAGTTTTTGTCACTTATACTGTTTATATCTCTCTAGAACATAACAGAGAAAATGTTAAGAAAAAGTATTTGATGATACAGTGTAACCTCCCTATAACAGCCCCTGTTGGGAATGCACAAAACTGACGGTTGTAGAGAGGGGTTAACTATATGGTAAAACAGCCCTTAGAGGAATGAGAAAAGTTTCTGTCTTAGGGATGTGGCAGTTGTTAAGTGATGACCATTAACCCTAATCCTGCTAGAAATGGTTATGTCCTGCCTTTGCAAACAGTGTAGATCCAGATCAGTTGGCTTCTGAAGAAGCCAACTGATCTGGATCTGCACTGTTTGCCATTAAGTATGTGAATTTATATCAACAATCTGGATCAAGTAATCTGATTGGCTGAAAATTTGAAATGGGTATGGCATCTTAATTTATTCAGCAGGACAAAGGTTAAATGCAGGTGCCACTGTAATTCTGGGATGTTTTTTTTCTTATTTCTCTGCTGAAACATGTGCAGTGCGTACTCAATATAGGTGCCAAGGTGAGGCTTCTAGTATGTACCTACAACATTTTTATAGGGAAATAGAGAAAATCATCCCCAAACTATCATCAAATACGCCTCCTTAACAAGTCCTCTGGAGCTAGCATAGTCAGTTTGTTTATTACAGCCCAGTGAAAGAAACAGTTGTTACCAATGATAGGTGGGGTAAAAATATCCGCTGTAAACATGGTGGATATTTGGACTGTGCTGACAGATACAACCCAGGTAAGAATTGGAACTCTGCATTGCAAGGTGAGCATGCACTTCATTGCCTCTTTGAACTTTGAACTAGGAACAGACTAGCCTGTACAGGCATTACTTATACCCCCTGCAAATGAAGTATGGGGGTGCGTATACTGTTTTCATCTTGTTTGTGTTGAGGTTTTACGGCCCAGTCAACCCAATATTGAGGTCATGTCAAGCACTGTCAATTTACCTAATCACACTTCTACTTGGCAGGCTTAGTGTGTTCAGTAGTGTGTTCTTTGTTTCCAACATTTAGTCACCTTTTCAATGATTGCATGATTCCGATTTCATTTCTGTTCAATATCTTAAGAACAAATTGATGGAATTCGACCAAATTTTGCATAGGCATGACCTTAACCAGATCTAGGTTTGGATTGTTACCCATCAATTTTTGCAATTTTACAGTAAAGTTACGGCCCTTGGTTATCCTCAGAATTTTGTTTCCGCTCAATATCTTATGAAAGAATTGATGGAATTTGATCAAATTTTGCATATGCATTTATACCCTATGCATACGAAGTATGGTGGGGTGGGGATGTACACTGTTTTCACCTTGTCCATGATTACATCATTCTGTGATTTCAACTTCATTTCCGGTCAGTATCTTGAGAACAAATTGATGGAATTAGACCATATTTTGCATATTCATTGAAGTTAACCACATTGATTTACATTGGAATTGTCATTGTCAAAATTTCATTTCTGCTTAATATTTTCTGAACGAAATTATGTAATTTGATCAAATTTTGCATTTGAACCAATATTGACCTTAGCCTGATCTAGATGGGATTTTTATGTGTCAGTTTTCGCAGGTTTACAACAGTTATGGCCCTTGATTATTGTCAAAACTTCGTTTCTGCTCAATATCTTGAGAACAAAATGATTGAATTAGACCAAATTTTGCTTATGCTTTGACGTGACCAGATCTAGGTTGGGATTGTTACTTGTCAGTTTTCACGAATTTACAACATAGTTATGGCCCTTGATTATTGTCATAATTTTGTTTCTGCTCTATATCTTCTGAACAAATTGATGGAAATTGATCAAATTTTGCATATGCAATGATCTTAACCAGATCAAGATTGGCATTGTTACATGTCAATTTTTACAAATTTACAATAGAGTTATATCCCTTGGTTATTGTCAGAATTTTGTTTCCGTTCAATATCTTGTGAACAAATTGATGGAATGTGATCAAATTTTGCATATGCATTGACTGTAGCCAGATCTAGGTTGGGATTGTTATGCCTCAATATTTGCAAATTTACAACAGAGTTATGGCCCTTGATTATCATCAAAATTTTGTTTCTGCTCAATAGCTTGTGAACAAATCGATGGAATTTGACTGCACTTTGCATATGCATTGACATTGACCAGATCTCAGTTGAGATTGTTACACGTCAATTTTTGCAAATTTACAACATGGTTATTGCCCTTGGTTATTGTCATGATTTAAGTTATTGTCAGAATTTCATTTCCACTTAATATCTTGTGAATGAATTGGTGGAATTTGATCAGATTTTGCATATGCATTGACCATAACCAGATCAAGGTTGGGATTGTTACTCGTCAATTTTTTGCAAATTAACAACACAGTTTTGGCACTTGGTCATTGTCAAAATTTCGTTTCCGCTCAATATTCTGGGAATAAATTGATGGAACTTTGCATATGCTTTGATGTTGATCAGATGTAGGCTGGAATTGTTACACATCAAATTTTGCAAATTTACAACAGAGTTATGGCCCTTTGTTATTCTCAGATTTTTGTTTCTGCTGAAAATCTTGTGCCTGAATTGATGGAATTTCGATCAAATTTTGCATATGCATAGGGCTTACCCAGATCTCGGTTTGGGTTATTACACATCAATTTTCACAAATGTTTTAGCCTTAAAGATTTCAAACACCCTATAGTTTTTGATAAATTTTATTATTTTTGGCCCAAAACATATCTGTTTGGTAGTCATTGAAATTGCTTGCTTAGGCTATTCTGTTGACTGTCTACATATGTTTTGATGCAAAACTTGCAATAATTTTCATTTGAATACATTTAATTCCTAGTCTGTTTACCATATTTATCATGACAGACAGCCCTGAGCAAACAGTGTAGCCCCATATCAGATGCCACATAGCATCTGATTAGGGTCTACGCTGTTTACCACTCATCCAGCCATTTTTAGACACATTAACACATACATAAATTGACTTGTTCAGAGTACAGAACAGCTATGGTAAGTAGATTAGGCATCTGAATATGTAGGATAAATGCGGTACAATGAGGTTCCATTTTTGGTTCATTTCTGATTTCTGATGGCAGGTGTACTACAGAAGAGAAAATGGGAAAATGGTGAATCACTGGATCGTTTTTCTTTTGGATTCAGAAGAGAGGCTACACTTGAAGACTATTATACCATAGAAGAACTGTTAAAGCTCATGACGATGACTATCAGGTCTGCAAAATGAGTGGTATTTTTGGTTTCCCCACCCCAACCTCTCTCCCCACACCACCCTCATCAAAAAGGTGGGCATATATATAGTAATTGCATCATCAGTGTCTGTGTGATTTGATTTTTCTCTCTGGATAATCATGCATGAAGGGATTCAGAAATGATTATTCACAAATGTATCCAAAAACAAAGATAATGTGTTACCCGCAAATCCGACTCCCTCTACTCACTCTGTTGGTTTAGGTCACTCTTAAAGCTTGTACAACTTGTCTGTGTAAGTACAACTTGTCTATGTAAGTACAACTTGTCTGTGTAATTCTTTGACAATAGTTACATGCAGTTTCAGTGATAACTTGTGTGAAGGGGTGTTGAAATAATATGATAAAAATGTTCCACACAATAACATTGTGTGTTGCATACTTACCCCATTTCTTGCCATGAAAGTCACGGTCACATTTGAATATTGCACTAATTCCCTTTATAATTCTGTTGCAATTTTATAACTGTGATACATGAAGAGATTTTGAAATAAACAAAGCTTAACCCTTAAAGCATGAAGCAAAATTGTAGCAGATGACATTCTGATTTTTTTTATTATTTTTTATAGAAAACAAGACTTGGCAAAAGCTACTCACATTTTTTTGAGCAAAACTATTATCGTATATGCCATATTTAATAATCAAAGTTTTAATGATACGTTAACTAACAACATCGTTAGTTTTGAACAACTGGGTCCAGCTTTATTGTGTTCATTGCGCCAGATAGTTGAGGCACTAGTTTAGTTCATTAAATTTACAAGGGGGAGAGTTTTGCACGGAATACTTTATTGTACGCATTACACATGGAACCCAGATTTTGGATTTTATAGAATGTGTATTTATTTTGAGGAGTGGTTTTGGAGGAATTTATTTGATTTTGAAGGAGGAAAATTTGGAAATCATTTTTATATATGAATACATAAGGAAGAATTAGAGCTTGGAATGGAATTGGATTTAGATTGGAAGAGGAAAGGGATTTGGAAGGATGGAAATTTAAAATTTTAAATGTTCTGTCAAAACATATATTTATTTTTCACAAATCACCAGTGTGTCGGAAGTGGCCTTTTGGAATTTCAGATCAGCATTCATAACTGTCCACAGTCAGTCATGTTGTTTCTTACAGAGTTATTCTAGTCACAAAATAAAAGTGAAATTAGATTCAAAATGATGTTTTTTGGTGTCAGTATTCTAAAACAAATAATATATTGTATTACAGTTGTGGAGGTAACTTTCTTCTCAACATTGGTGCAACACACGATGGAAGACTCATCCCTTTATTTGAAGAAAGACTGAAACAGATGGGATCCTGGCTTGGTGTGAATGGAGAAGCAATTTACAAGTCTAAACCCTGGAAATATCAGAATGATACCATCAACTCATTTGTTTGGTATGGTCATTTGAGCTTCTTCATGTGAAAACTGGTCTATGATGCACATGCAAACAGCAGAGACTTCAGATGGACCTCTGCATCTGCACCCTAAAACTAGATAAAGTTCTTTCTATCCATCCAAAAACATATACATGTGGATACATTTTTTCTTATTTCTCCACAAAAACATAATCTTTTGTGTACTCATTAGAAGTGCCTCTGAGATGCTTCTAATGAATACCCACAAAATTATGTTTTCAGTTTAATCCATTTATGCCGAATAGACGCTTCTACCTTAACTCTTTAGAGAGGTCCATTTCCTATATGAGGGGTTCTGGTTAGTTTTTGTTATTACCATGTTTTAGAGAAACTTTTGAACTTAATGCAAACAGTGTAGACCATGATCAGACGCCGCATTCTGCGGCGTATGATCCAAGTACACTGTTTGCCAATGTCCCATTTATGGGACGCTAGGCTTAAATCGGTTAAACATATTTTATTGCAATATATGAAAAATGCATTGGGGTTGGGCTACACGTTCTCACAACATTAGTTATAGCATTCCTCTAAGTTTTAGAAACATGTTTCCAATGAGAAATAAAAAAAAAATACAGTATACTCCTCTGACTAGAGCTATGTTTACACCATGCTGAGCAGCTTGATCAGGGCCTTTAATTGCTGCCTGCTTGTGGACTTGTAGAATATACTGACAAACAACAGGGACCCAGGTCACACTGCCAGCTGATCTGATTTGTTTCCACTTGTGCATCAAAGATCCCTCAACTGTGGTGTGCAAGAATCGTAATGCTACCTCTGTTAGTTACATAGTTATCTCCCCTTTTCACTTTTTCCTGTATTGTCTGTCTGTCAGGGTTTTGTTGGAGCATACATAAAGAAGTATTAAAAGATAATTGAGTGAAAGTTGAAATATTGATAGAGGGCAATGTTAGTACTGAGAAGTTACAAAATTATATTCCTTATGAGGTAGTTATCTCCCCTTTTCACTTGTTTTACAGTATTGTCTGTCTGTTAGGTTTTGTTTCAGCATACTTTTAAAATGTATTAAAAGAAACTCGAGTGAAAGTTGAAATTTTGATAGAAGGCAAATGATAGTACTAAATAATTACAAAACTATATCCCTTATTAAAGTTTTCTTGTCGGAAGCACTTCCCAAACAACCTTGAAAATAATCAAATGAAACTTCAAATATTGATTAAGAGCAATGAGAAGAAAAACAGAAGAACTGAAATGGTGTTATGATTTATTACAGAATTCTCTTTCCCTAGTTTTCTTTTTCTTGTCTAGAGCATGTCTTAGAAAGTACTGAAGATAATCAAATGAAACAGGGAAATATAATAGAGTGCCTATTACAGGAAACATTATGGTGTCATCAGAAGACTGGACAAACCTGTTAGATTTTCTGCCATTTTGTATAAGGGAGGTAACTTTTGGCACTTCCTGTTTGCTTTCTAGAAAACCACATCCCTTTTGAAAAAGGGTCAACTCTAAAAAGAAAGAATTTGCTTCCAAGGGGAGCAAATTCTTTCCTTTTAGAGTAGACTCCTTTTTAGAAGGGAGACCTTGGGAGCAAATTCTTTGCTTTTAGAATAGACCCCTTTTCAGAAGGGAGATAAATTTTGACAGTTGCATCCCTTGAAAGTTTATCTATTCATCTTACATATTTACAGAATTATTTTTCCCTTTTACTTGTTCCATTTTGAATATTGTAAGATATGCTCGTCTGGATCATTTCTCAAAAACTATTGGAACTCCTCCTGAAATGGCCTATCTTTTTGTGCAACACATGAACAAATTGCTCCTATACTCTGACTCTGCATTGTTCGCCCAAGTATGCCTGTTTGAATATTGAGGGTAAACACAGAAAATACCAGCTAATTGAATTGTATGTTTAACCATTACCACTCTTTGGGCTAATTCAGCAGACAACAGATTGATGATATTTTTCCTATTATTTTTTCCCAGAAAACAGGATTTGACATTTCATGCAAAATATCTCAATTGGTATACAGGTCATGGCTTTTGTGGTTCAAATTTGACATTTTGCATTTTTATGTTGGTCCTTGAGTCATTTATTCCTACTTTTTCAGGTACACAGCAAAACCAGGTGCAGTCTATGCTATTATTTTGGTTTGGCCTGAAACTGGTATATTACGCTTAGGGGCACCAGAGCCAAGCAAGGATACAACTACAGTACAGTTGCTAGGATATGAAGGACATTTCAGCTGGGCACCAGGTTCACAGGGAGGAATGGATATCATCCTACCAGCCATTCCCTTCTATAAAATGCCTTGTCAGTGGGCTTGGGTAATGAAGCTGCAAGGATTGAAGAATCACTGCATTATAAAAGATGGAATATGTGTGGTTGCCTAGTCAGGCAGATGACTTGATAAGGAGGAGTATTTAGTGATAATTTTGGGATAATTTTCCTTATTTCTCCATAACAAAAATGTTGTGGATACTCTTTAGAAGTGCCCTAGCACCTTGGCAAGGTGACTCTGAAGAGTACCTACAAAATATGTTTTTATGGAGAACTGGCGGAAAACATCCCAGAATTATCAAATACTCCTCCTTAACAAGCCCTGTGGATAGGGTTTCAAATGAACTCTTTTCTTGTTTTTTTTTTTGTTTTTTTTTTCATAAAGATCATGTAACTACATTTCTTTGGAATTGTGTCAGCGACACAATTCTATTGAGGTTCAGAATATATGAAATGCAGTGTGTGTAAATGTACCTTTGGATATGTGCCGCCAGCAAAGATTTTGGTCAGCGTGCACATCTGTACAGCGATCAGTCTTTGATGGGTGCTTTGTGTTTAGCCAAGGAATATAAGAATCCATCATGAGTGTCCATACAGGATAGGGAAATCTCACCCAAGGGGTAGGAATTTCAACCAGGGATTAGGCTTGCTTAGTGTCCATGCAGGATAGGGAAATCTCACCCTCGGGGTAGGAATTTCAACCAGGGATGAGGCTTGCCGAGTCCCTGGTTGAAATTCCTACCCCAAGGGCGAGATTTTCCTATCCTGCATGGACTGGCACATGATGGATTCATTTTCTCCCAACTTTTAACTCTTTGCATGCTGGGTAATTTTGCATGCTTTTCTGTCATCTGTGGATTTTTTAAAAAAAAAAAGTTTTTCAAAACAATCTTTCAGGAATACCATCAGAGTGTCAAACAGTTTGGATCCAGATCAGGCCTGACAAAATGTCAGGCCTTATCTGGATCCAAACTGTTTGCAAAGGTTATCTGGAGATGATAAAAGTTGCCACCATCGGGAAAGGGTTAAGTGGATTGTTCCTAAGTCACATAGTCATATGAGATAGAAGTTTCTCACATGCGCTAAAAGCCTATCTCATCTGTGCAAAGGTGGGAGAACTAAGGTTTCTTCAGATGGACAGCAAAAAGTGATCAGGCTGCGTGGATGTGCAGGCTCAGCTGAGCTTTTGCTGGGGGCACATATACATGTCTGAAGGTACAGTTTCTGGCACTGCAGCTCATATGTTTTTGTGAAAGACTAGGGAAAATTTCATTAACCTGTTTATGATGAGTCAGAGTGCACTCTTCTACCTGAACTCTTTGGACCAGTCCATTTACAGTTTAAGGGGTGTCTGGTTAGTTTTCATTATTACCATATTTTATTGAAATGCCTGTAATTAATGCAAACAGTGTAGACCCTGATCAGATTCTACATTCTGCAGCATCTGATCTGGGTCTAGACTGTTTGCTAATGTCCCATTTATGGGGCGCTAGGCACAGATGGGTTACATTAACCATATTTACCCAAAGTACTTGATTGACTGTTTTGAAACTGAAACTTAGTTCTTTGGAAAATCAAACTTCATTGTTGTCTTTCCTCAAAAACTTTTGAGCTTAAGGTTAAAATCTAAATTAAATTTCCTAAGATTTGTCAGTCTTACTGCCAAACATCATCGATTGTTATTGTCATTGTTAACAATGTCCACAATGTTGCATAGTAATAATAATGTCAACAACATTCAATCTGATGAAATGAAATAAGTCACTGACAAGTGATTATCAGGTTTTCTTTCACCAAGAAAAGTAGGTAATTCGTCTTATAAATGTAATAAATGTTTTTATTACATGCAAATTATAAGAAAGAAAACCAATTATATCCCAGCAAAGAGCCAGGCAGTTTTGTTTATATACAGACTGGCTAAGATCCTTGCTGCTCACAATATAAATTCGACATTGGATACTGATGAGTACCCACAGTACATGTATATGTTTTCATGGAGAGGTATTTTTGGTCGAAAAAAAAAGAGCCTTATTAGGAGTTACATTTGTTGTCTGGACAAACATCAAAGACACTCTTTAGATTGTATCAGTGTGCAGACAGGTCTGCATCTTTCCTGTCCTCAGATTAGATATGATTGTGTACCCAGCATGCCACATTCCAACATTGTTTTGATACAGATTTGATATGTGGTATTTTCTGTTTATATTTGTTAGACTTTCTTTGAATCTCATCATCTCTATATGAGAGATTACGTTTTATATGTTGTATTTTCTGTTTATATTTATTATATTTTCCTTGAATCTCATCATCTGTATATTAAAGATTAGGTTTTATATGTTGTATTTTCTATTTATATTTGTTAGATTTTCTTTGATCTCATCAACTGTATATCAGAGATTAAAAGTAGATGCATGTACTTTACACTTTAGTAGTCCCTGAGCAAAATCAGCAGAAGACAAATTGATAATATTTTTGTTAATTTTCCCAGAAAATAGGGTTTGACATTTCATACAAACTGTCTCCAAAGAAGACATTTTGCATAGAATGGCAAACCCCATTTTCTGGGAAGAAAATGCAAAGAAGACAATTTGCATGAAATGTCGAACCCCATTTTCTGGGATTCAAAATGTTGTGTTAATGCTCATTTGAGCCACAACAAGCAGACAGGTACCTTAACCCTTGTCCTGCTGAACCCCGGATATACCTTGCCTTTGCAAACAGTGTAGATTCAGATCAGTTGGCTTCTTCAGAAGCCAACTGATCTGGATCTGCACTGTTTGCCATTAAGTATGTGAATTTATAGCAACAATACAGATCAAATAGTCTGATTGGCTGAAAATTAGAAGAGGGCCTGGCATCTTAATTTATTCAGCAGGACAAGGGTTAATGTGCATTTGAACAACATAGTGCACCTAGTCAATCCAGTCAAGGTCTGCATTACCCAGTGCTATGGAAATACCATGCCCGACTTGTCCAATTTGTCCCATTTCCTTGAGGACAAGTAATTTCAATTTACTTGTCCTGGGTCAAGGACTTCACAGCTCTAGCCAATAAGAGTATCCAGATTATGATATAAATATTTTTCTTATTTCTCGAAGAAAATATATGTTTTGGGTGGGTTCTTATTAGAGGCGCTGACGCGCTTCTAATTTCTTATTAGAAGCGCTGATGCGCTTCTAATAAGAACCCAACCACAACATATGTTTTCTTCGAGAAATAAGAAAAATGTCAATTTTCCAGCATGTAAATCTTGATTGGACAAGTGGATTTTGACCAATAAAACTTGACAATTCCACAACTCTGCATTACCATATTTACTCTAAGTTTTTGGATACTTTTTCTCCTTACAATACTTTTAAATTTTTAAAAAATGTTAATTTTATCACTTTTTTTATATGTCCTAAGTACTGATAATTGAGTGGCAATTAGTGTAGACCCTGATTAGACACCAGATTCTTTGGTGTCTGATCTGGGTCTACACTGTTTGCTCAAGTCTGTCTCTCTGAATACTTAGGGTAAATATGGTATTTGTTATATGTTTTGTATAGTCCAGTTGTGTTGGCATATATTCATTTGGAGGAGGGACATTTGCATCCTTTGCCATATGAACATATAACCAGTAAATATTGTATTTATATAATAGCAGACCCTGATCATATCACACATTGACTTGCACTGGCACATTTCGCATAAGATACTTGTTGGAGTATATTTTTATAAGTTAGTACATGTAGGTGCAATTTTTTATACTTTTTCTTGACATAGTAATGCATAATCCATGTTAGTGCAAATTGTTACATTTTTCTTGCTGTAGTAATTTGTATGGAAGCCATGTTAGTGCAGATTGTTACATTTTTTCTTGCTCTAGTAATACATAATCCATGTTAATGCAAATTATTTCTTGCTCTAGTAATACATAATCCATGTTAATGCAAATTATTACACTTTTATTTGCCTTAGTAATACATAATGCATGTTCAATTTGTTAGATGTTTGCTTGCTATAGTAATACATAATCCATGTTATTGCAAATTGTTACATTTTTCTTGCTTTAGTAATACATAATCCATGTTAGTGCACATTTTTTCTTGCTCTTGTAATGCACAATCAATGTTAATGCAAATTGTTACATTTTTTTCTTGCCATAGTAATACATAATCATTGTTAGTGCAAATTATTACTCTTGTTCTTGCTAAAGTAATGCATATTAAGCAATGTTTGTGCAAATTGTTACATTTGCTTGCTTTTGTAATACCAAATCCATATACATGTATGTGCAATTAATTATACTTTCGCTTGCCATAGTAATACAGTCAAACCATAACGCTTAGCACCTGCAAACAACATATTGAAATATTTTTCTTATTTTCCTCAGAAAACAGGATTTGGCATTTCATGCAAATTGTCTCCATTGGAGACACTTTGCTTGAAATTCCAAAGCCTGTTTTCTGGGAACAATAAGAAAATATCACCAATTTGTTGTCTGCTGAATTAGCCTAGAGAGTGGTAAATGTTAAAGGCCATCTCTTTTATGCAAAAACTTCTTTTAAGAGGCCATAAATTCCATATCCCAAAGCAGCAGTCTCAGTATGAATCAGCCTGTCTTTAGCAAACAAATTTTGGCCTTTTCCATTTACTGCTTTCTTAAGACAATTTGATTTATACCTTAAGACAGGTTGATTTATAGCATGACGGCTGCTTTGGGATATGGATTTTTTGACCTCTTAAGGCAAGTTTTTGCTGAAAAGAGGTACCTTTATGACAGGTTTGACATACATAATCCATATATGTGCAATTTATTATCCTTTCGCTTGCCATAGTAATTTAAATTTAATGTATGTACAGTTTGTTTCACCCTAGACTATCCTGTTTTGGTGAATGACTTGTTTCAGTGACCACTATCTACCACAAGCTATTTTTGGTTGAAGGACTCAATGAAGTCAAAACTTTATGTAATTTTGATTGTAAATAAAGTTCTCTCACTTCTATCACTAAAATTGAAGAAATCATTTCAAGGACATAGGCATCCAAGATGTTACAAGGCCCTAGTGAAAAGGATATTTAGAAGATATTTTTGTTTACCAGTTTTTCCATTGAAAAATAAATAAAGAACAACAAATACACCAAGTCAGATCAATTTGCTAGCTGTCTATAAATTATATAAGTCTTTGGGAGAAAAGCATAGAAATAGAAAAAAGTCTTCAGATGTCAAATAACTAATGGTCCAGTCAAACTAAAGTAGCAGTAGATATATTTTACTTGAACAAAACATTTGCATTTTGTTTTTTATATTTTAGATTTTTTATTAGAATTTCTTTTAAATTTGTTTATATTCTCTTACCATGTAGTTGAAAACTCAATGTAATGTTGTTAGGGTACGAGAATTTATAGCAATGAGAGTACAGTAAGTTTACAATAGGTAGTGCTTTTATAATGTTATTTTATGGTGAAAATCATAAAATTTCTAATTTTATTCCATTTTTCTTTTTTTACCAAAATTTTGCTTTTTATGCAGTTATTTCTTAAAATAAATAGTGGAATGGCAAACAGTGTAGACCCTGATCAGACTGCTCCTGAACCTGAAGGAGCAGTCTAATCTGGGTCTGTACTGTTTGCCTATACCATTTTGTTAGAAACTTTGGTGTGTCAAAATGTTTTTTTTTCTCTGTGAAAACGTATAAACATTGAAAATTGCCTTGGTGCTGTAATTATTATTGTACCCAAAATATATGTTTTTGTGGAGAAGAAAGAAAAATATTTCTCTGGATGCTCTTCTTGTCAAGCTATGTGGATGTTGAAATTTTCTTAAAATTTTGTAATACTATGCTATAGCAGAGTTTGCCTTGTTTTATATACTTAGAGGCAAAAATAAGTTTACAGGTAACTCACTTTTGATTTGTCATCAGAGTTTTAAATATCCATATAAATATTGGTGTCATTATAAAGAACAATCATTTATGCATGGTTTGCCACAAGTTTTAGGAGATTCTATCAAACTACAAGGAAATGGCTTTGATTGAAATGAATAAGGGGTCTTAATCAATATTTGCACATGAGTAGCTTCCCTTTAAACATGAAATTTAGACAATGGAGATTACATTTATGCATTTTTATGCATTGAGTCAATAGGAGGATAATAATCCTGCAAGAATATGTTTTACCTTCAAATGCACCAAGAAGTACAGTACCAAATTTCTGTACCAAAAATGTTGTTTTTTGACAATTATGTTCCTCTTCTGGTAGAACGCACTGAGTTTTAATGGGACATTTATTTTCACTTTTCTTATCAATAAACGGTTTAAGGAGATTTCCACTGAATTTGAAACAAACAAGCCAAGACAAGTTCCAAAAATTCCAAGTGAAAATGTCCAAGACCAACTGAGATATAGACTCTTTTAACTGCATATGTTTTTCATTCAGCGGGAGATAATTGAGATGGGTAGGAATTCAAACTAGATTTGAAACCATTTGATTGGGATTTTGGATTAAATAATGGTGTGGTTATACTCACAGACATTTGTGCAAGACATTTATGAAATGCAAAATGCTATTTGTCTTATAAGAAGCAAGTTATGACTGGAAATACTGTTGTTTTTTTTAATTAAGGGCCCATAACTCTATAATGTATGGCCACAAAAGAATTAGCTTCTCTTTTTGCATGGCTAATTATTTCAAGACGGTTAAAATAAGAACAAAGAATATGTTGAAATAACCTTTATCAACTCTTCCTGAGTGTTTTAACAAAGTAATAACTATTCACAGTGTTTAACATACACATAAAATAATTTGTGGCGTAAAGGTTGCAGATCAGTGGTTGGAAATTCGAAGAGATGCAGTCAATAAGGAGATGCTTTCTCATCTTTTTATCCCACTGGTTTCTACATAGAAACCACCGCAAAGCAACACGGTGTATACACATGATGCTTGCTAAACAACATGGTACATACACATGCTGTTCTATTAAACAGCACACCGCAAAGTATCACGGTACAGACACATGATACCCGCCAAAACAAAACTCCGCAAAGCATTCCGGTATGTACACAGAATGCCCGCTAAATCATATACACCACCGCTGAGTAAATGGTACATACACATCTACCAGCAAACTGTTGAATGAGAAAGCAGCTCCCAAATATATAACAAGATTTCAGTCAGAATCACATCCCTTCGGAATTTTCCGCCACCCCCAATCAGCAACAGCTAGATTGCATACTAGACTGGAATGTTCCTGCCCATGAGTTATCCAAATAATCCACAGATATAAAAACAGCTTAGTCTTTCTGATATTGCAATTTATACTTAACACTCATGTATCTGATGATACACTGTAGAACATTAAAGCAGCATAACTGTCTTTCACCAAAATATAACACCATTACTTAATCCACCAGGCAGGAGAATGAAAGGACATGGATGACTGTTCTTTCTGAAATTATAAAAGAAACTGGGCGGCAGTATCCTACCACAAAATAATGACAAACATTGACATAATTATTTATTTTAACCATCTGAAATAATACATAGAGCTACTGTTCTTTAGCTGCAATACTAAATGGTTATTAGTGAATTAAGAATAAAAATTGGGAGGGAGGGCGGGAAAACTTTTTCCTTGCTGCAGCAATCAGCTGTCGTCAGAAAGAGGCTGTTGCACTGGGACCCAGCTGTGCAAAACACTTTCAGTATATCTACATATAAGCCTGGAACCAATCCTTTACAGTGCTCAAAGGACATGTGTACTGAAATGACCTTACAAGTTGGTACAGTAATCAAAGTACTGAAACAACCCAAATTACCAAAAATGCGAACTGGACTTACTATTTTAATGCTGAAATAAATGGAGCCTATTGTAGATCAATATGCTGTATTATTTCAAGACGGTTAAAATAAGAACAAAGAATATGTTGAAATAACCTTTATCAACTCTTCCTGAGTGTTTTAACAAAGTAATAACTATTCACAGTGTTTAACATACACATAAAATAATTTGTGGCGTAAAGGTTGCAGATCAGTGGTTGGAAATTCGAAGAGATGCAATCAATAAGGAGATGCTTTCTCATCTTTTTATCCCACTGGTTTCTACATAGAAACCACCGCAAAGCAACACGGTGTATACACATGATGCTTGCTAAACAACATGGTACATACACATGCTGTTCTATTAAACAGCACACCGCAAAGTATCACGGTACAGACACATGATACCCGCCAAAACAAAACTCCGCAAAGCATTCCGGTATGTACACAGAATGCCCGCTAAATCATATACACCACCGCTGAGTAAATGGTACATACACATCTACCAGCAAACTGTTGGATGAGAAAGCAGCTCCCAAATATATAACAAGATTTCAGTCAGAATCACATCCCTTCGGAATTTTCCGCCACACAAACCAATAATTTGGTTTGCCCCAAAATTCCACCGCAAACAAAACTGGTGTTCACAACTGATCCTGCAGAGCCTCCCGAATGTCTAACATTAAAATATCAGAACCAATATCAGATAGATGTACGCCATCTGGTTTATATATGCCCGGTGTGTCAGATGTAATTTCTGGATGATCAATAAAGACCCCCCTACCATTGTATTTTATAAAGCGACGAATCACTCTATTAATGAATTTTCGTTTGGATTCCATTTTGTCTGGAACCTGTGTTCCTGACCATACAATACGAGGCAACATAGCAGAAACGAAAATGGCACTGCTAGTGAATGTTTGAACTAGATTACTTAAGTCATCCTTCATATTATGGATCAAGACCACCCCTTTCTGATAAGCTAAGTCATTGGAACCAACATGAACCACTATTGCCTTTGGAGCAGCATTATGGAGAGCAGCATACTGAATCTTTGGTAGAAGCTGTTGCCATTTCATGCCGCCCTGACCCATCCACTTGACTTTCTGAACTTTGGAAGCGCCAACCGTACTTTCAAGCTGCCTGGTTCTGGCTCGGGCTGCTAATCTATTTATGTAGGAGTCCCCTACCAACCATACATCTGGAAATCAAAATTTATGATGCAAATTATCAATAGGGCTAAGGAGCAATGAGCAAGTCCGCTTTATAGTCTTATGTACTTGAGAAATGAATTGGACTGCCATCTGCCCATTTTCTTGATAGTCTCATACGATACGCCTTTGCTGGCTAACCACGAAGCGGCCCCAATACGGAAGGAATGCGTTCTGAAATGTGTTGTTGGTAGATTCAGAGCAGTTATAGCTTTATTTAAAACTGCCCCAAATTGATATCTTGTAAGAGGTTGCCCATTAATATGACAAAAAAGATATACTGATTTGTGAGGTCTAATTTTGAGAAACGCTTCCATGGCCAATAATGGACATTCTGTAGATTCAATAGCTGGAATGTCAATTATATATGGTTTTCCTGTTTGATTGCATTTGGCCTTACGCTGGCGGATTCGTAAAATATTTTGCCCAGCTTTGGTGGTACATAATACATCAGATACTTGCAATGGTTGATCAGGTTGCTGTGACGATGTAAATACCAACTCACTAACACGGAACAAACCAAAAAATGCCAAACGGTAAGCTGCTCTAAATAAAAGTGTTTCATACTCAGAAATGCAGATATTCCCCAAAATTTTACAAATAGCAACCAGAGTATTATACATAATTGGCATACGGTTATCAGGATTGGCTCTAAGACGCTTGTAGCCTTCAAGCATTTTTGAAATGGCAAAAGTGGAAGTGTTATCAAAATTATGGTTAATTTTATGTTGAAAGCTAATAGCAGATATGTGCATGGCAGCTGTTGATGGGGCATAACCATTGTGGAAAAGATAAGTAATATAAGCATGAATATGAGTTTCAGGTACTGGCCACTGCAAAGGGAGAGCATAATTAGATCTAAAAGTTGAAAAGTTTTCCAATGCAGTAGCATATGCATGACGGGTATTAACTGACAAACTTGCAGTCACAAGCTGGTGGGCTCCTGATTGAAGACGCTCCAAAGATGGTCTGGAACAGGCTCTGGCTCTGGTTCGGCTTCTGGGGCCAACTGTCGAAAGCGATTCATCTGCAATCGAGATAAACTGTCCGTCACGGCATTCCGAGAAGTTGATAAATGTTCCGCTTTGAGAACAACATTCAGCTGCAAACATTTTAATGTAATGATTCTGACCAAGACCATGACGTACTCTGCCTTTGACGTTTGCGAATTCAAGATATGAACAACTGCCTGATTGTCACATTTGAATAGAATCTTTTTGTTGCTGAGATGCTGACCCCAGATTTCAAGAGCAACAAAAATGGGGAACAATTCAAGTACTGTAATGTCATCAGTAATACCGCGGTGAAACCATTCAGCAGGCCACAGACCATATGTCCATTTTCCCTGAAAATAAGCTCCAAAGCCTTTACCATAACTTGCTGAACTGTCCGTAAACAAACATAAGTCAGCATTTGACAGCCAAAACCTGTCATGAAAGACAGAGACACCATTAAACGATTTGAAAAATGTCAGCCATGTTTGCAAATCTAACCTCATTGCCTTGGAAATCCGAATATGATGATAAGGCTTTGTAATACCCCTTGTAGCATTTATCAGCCGGCGGCAAAAAGGACGACCAGGAACGATAGCCCGGCACATGAAATTCAGTGAGCCAAGAAGAGACTGCATAACCTCCAGTGTAATACTGGACTTATGTAATATTTCTTCAATAAGACTTTGTAGTTTCATAATTTTGTCCTTTGGAATTCGTACCTCCATAAGAATTGAATCAAGTTCAAATCCCAAGAAAATGATGATTGTTTGAGGCCCTTCTGTCTTTTCATCTGCAACAGGCATGCCCATTTTTCCACAAGTCTTGAAAAAGGAAGTCATAATTTCTTGACAGTCAGTTGTGCCAGCTTCACCCCCAAACAAAAAATCATCCAAGTAATGTTCAAGTTCACCCACTGTGCATGATTCTCTTACAGCATAATGTAAGAAATGGGCAAATTTCTCCCATAATGCACATGAATATGAAAGTCCAAAAGGTAAGCAATGGTCAAAGAAGTATTGACCATCAAACATAAAACCTAACAGGGGAAAATCATCTGGGGAGATAATCATTAGGCGAAATGCATTTTTTATATCAGCCTTGCCTAGCAGAGCACCTTTTCCCAATTTCTGAATCATTTTAACAGCTTGATCAAATCTAGTATATTGGACACTGCAAAATTCAGGGTCAATATAGTCATTGATTGAATCCCCCTCTGGATATGATAGATGGTGTATTAAACGATATTCACCTGGCTGTTTTTTGGGTACCAAACCCAGAGGAGAAACCCTAAAATCAGTGAAAGGTACAGTTTGAAAAGGGCCAGCAACTCTTCCTGCTTCCAATTCTTTCGTGATTTTTTGCCTGACAATATCAGGGGCTTTATTTGCTGAAGGTAAATTTTTTGATATGACCAATTTTCGAGGACCTTCAAAGTTAATGTGAAAGCCATTTTTAAACCCATTTTTCAACTCTTCCGCTGTTTGTCTGTCTGGATATTCTTGCAATTCCTTCTCAAAGGCAGATAAATCTACAGGAGTGGAGCCGAGCTCAAATTTATTTCCGTTTGAATGGACCACGAAAGGAGGACCTTTGAGTGTGATCTATTTCAGTGTTCTTATTTGCAGTGAATGCATTCTGTTGTAAATTTTGACTGTGTCTGGGACATTGGTTTTCAGAATGGTCCCCCTTACATGCCAAACAAACATGAGAAAATCTACAATTTTTGAAATAGCATTTGCCTTTGTTATAATCAAAACATACGCCAAGTGCAAGACGAGACTGATTTGAGTGGCCAGCAAAGCTAGGCTTAGATTGAAAGGTAGTTGTTTCTAGCTTGTTTGTGTTTGTCATTAATTTAAGCCACAAATCTGAATAAATTTTATTCCACGGCTCCTGTTTTAAAGCTTGCCTTGTCCTAAATTCAGCATCATATTCTCGCCATGCTAAATTTTGACACCTGCTTTCAGCCTCTCTGATGGTGCTCAGGTACTGAATTAATTCAAAAACTTTATCCTGATACTTTTTCAAATATATAGTCATGAATATTAAAAAAGCATCTGTCCACTCCCTGATATTGGTTATTTCTTTTAATACTTTAGGGCGTGTTTGAATTTGGCCATGTTCATTTATAAATAAATTACCAGATTCCTCCCCACGCCTTTTTTGATTTTTCTTTAACAGAGAAGCCAAATTTATATATTCATTTTTCCATATCTTAATACAAATATCTTGCGGAACAGGCATCGCAATATCATCATCAGCACAACGTACATCCGGCATCTGAAAGTCAGACTGAGTGTTTTGTGCAATTGTTTGTGCTAGAGGGGTCCCCTGAACCCCCAAAGCACTAGTCCAAGTATTTAACATACTGGACCCTGTAGCATTAATCTCAGGTGAGTATGACACTTGGTTACCTGACTGTTGAACCCCGCCATCACCACATAACCTTACAATTTCTGGTGTTCCTGTTGCCCCCGGTTGAGGGCATGGCTCATTTGCTGCTGTTTGTTGCTGATTTTGTTTTGCTTGGCCCCTAGCCTGACCCTTCCTAGCCCTCTTTCTAGGTGGCATGATTATGGAGGCACCAAGATAATCTCAAAATTGGGCTTGAAATGTTCAAAAAGTTGAAAAATTTGCCAAAAAACTGGACTGAAAACTTTTTCCTTGCTGCAGCAATCAGCTGTCGTCAGAAAGAGGCTGTTGCACTGGGACCCAGCTGTGCAAAACACTTTCAGTATGTCTACATATAAGCCTGGAACCAATCCTTTACAGTGCTCAAAGGACATGTGTACTGAAATGACCTTACAAGTTGGTACAGTAATCAAAGTACTGAAACAACCCAAATTACCAAAAATGCGAACTGGACTTACTATTTTAATGCTGAAATAAATGGAGCCTATTGTAGATCAATATGCTGTAATGTTTGACAAAAATGACAATGAAAATATTTTAATGATACACATGAGCTGGTATTCAAAACTAAAAACTATACTTTTTATTGTCTCTGAGTATATATTGCTGGTTTTTAACGCTTAGAGTGCCAGTTAACTGGAATATATTATAGTCTGAAATGTTGTTTTGTTTTTCAGAGAAAGTAAGGCTTGACATTTCATATAAATTGTCTGCCATGCTGATCACATTGTATACATGCTGGTCTTGTCCTTTGCTATTTTGATGATTCCTTGTATATTTCCAAACAAGAGGAAAAGGCATATACCGTATTCGATCTAATTACTGCATTGTGCACTAAAGTTTTTCAAAATTACTGATAAAACATGTAGTAAACTATTTACCTAGTAAGGACAAACTTACAAGGAAGATATGCAGAGAACTGAATGAGGGCGTATTTAATGATGTTGATCCATTTTTTTTCTGATTTTCTTAATGAAAGCATATGTTGTTGGTACTCATTTGAATTGCCTCGACAAGTTGAGGCAATTCAAATGAGTACCAACAACATATGCTTTTATAAAGCAATAAAGAAAAGGACACGATATGTAATCTAAAGACTAAGAAATTGCTTGACTGTGCGCTTATAGGGGTCTGTGCGGTAATTAGGTCGAATACGGTATGTTGTATTATTTGTCGCAAATGCTTTAGCAAATAGGAGCGACATTCATAGAGATCAGTTTCCTTTGGCAATGATGGTGTTGGCAGTAGTGTTTAGCTCTGTTTCATCTAAAAGCCCAGGGCCCAGTTGTTCAAAGCATCGTTAGCTAAACGAGCTCGTTAAGGGTCATTTCGTTAACTGTTTTAGCGGATTCAATATACAATATTCTGATATTTTTTGCTGAAAAAATGTGAGTAGCTTACGGCAAAAGCTACTCACATTTTTTCAGCAAAAAATTTCAGCATATTTGCGTATCACTCGATGTAAATTTTAACGAATCGTTAACTAACGACATCGTTAGTTTTGAACAACTGGGCTCTGGCCTATAGGCTAATGAAATTTCATACACATCCACCAAGTTGCTCCCTAACCAGTGCTATTGACTATTGTTGACCTCACTTGGTTGGTCTTTTGCATTTAGCCCTGTTTCTTGAACACCACCAGCTATTAAAGGCATAGCTGTCAGCAAATTTCTTGTCTGATTCCTTCACAAAAACATGTTGTGAGTACTCATTAGAAGTTCCTCACCTTGTCAAGAGGATTACAGTGAGTACTCACAAGAGATGCTTTGGTGCAAAATAACAAAAATTGTTTTAAATCATCACGTTATCACCATACCTAAAGCTATAGCTATTTTTCAGCATAATGTGAACAGTGAATTTGCATATGTGGTTGTGCAGACTGATCCAATTCTTCCTAATTCATATATGTCCCATATGTTTAAAGGCTCAATATAATATGCAATACTTTAACATTCCAGATGTTTTTGATCCACACATATATATAATCTGTGAGCAAAATGCACTTTTTTCTTGGAAAAAATAAGAAAAATATTTCACAATGTTGTCTACTGTAATTTTTACCCAGCATATAGAGTGCTCAATATACAATTACTTTTATAGGTAGAGCTCAGTTATTTTCAGGTTATTAGGATTATCATTGATATATGAAATCTGTGCTTGGAGCAAGAGTAAATGTCAGTATCTCTCTGTGCCTGAAATAGAAGAGTTATTACATGACATTGTGTATCATTATGTACCTGTATCTATAGCCCTTTTGACATTTCTTGGAAAGACATTATTACTTGGCGTTTTATTTGAAATGAAAGAAATTTGTTCGATGGACCATGTCTTCTTAGAAACCATTTGTCTTTTCTGTTTTTGCCCTGTCTTCCCATATGCTTATTATAAAAATAAAAAGAGCCCAAACTTGGTTTGACCTATGCAATTTCTGTAATAAGGTGCATTTTGGAATTTTATCAGAAAATAATTTTGGATTTTAATTTATTGCTGTTTCACAACAATATTGTGAAAGTTTCAGAAATTTTGAAAAAGTGGAACTTGTTAAAAAATTTACCAAAAATCTAGCTACCTAATCAGTTTTTGTATAGCTTGCAGCCATTTTTGGTATGAAAAAAAAAATGAAAATAATTTATATACATGTATTTTAAAATGGACAAAAAAAAAAGGGGAAAGTTTTTGGTGCTAAAATAGTTACAACAAAAGTTTTTGCATTGAAAATTTTGAAAAATCACTTCTTCTGAGCAAAGCACCATGCAAAAATGACTTTCTGAAATTAAAGATGTCGAAAGTAGGGTTGGGTACTGTATCTGGGCATATTTTTTCCATTATTGTACTTTTATAGCTAGAGCTCAGTTATTTTCAGCTTATTAGGATTATCATTGATATATGCTTTAAGTAAAAGACAGGAAATGTTAGTATTTGTGTTTGCTTTCGTATCCTCTCTGAATCATTGCATTTATCCGTTAGATGTAGTTTTGCTCGTGTTTTGCCAAGATATAAATATCTTGATTCGCCTTTTTATGGGTCAATGAAGTAACAACAGTCTGACTAGCTCAGCTGGTAGAGAATCCCACTGCAGAATTCATGGAACAGAGCTAGGTGTGGGATTTCTGGAAGGGGCTAGATTTTATACAGTTTTAGGCAAAACTACACTAGTATATTACAGTTTTAGAGATTTCCCAATGAAACTAAATTCTGACCTGGCAGGGTATTCAGCTCTCCCTATTGAATCCCTTGCTCTGGATGGAAACTAAACAACAACACAAAAAGAACAAACAACTAAGCCTTTAGACTAATATGGAAAATAACCCTATTTTCACCTCAAACTTGTTCAGATGACATCAAATGGGCCAGGGCACAGCATTTCCTACAAGACCATACGTCTGCTTAGCAATGACTCAGATCAGCCTGCACAAATGTACAGGCTGATCAAAGTCATTGCTTTGCGCTGATTAGGCAAACATATAAGCTTTCTTTAGAAAAACGCTGGGCGCTATGCAGTCTTATAAGAAATGCTGTGCCTCGACTGAAATATCAGAGATTCTATTAGCAGGCTTCATCTTC
The DNA here is from genome assembly GCA_964016985.1 of Anodontia alba. Classification (NCBI taxonomy): domain Eukaryota; kingdom Metazoa; phylum Mollusca; class Bivalvia; order Lucinida; family Lucinidae; genus Anodontia; species Anodontia alba. The sequence continues at coordinate 106,712,773 of OZ024822.1, forward strand.
ATAAAGTTCCTGGCTATTCCCCTTCAGTATTTAACAGATCATCCCAGCGAGCATGCAACATTAAGGAGGCCCTCCCAAGGGGTACCTGTTCCCTTGCTCCCCTGAAAAAATTGGCATTTTCCCTTGTTCCCCAGAATCAAAATGTTGATTTTCTATGTTCCCTGTTCCCCAAAATTGCCTTTGTTCCTTTAGTTTTAGACTTTTGTTCCCCTGTTCCCCTGAAATAAATGGCCTTATTCCCGTTCCCCAAAACCCATGGGAGGGCCTCATTAAGACATTGATGCAACATCATGACATTGATGCGACATTGTATAAACATCATGTGCCCGCTGTGATGTATTTCGTGAGGTCTGTTTCTGATATGCTACGCAAATTTTTAATTTTATGATTTATTAAAAACAAAGAAAATGGTATGTTAAGTGTGCAATCGAATCAGTAGCCACTGCATTTCCATTCTATACCGCACAACGGATAAAAAATTCTCCTTGTCAAAATGACATCAAATGACTGAGAACTCCGTTTAGAGATATTTTATCACTACTGAAATGAAGACTTTTTAAAGTAAAATGAAAACATCGCAGACACTGCATAATACCCCGCCACTGCGCAGTAACAAAATAGGGAGTGATTATGGGTATATTCCAATGGGGCAATGAAGCAATGCATTTTGTGATCAAACCACAATTGTTGTTCATTAGATAAACCAGAGAAAACAGTTGCAGCTACAAAATGAAATACTTCAATATAGTTTCATCCAGTCATTAATCCGTTGTCTTGATATTGAACGAAAAATTTTTTTTTTTTGTTGAAAAAGCAGGGGCTGTTGAAAGTTGACTAAAATGCCAAGTAATAAGCCCAAGCAAGAAATTTGTCAATATCGTTTGAAGTTTCATCAAAATCCATTGAAATTGAACGAAACCTATTTTGACATAAAGCAGGGGCAATAACTCTGTTGAAAATTGACAAAAAATGCCGAGTAATCATACCAAGCAAGATATTTTCAATCATTTGATATATGGAATGTCGTTCAATTCTTTCTCAAGATAAATAAGCGGAAATCATTTATGTCACTAAATATGGACAGTAATTCTGTTGAAAAACAACGGAAAATGCTGAGTTATAATCCCAAGCAAGATAGTTTCAGTATCATATGATATGTGAAATTTCATCCAAATCTGTCATTTCTTTCTCAAGATATTAACCCTTAAAATGCCAAAGGAAACGTCTGCTTATGTCGTCTGCTGATTATTCTTGCAAACTTTTCAAACCTATTTTTGCATACAGGCATACAGTGTGGACCCTGATCAGACTGCTCCTAGAGGAGCAGCCTGATCTGGGTCCACACTGTTTGCAAAAATGACTTTCAAAATCACAAGCAGATGACAAAGCAGACGACAATTATTGTGATTGTCAATTTACTGGTTAAGTGGGTACCATTTTGTCGGTAAGCAAGGGCTGTACCTCTGTCAAATATTTAACGGATTTTGCCCATTAACAAGGCTCAAACCACCCACTCCCATTATAAATGTGTATGCAAAAGCTATTCAGGTTAGAGAGCGGAAACCAAGCGCTGACGGGCAGACGTTCATCCGCCCGGACACTCCAACGCCTGGGTTTAGGGACTATTTTGAATGGGAAATTACCTGCTTTATTAGGGGCTAACCCCTAACCGTCCTGGGAACTAACAATGTATTTTTAACAGTATAAAACCTAACCTGGTTACAAAATGAATTCTTTAACCCTAAACGTTCGCCCGGAGGGACCGATGGACAGACAGACGGACGGACAGACATAGAGGGAATATATAATATCCCGACACTATCGTCTGGCGGGGTATAATCAAAACATGCACTGACAGAGCTGCATGGTGGTTTGATTTTCTCTAAGTGTAGGCTGGGAAAATAGTCCTGAATGGGGATTTAAGACTCATTTTTTTAACTTCCTATAATTTAAGCAAAGAGTGCAGACCCTGATCAGATGCCACGTTCTGATCTGGGTCTGCACTGTTTGCCAATGTCCCAGCACTAAGTCCGATCCAGGTTTGTTGTTGTTCCAGTTCGTGTCGGATCTACCATGGTCCAGCGGAGCCAGTCCATAAGGTGCACCACATGGTAGTCCCAAGTTATTCACCCTTTCCTTGGCTTTGATCTTTGGAGTTCAGCTGCAGTCCACCTTATCCATCGCCTGTTGGTTTCGTTTAATAGGGTGGAAGGGTGCTGTAAGTTGCGGAATTTGGTTTGGGTTCCAAAGAGGGTTGTGCTTGAAGTCGTGCCTGGTTCTTGTTTTTGACTTTGTTTTATGACCCAATCCAGGTTTTACAGAAAACCTTCTTTATATAGCACTCACAGCACAAGAATAACTCGGCAATAAATAACCTTTACCTGGATTTCGTACAAACGCCATTTGCGTGAATTACCTTTATTGGTCAGCGATATTCACGTGGACAGCAGCAATATAACCCAGATTCTTTAGTAATTTTGAGTAGATTGATAAACAATCGACCCCAAAAAAGTTTTGAAAAACATTCAGTTTGAGAATAGAGTTCAGTTCGGAGACAACAGGTTGATCGTGGATCGTGTATACTTTGAGTTGATTGTAAACATGTAAACAGTCACACCCAAAAATGGACAAAAATAATTTATAACATATTACCGGACCTGCAGACTTTGTGTCCAGAGATCCACGGCTTGAGGTCCGCTATCAGACCCCTAGCCATTTTCTGCTGATCACGTGCTACTGAGTTTTACTGTGCAATCCGAAACTGTATCAAAACTAAGGGTGAGGATGCTTCAGGTAAATGCGGTATCTACTTGAGTAGAGGAAGAATATATATTTTCAAATACACAATGGCGTAGCTCTGAAGTCAGTATTACGAAAAATTTCAGCTAAAATCAGTAATCAGGTAAGATATAAGGGCATAAAATCAGTAATCAGCAGCTTTTTGTCCCGATGATGTCGCTAACTGCGGTAAAATCCCCACCCCTCAAAATCCGCAAACTTGATTAGTATTATTTTGTCCCGAAATTCGCTAACCCTCTTATATATCTAAAATTATCAGTGCTGGAAAAAGTTAAATCAATATGAATTAGCTCAACTTTGAGTAATAATAATAATTATAATAATAATAATAATGGGCCTGCCCCACCCCCACCTTTTTTTTTTGCCCCTCTCTCCTCTTTCCTTTCTGTGGCCTATGTGAATGTTTGCTGACTATTATATAACACCGGGAGTGCTGGAACTTCAGTGTTAGGAATGGGAGTCCCAATGCTTGTGCAGTCAGTCATCACTGATTGAATGGTTGACTGACAGACATAAAATGGGTTTTAACAAATTCTTAATAGAACAGACTCTCAACAGATAAATTTGGTCGTTATGCTTAAATTGAAGGCAAAGATCAGCATGTGCATCCGCACAGTGTTATCAGTCTAATATAGTTGATCTTTTTGTCATATTAACGTCCTGTGTCTCAGTTTTGCTCATTTATGGCGTCTTTTGCGGGTATAGCATGTGCGTTTCCTGGTAGCCAGAACCTTTAAACGGACATATTAATAATAATAAAAAAGAAACTCTTGTCACCATTTTAACTGCTAAAAGTACATGTATATAAGATACATTTAAACTTGTGTAAAACAGACAGGCTATTTTTTTTAAATGTTGGTGGAAGGCGCCAGCTGAAAGTTAGCTAACATAGCCGACATTATTTAGAATACATGTGTTTATTTTTAGCATAAAACTTGAATATAAGATGTAGGTATATGTGATAACATATTCTTTATAGACTGTCAACTGATAAATTTGGTGTTTTTGCTATATTTTAAGGCATTTTATTTTGCGTCCCTGAACTTGAACTGAGGAATTCCACCCTTGATAGGGTCACCGTATCATATACGTAGTTTTCTTTAGTAATTTTAACAATGCTTAGACATTTATAGTTTATAACATATACGAGGCAGCGTTCTCCTTTGACGCATTAGAAGGAAACATACATCTCAGTTCGATGTTTCACGGGGCAGCGTGCATAGGGTCATGCGTAACTCGCTGCAGCAGGCTTATGGATCTGCATACATCAGCCTATATATATTTAGTGTCATGCTCCTTGAACTCGTTACAGAAAGGTTTTACAGCCAAAAAGGCACAGTTCATTACCCCCACCCCCCGCCCCCCATCCCATGAAAGAACTCCAATAGGATACAGAAAGAGAACATCAGAAAAGGAAAACGGAGAGAAAAAAAAAAACAAAAAAAAAAACAGTCCTAGGCTAGGAATTCCCTCAGCGTCTTGACAGAAGAGCCCGCGTCGATTCTACGACACTGTTGCCAACTAGACACGTCCACCACTAGCTCGGACAATTACCTCACAGTTAGTTATAACGGGTTACCCTCCACCTTATGTTAACATATTTAGGCATTACGAAAACATGCCTATTTGAAATATACATAGAAAATTTCACCTCCAAAAACAGAAAGTTTTTAGAGAAAAACTCTGATATGTTTCATAGTTCTGCTTAAAACATAGATTGTGGTTACTTGTTAGAACCCGCCTCGGCGAGCCGGTTCTAATGAGTACTCACAATCTATGTTTTTGAGCAAAAATAAGAAAAATAATGTATACCCCTGAAATTATATAGGCGTGGTTTCGTGATGCCTACATGTGCACATTACACCCTACATACATAACAACAAGACACTGCACGAGAGTCTGGCGTGAAAAAAAAAAATGCTTCTATAATAACTATATTAATTACAGTACTTGATCACTGCAAAATTTAGATTAATGAAAAAATACATATGTTCAGTTTGCTTTGTTCGTTCTCGTTCAGTAATGGGGCTCTCTTCAGGTGCAGAACAGAACATAAATTTCTGCTCAAAGCTTCCATTTTAGACATATTGATATTGTGCCTTTTCGACTCTTTCTAGTTCTTTCCGGTGTTTATCCAGATTAATAGGCACAGTCTTCGTGCTCTTTGGTGCGGTTTGATTCGAAACAGATAGTATTCTTTAAAAGTACCGCAATCTTCTTGAGAATAAATTTTAATAATCTTTCAGCATGACAGGTAACTTTTCTTTTTATTTTACTTTAAAACTCAGCCTACTTGAAATCTGCCGCACGATTAAATTAAGTGAAATGTCAATACGTGGCTGAGCTGTGAATTTGTATTTCGGATGTAACTTAAGTTCGGAAAGTTTGGCAAAGAGGTTAAATTTAATTGTCATCTCCTTCACTGTTTTTTTGTTAAACAAGTAGACATGCAAGTGATAAAAAAATATCAAGCGTAAATTCAAGCAATATACTGATGGAGAAAATCTGAAAATGTCATGGAAGGTACAGAAAAAAATCTGGCCCAACCTGTAAACAAGCAAAAGCAAAGTGCAGCCCAAGAAGTGTCAAACTGACACTCTGTCTTTGAATTAAATTGACAAACAGTCAGATCTTTACAGTATGTGCATGTAAGTTCAGCAAGTGTTAGCAAGGTTTGTATAATATGTCATTTATTATGTTAACCATCATCCTGCATGTGGAAATTGAAAAGAAAAGCTGTCATATATCTTACGTCACCGGGACGTCCAACTGATATTGGCTTACAGTTGGGCAAGGCTTGCTATCCTTGAAGCAGGTAAGGGTAGAGGGGAATGTTTTTATTTCTTCTGTTTCTCCCCTTTCATTCCTGTTCCTCTTTCATCCCTGTCCCTCTCTTTCATCTCTTCTAGTTATCTCTTCTCCCTTTCTCTGGAAGACGACACAAAATGACCCACAAGCGTTGGCGTGTTGTTAAACGGTTTAAACCCCACAATCATTCAAAGAAAATAAAAGCAAAATGGAAATTAATGATGGTTACAGAAAATGTCCAAATCTTTGCTTGACAATTTCCATACATGCCATAAGCTGTGGACTTTTATCTGTGAGATAAGACAAAAATTTTGAGAGAGGTTTGACAAAATTCTGTGAGATTTTCTTAAACATCACTTTGGAGCTCTGCCATTATAGTCTTAAGTCTTTTTTTTTCATGTAAGAAGTTTGTAAAAGTACAACATTGTTGAATTATGTTTATTTCTTTATAAAATCTCTTATATAATGGTCTGAAAATTCTGTGAGATTTGAATTTTTTATGGGTATTGCCTTCCAGATGGACCAAATTCTGCGAGATTTTATCTCACAGTGTGGGAGTTTATCTCACAGTGTGAGATATGGCATGTATGCATTTCATGTAACAGGATAGCTTGGCAAACTTCTTATAAAATGAAAGCGAACTTACATAAATGAGTATAATTGCCATCCTTTCACCATGAACAGCTGGTTGGAAAAAGACGGGGGTGTTTGTCAATGTGCAGATGCTTATGGTCCAATGCAGAGTTCTCACTAGGATTTTGAAAGCAGGAGTTTAAGAATCCATCTCTGAGAAAAGTTGGAGTTAAAATTGAAAAATAGGAGTTTGACCTAGAAAATTTGGAGTTTTCGGCTAAATATGAAAACTTAATATTTAAGGACATGGTCTGGACAACTTCATTTTTCAACATAGTTAACCTTGACCACTGAGTGTCTGGTAAGGATCCAAAAGCTTTTGGGGCTTAGGAAATAGTGACAGGACTTCCATTAACTTCCAGACTCATGAAGTCCCAGACTTCCTACCCCTCAAATTTGGAAGCCCCACAGGAAAATCTAGGAAGTCCCACTTTTTTCCCTGCTGCGGCGGTCTGCCCTTTCTTTAGTAGAACAGAGGATCTTAATTCAGTGTCACACAGAATCATCATGATATACACTTCTCTTAGATGTGTTTTAAACATATCCTTATCGCTTATTAAAATTCGATCGCATCTTTTTGGAAAGCCTGTACTTGTATGTCGGACCTTAGAGAAAGCATCCACATTGGTCCAACTTCGCGTTCGTTTCAAAGCCCAGAGAAAGAAAAAAAAGAAAAGAAAATACATGAGAGAAAACACCCAAAACATGTTTTCTTAAAAACAAACTATGCTGAAATTATTTTGCAGAAATGTATTTAATGAAATATTTGCTCGGATTGAAGCTGATCAACACGAGCGAGCGAGTTGCTTACTTCACAAAAATTGCGGGAAAACGGCGCCGACTCGTGCAACAACAAACAAATAAAAGGCAGCTCTCGATGAGTTACCAACAGCAATACGTTCGTTCGCGGAGAATAGCAAGCAAAACCATCGCAATTCGCCTATATTTAGACTTACTTTGCGTCTTTTCCGCACTGGTAAACAGCGCAGCCGGAACAAGGCTACGAATTTAGAAACGGGTTTTCCGGAAATTTTGACGAAAAATATTTCTTCTCATTTGAAAAAATGCTTTTGTTGTCATGACAAACATAAGCTTCTATATAAATTCGAATAGATTTAAATTTGTGTTCTGTGCATAATTGTTATTTATTTATTTAATTTCACTCGGTGACTCCCGGAAGTGTTGAGGTGTTTTCAGACGACACGCGTTTTTAGCAAAATAATAATTTAAGATTTTAAGACGTGAATATTTAAAAATAATAATGACTTCATATAATTTCACCGAATATTTTCGGGTGTCGAAGAAGAAAGTTAATTATACAAACATCAATTAATCAACTCAGCACGCGTGACAAATACACACAGTGATCACGCAGCCATCAAAAGGGTGCCGTGACGCTTGACACCGATGTCAATAAAACTCCCGCAAGCGGAAAGTGGGACGTCCTTAAAGCTCAGTCAACACAGGTAGCGAATTTCCAATAAGTAGGTGGGGTAAACATCATACAACTCGTTAAAAGTAGGCGGGCTTTTTGACAATTTTTGGACATCTCAGGTATCGATTTCGACGGACAAAAGAAATTTCGGAAGTCCGCGGTACATCTTTGAAGTTCAGTTTGGACGTCCGGTGGCAACAGAGCGTAAATGAGAATCCTCGGAAGGAAATTTTACGCGTACAAAAGCAAAAATAGGCGTAAAAATACGCCGGATTCGGCGTTTCCGAGAACTCTGCAATGGAGACATTTTTGATATGCTGTTGTCTACCGGTACTTTTATTTTATCAGTGTCAGACAGGCTAGAAAACCTTACTGTTTTTGAACCCTGAACAGCTGTAGAATATGGGAAGTCAGTGATTTTTTTACTGCGAGTCCCGCTTCTTATATTCACAACCTTGTCTTACAAAATTTATACATGTGAGTCCCAAAACTCACAAAATACAATAGAAAACTGCTCAAAAATATGTAAAGGACTCTTGATTTTATCCTGGGACTCATTAGATATCAATCATGTGAAGGGACTCAGTAGAACCAAATGGTAAATAAATCACTGGAAGTATTCTAAATCAGTTCTAGCTATAAAAATGGCAGGTACTCCTCTCTCACATGCTTTATTACCTCCCCTTGACCCTGAGTAGGTTGAGGAGTGGGTGGGGGAGGGCCTTAGAGATCAGATATTATTTACCAGCTGGTACGGTCATGAACAAAAAAATCTGCTCAAAATGAGGCGGGTCGAACATATTTTTAATTCTATAGGTGGGGTAGGAGGGTGGGGGGTCACAGATATAATTTCCATTTTATGGTCACAGATTTAATTTCCATTTCATATTCTAGCTGCAAAAGTGCTGTGGTGTTACAACCTAGAGCAGACTGCAGTGCAAGCTGGCCAAGTTTTGTATATTTAAGTAGGATCCATTTTCTACAGTCAGACCGTTTGTAATTAATAGTAGCGTGATATAAAAGTTATGCCACTTTGATAAGGTTAAACTGGTTGCGAAATGCAGAAAGCTATCATATCATCATCATCAAAGCTAGAAAATGGCAAAATGTTTGCAAAATCCTGCACATATCTGGCAGTTGATATATAAACTCACCGATGCATTCCAATTCGAATGACAACTAGACAACGCAAAAGATCCGTTTGCATTATAATTGGACAGTTCGTTATGTCCTTCCAAGGACAGTTGATCTCAATATGAGGTGCAGTACTTAGATTCCAGTCTTAGGCGAGCAGAGGCCGCCAAATAAGAATCTAATACGATGGCATAAACAGTCAGAACTGGGCACAGTGAACAAAATGTTCAAGTGATTCCAACATGCAAGAAAATTAAGCCTGTGAATAGAAAGTTATGAAGATATGAAAGATAATCAATAATAAAAAAATGGGATCCATCATTAATTAAAAAGTGTAATAAAACTTAAAAAAAATTAAGATAAGGGCGTCATATAAATATTATTAGAAAGAGAGTTATCGTTTGGTTGAGTATATACTGAGTGTATTAAATTGATTAACCAAGCCAGGTTAAGTAATATACCATTATAGTTCCCCAACCGTGCCAAGGTGAAGAGATTTGCATCAAATTGTGTGTGAAGTGTTGTATTATGTTAATGTCTGTATTATTATATGTGTTGTAAATACAGTAGAACCTCAATAATTCAAACTCCAATAATTCAAAATTCTCAATAATTCAAAAACATTTTGAAGTCCCGACTTAAACATATGTATGCAATTTTAACCCTCAATTATTTAAAGTCTCAATAATTCAAACAAAACTGTTTGGTCCCTTGGACTTTGAATTATCAAGGTTCCACTGTAGTATATGTAAAAAATTGTAAAAATTCTAACTTCGTTAGAGTCTTCTGTGTAGTGGTACAGATGCCCAACCTGGAGCTTAATCAAATTTGAAGTCATCCTTGGTGTGTCTTGGTCGCCTATGGCATAACGTCTGGCTTGTGAGGGCACAGCCCTCAGACCCCCCCCCCCCCCCCCCCTCCCCCCATTCTTACACACTTCATCATATGGCTCTTATTACATTCTAAAACATAGCTCTGAAGTAATTGTTTTTATGTCCTGCATGGACTTTATGCAAAATGGTCACCAAGCCCAAAGGGAAGAATCCTGACAGCTTACTGGATATCTAGAAATATGGTAATTCCTTTCTGTGCTCACTTAGGATAAACTTTAATACGATGACGATTGCTTTTAGCTCTCCTAGCAGTATTGAACCTCTGTTGGGTGCTTGTCTTGTTAATCATATTGGATCTATTTTGGTTTGGCATAAAAATGCATGACCCAGTACCACAAGGTCCAGGATTCTCCCTTCAAGAACCTTCAGAGAAAGCTACAAATTCACTTCTAAAGCAGCCAAGGCAGCCATTCTAGGAGCACTTAAACATAAAGCTAGACCTTTCATTTGTATTTTACTCAAAACACGTACTGACTTACTATTCTGTGTGGCAGCCCTAAAATGTCTCCCCTTACTTCATTTAATCATTTTAGTGAAGTTTATATTTTCTGGTTCTGTATGAGCATGGAGCCCATTCCCAGGTTTTAGAAAATTTATGAGGTGGTTGATAGGCCTACAGTGGAACCTCCACTAACGGTCACCTCCGATGAGCGGTCACCTCCCTTTAACGGCCATTTTTATTTCTCGCCCCCCCCCCCCCCCCCCCCAGGTGTTTTCCTATATATTATACCACTGATAAACCGTCCCCTCCCTCCTCCGGTCAGCGCCCATAATAATTTATGATTTTATGGCCAAAATCCCTCCATTAAAACAATCAAATTGACAGAAGATCAGAAAAAAAATGGAGACATAGAAGTCGAAAGTAGGAAAACAAAAATTCATGAAAATCGTATTTCGCCTCAAAAAAAAAAAAAAAAAAAAAATGAAAATAGAGAAATGCATTTTTATTTATTGATAAAAATTTTGATAATACTAAGTTAAATATTTTGATGTGTACACTTCTTTTTTTTTTTTCCAAAAAAAATATGTAATAAGCAAAATAATTTGTTTGTTACACAGTCTTAATTTCTTTTTTTGTGACATTGACCTTCAAAGGTAGCACATGATAAACCGGTGTCAGTTACAACCCCATGTGTTTATCAAACAATTAAAGACTGATTAATTGATTAAAGAACTATTGATGATTGACTGTTGATCTTTACGCCTACAGGTAATTGCGATGGTCAAATTACTGAATGCGAATTGCTCAAAATGATAATTGATACCTGTGTCTTTCGAGTAAATAAACAACTTTACTTTCAGTTTCATGCTTCTTATTCAGTTGACTCGCTTGTAAACATGGCTTCTAAAATGCGTAAAGTGCTGAGTCTAGATGAACACGTTAAAGCAATTAAGCTGGTAGAATTGGGGAAAAGCTCCAGAAAAGTTGCGGAAGAGTTTGGTGTGGGTTGTATATAATTCCAAGAAACATTGAAATATGATAAATAGTGTAGACCCTGGTCAGACGCTGCATTCTGTGGCATCCCATCTCGGTCTACACTATTTGCAAAGGCCTATCTATCCCAATACTTAGTGTTACTATGGTAAAGTAATTAGCAAGCTTCTGAATACTTCTTGAGCAAACGGTGATTTTTATCCTAAAAATTGATCAGAATAAACAATATAAAATTGTTATTTTGACAATTTGGCATGTTGCAGACAATAAATAAATATAGATAAATACCATTATGCTAAAGGAGTATCATAATCATAGTGTGTATTTCACTAACAGCCCACCATTTAGGCTTTATCAGTCGTCCAGCTGTCACAAAATTGCCTGTGAGTGAGTACCTCTGCCTCATAGAGGTTCCACTGTAATTGGCAGAAGAAGGGTCACTGATGAGGTCTAATTGGCCGAAACAAGTTGGTCTGGAAAAGAGACCTTGACACTTCAGGTGTTTTCGAACTTGTTTTATGAACGTGTTCATTGTTTTCAAGGGTCATTCCTTTTAGAATCTATTTGTCTTCACTAAACTGGTGTTATTGCCATGTGGTGGCCCTAAAAACATCTCCCTGTACTTCTCTGTAGCTTAATATATATTTGAGCCAGAGTATGACAAAACTAACAAACTAATGTGTGTGCCCAGCAAAGACATAGATCAGACTGGGCATCTGTCCATTGAGTACACAGTGAAGACTCTGATCAGACTGGACGAATGCCCAGACTGATCAGGGTCTTGACTGGGCACACATGCCATTTTGTTGGTTTTGTCAGATGCTGGCTCATTTTCTGATCCTTTGTCTTCAGTAAGCTGGTGTTAGTGCCATGTGGTGGCCCTAAAAACATCTCCCAGAATTCACTGAAGCTCAGTACATGTATATATATTCTGATTCTTTGTGATCATTGAGCCCATTTTGGGGTTTATGGTACCCATTACCAACAACATGCGTTTTCGTTAAGAAATAAGAAAAAACCAAATATTTATCTGGTACCCCTCCTTGTTCAGAGCTATGGGAAAGGTTAGGGAAAAGTCAGAAGCCCCAGTTCTTTGGGAACCTTGTTTTCTTACATTGTATTTCACCATAAAACATGCACTGTAGGTACCATTAGAATTTACTCAATCAGTTGTTTCTAGTGAGGACCCATGAACCTTAAAGGGCCATGAAATATGTTTGTATAGAGAAATACCGTAATTAGTACTGGGACACCTTATCTACTTACCTGGGAATACCATACTTCTAAAATTTGAAATAGTCCATTCTACTACCTGTTGGTGTCTCTAAAATATTGCTGTATGTATGGCAAACAGTGTATACCCTGATTAGATGCCACATTCTGCAGCATCTGATCTGGGTCTACATTGTTTGCAAAGGCCTATCTGTCCCAGTAATTAGCATTATTACTGTAAGAAAAATAAATATCAGAATTATCATCACTGAACAGACTCATTTTAGATGGAATAAACTCCCCTGCGCTATACATTTATATTGGAAGAGTCAAATTTCAATTTTCGGTTTGTCAGGCCATGCGATTTAGATACATGTATTCCTAGAGGAAAATGGCTAAACTATTTGCAAACAGTGGAGACCCTGATCAGACGCCACATTCTGCGGCCTCTGATCTGGGTCTGCATTGTTTGACAATTACCCTTTTGTGGGTGTTCAGACTAAAATGGGTTAATAAGGCTTCAGCCTTTCATGACAAAGAGTGATCAACCTGCGTCATTAAATATTAAGCAGCCAAATACATACAGGATATTACCCATCGATGAGCAATACATTGTATCACCTTGTACGGTATTTACCCTAAGTTTTAGGACACCTTATCTACTTACCATGGCACTTATCTAGTCCATCCTTCTACCATTTGGTGTGTCTAAATATTGCTGTATTTTTGGCAAACAAGTAGATCCAGATCAGATGCCGCATTTTGATCTGGGTCTACACTGTTTGCAGAGGCTTGTCTATCCCAATACTTTGGGTTATTATGGTACTTCAGTAAGTTTTCTAAAAATAAACTTTGAATAAAGAACAACTCAGAACAAAGATGATTGTTTCAAAATACAAAGCTATTGAAAGCATAAAAAGTATAGCTTTGTGAAGCTCTGTGCAATAAAAAAAAAAAAAAAACATTTTCATAGCTCCAGATAAGAGGGGTATCAGAAAAATATTTTTCTTTTTTCTCCACAAATACTTGTGTTGTGTGTTTCATGAGAAGCACTTTGGTTAGGTGACTATAATGAGTACAAATAACATGATTTGTTGAGAAATAAGAAAAAGCATCTTATCTGGAGCTGTGCATTTTTAGCTGCTTTTTTTTTCTCATTCTTTTATGATTTGTCAGCTTTTTTTTTTTCAGTTGGCCTCTGTGGCTCAGTTGGATGGGCATCCATCTGGTGATCAGGAGGTTGCGGGTTAGACCGCTGCAGGATCGGCAACATTCTTTCGTAGAGATTGATCATGAAATATTTTCTGCAGTCATTCTCTCCCTTCCCCTCATTCAAGAAGGGCTGTTTTCAGTGTCTGGCAAAAAATGTACACAATACTTATACTAGTTTGTTTTTGTTGAGGTTTTACGGCCCAGTAAACCCTATGGGGTAATGTCGAGCGCGGTCAGTTCACCTAGCCACACGTTTACTGGGCAGGCTTAGTCTTCTAAGCGGTTAACCAGTATTGTGCACATTCTTCCGTCAGAAACTGACAACTGCCCTAGAAAATATTTCATGAGCAATCTCCACGAAAGAATGTTGCCGACCTCGGCAGGGGTTGAACCCGCGACCTCCTGGTCTCCAGTCGGACACAGTACTAGTTTCTTAGAGGACTAAGTCTGCCCAGTAAAAGTGTGTTTAGGTATTAAAATGACCACGCTTAACATGACCCTATTGGGTTGACTGGGTCGTAAAACCTCAACACAAACAAACAAAGATGTGTTTTTACCATAAGCCAGAAGACTTGCTATAGTTCAGTATCTGGCAATAATTCTGGGATAATTTCTTTTTCTTATTTCTCCATAAAAACCTGGGCCCAGCTGTTCAAAACTAACGATGTCGTTAGTTAACATATCATTAAAACTTTGATCATTAAATATGGCATATACACTAATATTTTTGCTGATAATGTGAGTAGCTATTCTATTTGTGAAAGCTACTCACATATATTTCAGCAAAAAACCTTTGAATTAGATATTGTACTTACTAGTACAGTTAACATTTTGACTACTAATGAGCTTGTTAAGCTAACAATGCTTTGAAAAACTGGGCCCTGTTTGCCAGTACTTTTTAGTCACATCAACAGATAGTCAAAGCAAGTTTTAGGAGCAGTTTGATTTGGGTCCTCACTGTTTGCTCAGGCGTAAATTTCTCTGTACTTTGCTTTAAGGATCAGCAGACAAGTCTTTGAAATATTTTTCTTATTTTTCCCAGGAAATAGGCTTTGTTATTTCATGCAAATTGTCTTCTAATTTCATAGATTTCCCAGAAAATATGCTCCTGCATTTCAAGCAAGTTGTCTCCTAAGTAAACCGTTTACATGAAATGTCAGTCCTTTTTCTGGGAAAAGTAAGAAAATTTCGAATTGTCGTGTGCTGAGAGTGGTAAATATTAAGGTCATTTAAGCTGTGATGTATTTGTTTAAACAGTCCAGAAAGAATTTAAACATAAATACATGTATATTTAAGGCCTGAACTCCCTAAACAAACATGTTTGACAATATGCAAAGACATGCTTGATATTGGTATGACCAGTTGTTTCATTCATTACATGTTCGTCCTATACATTTTAACTCATTTTAGACTGAATTAATTCTCCCACACAATATATTGGAAGAGCAGAATTTCAGTTTTAGATATGTCAGGCTATGTGATTTAGATATTTCTAGAGAAAAAAACTGGCTAACCTATTTTAAGACGCTGCAGAATGCCTCATCTTATCAGGTTTTCCACTGTTTGCAAATCAAACAGTGGAAAACCTGATAAGATGCGGCATTCTGCAGCATCAGATCTGGGTCTGCACTGTTTGCCAGTTACCCTTTTAGGGGTCTCAAGACTTAAATGAGTTTTAGCACTCACAGATACTTGGGGTCAGTAGGGCAGTGCAGGCCCAAAAAAATATCTTGTATATATTTTTCTTGAGTTATTTTTGTATTTTAGTACAACAGAAACACTGCTGATAAAATATAATCATATTCTGTGACTTCTGAAAAGGTTCTGAAAAACATCACATTTCTCGCAAATGTAAGTTGTCCATATATATTACCATTTGTGAGAAATGTGATGTTTTTTTAGAACCTTTTCAGAAGTCACAGAATATGATTATATTTTATCAGCAGTGTTTCTGTTGTATAAACATCACATTTCTCGCAAATGGTAATATATGGACAAGTTGTCCATATATTACCATTTGCGAGGAATGTGATGTTTTTTAGAACCTTTTCAGAAGTCACAGAATATGATTATATTTTATCAGCAGTGTTTCTGTTGTACTAAAATACAGAAATAACTCGAGAAAAAATATATACAAGATATTTTTTTGGGCCTGCACTGCCCTACTGACCTCAAGTATCTGTGTTAGCACTGTAGAATAAATCTATTAATCATTGGATGAAATCAGTGATATTTTTGGACAGGTTTTTTAAAAAAAAGATCCGTCCTTTAAAATAGTGAGTCTGGATGGGCGTCTGGCATCATTCCAGGTTAACCTTTTTTCAAAGTTATATGTTACCGTTATTCTTCAGTGGATTGCTTTCATATTTGGTAGGAATGAAGAGGAGGACCAGTAGGTGTTTCACATGCAAGAGAGCCAACTCTCACTTTCTTTGTTGTTTTAAAAAACCTGTTCATAATGCCATTATGCATTCTTATTTTTCACAGAAAATTAGATGTCATTTCATTTGAATTATCTATGAATGAAATGTAAAGTCTTATTTTCTGTGAAAAACATACATATAGTTTTAAAATGTTGTCTGCTTTTATTTTTAGTCAGCATGTTAACCTTTAACACTCTCTGGGCTAATTCATCAGATGACAAACTGATGATATTTTTCTTAATTTTCCCTGATAATTGGCTTTGACTTTTCATACAAGGAGACAATTTGCATGGAGTGTCGGAAGGTATTTTCTGGGGAAAAAAAAATAAGTAAAATACCTTAAAATATTGTCTGTTGATTTTTTTAGCTCGCCTGAACAACGTTCAGGAAGAGCTATTGTACTACCCCCGGCGTCGGCGTTGGCGTCGGTGTGCACAAATGTTAAAGTTTTCGTTAAAGTTTTTAAGACCTCATTATTTCCTAACCTTATCACCGATTTGATTCATCTTTTGTATGATGATACATATTGGTCCAAAATTTTGCGCAGTACCATCCCCACTACTCCAGGTCATCAAGGTCAAGGTCACAGACTTAGAATTTTCATGTTAAAATTTTATGTCTAAGTTTTTAGGGTCTCATTACTTCTACACTAAGTGATGGATTTTGTTCCTATTTGGTATTATGATAGACACTGGTCAAAAGTTTTTATCAGCACCATCAGCACTCATGACCATGTCCTTGAGGTCGAGGTCACAGACTTAGAATTTAAATGTTAAAGTTTTCTTTAAAGTTTTTAAGACCTCATTATTTCCTAACCTTATCACCGATTTGGTTCATCTTTGGTATGATGATACATATTGGTCCAAAATTTTGTGCAATACCATACCCACCACTCTAGGTCATGTCAAGGTCAAGGTGACAGACATTTAACAGAAATTTAAAGGTTAAAGTTTTCGTTAAAGTTTTTAAAGACCTCATTATTTCCCAACCTTATCACCGATTTGATTCATCTTTGGTATTATGATACATAGTACTCCAAAATTTTGCGCAGTACCATCCCCACCAACTTAGGTCAAGGTCAAGGTCACAGACTTAGAGTTTTCATGTTAAAATTTTACATCAAAGTTTTTAGGATCTCATTACTACTAAACTAAATGATGGATTTAGTTCCTATTTGGTATCATGATAGATACTGGTCAAAAGTTTTCATCAGCACTCATGACCATGACCTTGAGGTCAAGGTCACAGACTTAGAATTTAAATGTTAAAGTTTTCGTTGAAGTTTTTAAGACTTCATTAAATTCTAACCTTATCACAGATTTGATTCATCTTTTGTACGATGATACATATTGGTCCAAATTTTTACGCAGTACCAATCCCCACTACCCTAGGTCATGTCAAGGTCAAGGTCACAGACTTAGAATTTTGATGTTAAAATTTTACGCCAAAGTTTTTTAGGATCTCATTACTTCTAAACTACATGATGGATTTAGTTCCTATTTGGTATAAAGACATCTCTGTGTATGAAAAATAAGAAAAAAATATCACTAGTTTGTCAGCTGTGGATTTTGACAAAAGAATACTGAACTCATTTTAGTCTGTAGACCCCATAATGGGTAGTTGGCAAACAGTGCAGACCAAGATCAGATGCTGCAAAATGCAATGTCTGATCAGGGTTTCCACTGTTTGCAAATAGTTTAGCCTTTTTTAGGAATATTTAAATCATATAGCTGACATACCTAAAATTGAAATTGGACTTCCAGTATATAGTGTGAGGAATTTATCATGTCCCTCCCCCTAAGGGAGCGGGGACATACTGCTTTTGGTGCCAGTCTCATTCGCATTAGCATTGGCATCACACTTTCTTGTCTGCACAATATCTTGTGAACTAGTGGTTGGATTCTCACCCAATTTTCATGGATATGTTATTGGGACATAACAAAGAACTAACTAGATTTTGGAGACCTTGACCTTATTTTTCAAGGGATATCTGCTTTCTCTGAAAACGCTGTTACAAGTTCTGTCTAAAATGATTTAAGCAAGATATGCTAACATTTTGGACAACCATAACTGTTGTAATTCAAGCTGTATCTATGTAACAATATGTATGCAGGTTTTTTGTTCAGGGTTTTAACCCTGGTCCTGCTGACCCCGGATATACCTGCAAACAGTGTAGATCCAGATCAGTTGGTTCTTCTGGTAGTTTTTTTTATTTTTCTGAGAAAATAAGGCTTTTAAAACATTCATATGAATTGTCTGCCTAACAGACTATTCACATAAAATGTCAATTCTTACTTTCTCTGAAAAATGAAATTATTTTTAGAATGATGTCTGTTACAATTTGCTTGGTGCTTTTAAGGGTTCTCTTTTGCCCAAATATTTATAATTCTTGCCCTTTAAACCACAAAGAAATTCAAATACAAAGCTGTAGATAAATAAGTTTAATTTCGGATTATCTTATATAAATCACTCAGGACCCTTACCCTAACTTTTGAGATCCAGAACAAGGTTTTGGGGGAAAAAACTGCCAAAATGAGAGTCAGGGCAAAACCCTTGGGTGGTGTGTGGTTTTTCATGAACTTAAAAAATTCAAACAATAACAAAAAAAAAAAAGAAAAAAGAAGAACTATGACAAGATGTATTTACGGAAGTGAAATTACACATTTAAAGTGTGATATTGACCTTACATTTCCCAGTCAGCTGATCAATACACCATATTAGTACGATACTTGGGAAGATACTGCATGTAAATATATAAATACGTGAGTAGGTTGATAAATATGAACACAGTTAATAGATTATTTGGCAACACACAGGTATTATGGGCCTAGAAGTGGGAAGTCCGGTAAAATTTACATCCTACACTTTCATTGTCATGTGCCTTCATGAATAAATATATTTGGCAATTAAGACATTTAAGGATTCTTCTTTATTTAGACAGTTTAGTGATCACTGTTCAGGATAAATCATTTGCTTGTAAGTAATTTTCGTTCTTTACATAGATTTAATGCTTAGCACACTGGGTAAAATTTCAGCAGACAACATTTTGAAATACTTTTTTTTTTTGTTTCAGAAAATAGGCTTTGATATTTCATGCAAATTGTCTCCTAGACAATTTGCATAAATTGTCAGCCTATTTTCTGTAAGCCCAGAAAGTGGTAAGGTTAACCCTTGAAGTGCATATCACAGTAGAGGATAATATTTTTTTTTTCTTTTTTTTTTTCAGGAAAAAAAGCCTGACATTTAATGTGAATCATCTGCTGTGCAGATGATTCACATAAGATATGAAGCTGTGCATACTTTTCTGTGATTTTTTTTTTTTTTTTTAATGTTGTCTGCTGCAAATTTGAATGATGTTTTATGGGTTAACCCTTAGACTGCCAATCACAACAATTGTCGTCTGCTTTGTCATCTGCTTGTGATTTTAAAAGTCATCTTTGCAAACAGTGTGCAATGTTGTCTGCTGCAAATTTGAATGATGTTTTATGGGTTAATCCTTAGGCTGCCAATCACAACAATTGTCGTCTGCTTTGTCATCTGCTTGTGATTTTAAAAGTCATCTTTGCAAACAGTGTGCACCCAGATCAGACTGCTCCTCTAGGGGCTGTCTGATCAGGGTCCACACTGTTTGCCTGTATGCAAAAATAGGTTTGAAAAGTTTGCAAGAATATTCAGCAGGCGACATAAACAGATGACATTTTCAGATGCAGGTTTTCTTGGCATTTTTAAAGATTGGCTAAGAAAGATATCAGTCATTTGTCATTTTCAGCCTAATTAGCATTACATTTAAATTACAGGTATGCTCTGAGAAAAGTAAAATTATAGTAACTGGCCAAAAATCTCATAAACAAACCATAGCTTTGGATAAGGCACTTTTTTATTTCAGCCGAAAAGTGTTGATATTTTTTATATTTCGCAGCAAAAACATACATTGTGGGTACTCATCAGAAGCATCTTGCGGAGGCACTTCTAATGAGTACCCAAAACGTAACTACCATATTCGACCTAATGATTACCGCACCGTGCGCTTAAGTTTTTCAAAATTACTGGGAAAACTTGTAGTAAAATATGTATCCACCTATACTAAGGGTACACTTAAAACACGATCAGTGAAGGACATCAAATGATGTTTATACAATTTTTTTGTGTGTGTTTTTCTGATTTTCTTTATAAGAACATATGTTGTGGGTACTCATTTGAATTGCATCGATAAGTCAATGCAATTCAAATGGGTACCCACAACATATGCTTTTGTAAAGAAGTAAACAAAAAAGTACACTGGCTGTAATCTTAAGACTATGGATTTGCTTGACTGTGCACTTATAGGCGTATGTGCGGTAATAAGGTTGAATAAGGTATGTTTCATGGAGAATTGGAGACAAAAGAAAAATACCTGTACATGTATTATGTGGATACCCCTTCTTATCTGGAGCTATGATTTACCCTCTGTTGGCATACCATATTTAACTTAAACATTGGCCGGCCTCGGTGGCTCAGTTGGGTGCGTGTCCAACTGGAGACCAGGCGGTCGCGTGTTCAACCCCCACCGAGGTTGGCAACATTCTTTCATGGAGATTGATCATGAAATATTTTCTACGGTCATTCTCTCCCTTCCGCTGAATCAAGAAGGGCAGTTGTCAATTTCTAGCGAAAAAATGTGCACAATACTGGTTAACCGTTGAGAGGACTAAGCCTGCCCAGTAAACGTGTGGTTAGGTAAACTGACCACGCTCCACATGACCCCATTGGGTTGACTGGGCCTTAAAACCTCAACACAAACAAACAAACAAACTTAAACATTGAGACATTTTAACTCCTTACCCTATTTGTTCTAAAATTCGAACCTGTCTTTTATACTACTGTTGATGTGTTCAAGAACTGCTGGATGGGTGACAAACAATGTAGAACCTGATCAGAAGCCACAGTCTGTGGCATTTGATCTGGGTCTGCACTGTTTGCTTAAGCCTGTCTCTTCCTATACTTACAGCAAATACAGTTTTTATCATTGTGTAAGTTATTGAAAATTTGTTGGAAAGTTGGTGACACATATTGACAGTTTGCTTATGGCTTCTTCATGCTCTTTGTTCAACTATATTTGCACACTATATAAATATCATTGCTCCAAATAAGGCACTTTTATTCAACCCAAAACTATATCTTTCTTATTTCTCCAGGAAAACATATGTTGTGGGTACTCATTAGAAGCACCTCGGTGAGGTGCTTTTAATGAGTACCCACAACATATGTTTTCATGCAGAAATAAGAAAAAACATATTTACCTGAGTTAGTTCTACTGTTATGAATACATGTGTATTTTTGGTGAATGATTTAACAGAGGGTTATTTTGCTCATGATTATTATATTTGATATAGTGATAGTTTATAGTTAGTTATTTTTTTGTTTTAACCCTTAAACTGCCAATCACAACTATTGTCGTCTGCTTTGTCATCTGCTTGTGATTTTAAAAGTCATTTTTGCAAACAGTGTGGACCCAGCTCAGACTGCTCCTTCCTTTAGGAGCAGTCTGATCTGGGTCCACACTGTTCACCTGTATGCAAAAATAGGTTTGAAAAGTTTGCAAGAATATTCAGCAGACGACATAAACAGACTGCATTTTCAGATGCAGTTTTTCTTGGCGTTTTAAGAGTTAATTTAGTCTATGACATAACCACCTCTGACACCCACCCCAACCCCTCTCCCCAGAAACAATTTGTCAATATAGTAAGAAGGAAAATGGCTATGCTACTTTAAGAATACACATGTACCTTACTTTTGGAAAACCACTTTGCATCATCAGAAATACTGTTTTCTGTTTCAATCTGAGAACAGTATAGTTTGTAATTAGCATAGCTCCAGATAAGGTACTTTATTCCTATAAAAAAGAAGATACGTATTTTTCTTATTTCTTCATGAAAATATGTGCTGTGTGTACTCATTAGAAGTGCCTCAGCACATATGTTTTCAGAGAAATAAAAAAAAGATAATATGTGGACACCCCCTCTAATGTGGAGCATTGTGTATCTTTGTTGGAATTTCTCTGTGTTCTGTCTTTAAATTTCTTTTCTTTGATTTTCAGATGACATGATGGAAATTCATGAAAGACAGCTTGTAGGAAGTAGAACCTAGTACATACTGTACTTTAGAACATCTAGTGTTAAACAAGAACTGTCACCATGGCGATGACCAAGGTGAAGAACCTTCAGCTATGGTGTAAAAAGATGGCAGAAGGGTACAGGGATGTAGAGGTGAAGGACATGTCGAGTTCCTGGAAGAGTGGACTTGCTTTCTGCGCAATCATCCACAGATTCAGGCCAGATTTAATGTAAGAGCAGTTTTAAATTCACTGAAATAAAAATTTTTGAGGGAAAAGGTACCATGTGAAACCTAAGTCATTGGTAGTTAGAAATAATTCACCATAACCCATTTTAGGTTGAATAGACTCATCCCCCCCCCCCCCCCCACACACACACACACACACACACACACACACACACACTAAATATTGGAATAGTCCAATTTCAATTTTAGGTTATCTTTTGTGAGTTCCTGGGATAGCTAATAGTTTCTTTTGATGCAGCTCTTAACCCTTGTCCTGCTGAATAAATTAAGATGCTACACCCATTTCTAATTTTCAGCCAGTCAGATTCCTTGTTCCAGATTGTTGATATAAATTCACATACTTAATTGCAAACAGTGTAGATCCAGATCAGTTGGCTTCTGAAGAAGCCAACTGATCTGGATCTGCACTGTTTGCAAAGGCAGGACATATCCGGGGTCAGCAGGACTAGGGTTAATTTGCGGGTATTGTGGTTTTGCTATGGTTAAATGCTTTTGAATAATTTATAAAGTAGTCACCTGTAAGAGAAGCTTACCCAGATAAACAACAGTTACCCATACGTTAACACTTTGCATGCTGGGTAAAAATTTCAGCAGATGACATTTGTAAATATTTTTCTTAATTTTCCCAGAAAATAAGCTTTGACATGTTATGCAAATTGTCTCCTTAGGATACAATTTGCATGAAATTGACGTCAAAGCCTATTTTCTTGAAAAAAAAATAAGAAAATGATCATCAGTTTGTCATCTGCTGAATTTGGCTTGAGAGAGGTAAAGGTTAATAATGGTGTTTTTAATTGTCTTCACTGTTCTTACTGGAAGCATCGGGGTGACCAAGTAGTTAGCGCTGTTGACTTTGAATCACAAGGTCCCTGATTCAAATCCCGCTGGAGGGAATTCAGCCCTGACTGTATAGAGCCTTTCATTATTATCCTTCCATTGTCTCGATATGGCTTGAATTAAGTTGAAAGGGATGTAAAACACCATAACATCATCATCTAACCCTTTGTTGACAACAAAGACCTTGGTGGTTTTCCTTGTTTGAGCACTTTTATGAAAACTGTAAACAGCCGAAATAGGGATGGCCGCATAACCACAAATTTTGTTGTGATATATCTCATGTCACAGTAAATTAGTTTGGGATATTTACATTTGAAGATAAATATTTGAGTATCATGATGTAATCAGTTTGTCCAAAATATACCTAATAGGTCAAACACCTTTTAATTGTAATAGATAAATATTAGTAGTGGAAGATAGTATGACATAACTTTTCCTTTGTTTACTCTACATGGGCTGCGTCAAGTGACAAGTGCCTTCGAACATGTGCGAAATGTACAGATTCAGATCATCCTGCGCATGCATAAAGTGTCAACTGGGTCTTTGTTTTCTATCATACATTCTGTAGTATCCGATGATTCTGTTAGCAGTCAGGGAAGGCCCTGATCAGACTGTGCGTATGCACAGGCTGATCTGGGCCTTTGCTGTCTGCATTTGCCCAAAGACACGTTTTTGCATGGCGTGGCCCTTGTAATCATTGCATCAGATAAATTGCTTTTTTTCAACCAAAAATTAATGATATTTTTCATATTTCCCCATCTAAACATATGTTATAGGTACTCATGAGAAACCACAACTTATATTTTTGTGGAGAAATAAAGAAAATATTTTCCTGATAGCCCAGCTTATCTGGAGCTTTGATATTGGTGTATTATTTGAGCCCTGTCATATAAAAAGGGCATGTATTTGTTAAAAGGGATGACCCAGATCAGCCCACACATACATGCACTCTGAGTACTTTTTGCTTACAAAATCTAGAGTGTTGTGGAATCTGGTGAAAAATGGGTCCTCAACGCAAAGGCGCAGACTAGCCCGCAGATCGTTGCACCGATCTGCGGGCTAGTCTGGGCCTTTGCGTTGAGGACCCATTTTGAGTAAGGCTTGCATAACTCTAGGTAAGAGGGGTATCCAGAGAGCATTTTTTTTCCTATCTCCATTAAAACATTCATTGTGGTTACTCATTAGAAGCACCTGGACTAGGTGTTTCTAATGAGAGTACCTACAATGTATGTTTTCATGGAGAAGTAAGAAAAAATTACTAATACTTTTTGGTTTAAAAATACCTTACCAGGAGCCACAGGGCTGGCAGTTCATATGATATAAACTATCTGAAGCATAGACAGTTGTTAGGTTATTGATAAAAATATTGGTATTTTCTTACGATAAAAATATTGATAAATTTTCGGAGGACTTGTTAGATATATTTTCGGAGGACTTGTTAAGGAGGAATATTTGATGATAATTCTGGGATAATTTTCCTTATTTCTCCATAAAAACTTATGTTGTGGGTACTCATTAGAAGCGCCTCAGCATTATATTTTTGTGGAGAAATAAGAAAAATATTTACCTTATACCTCCGCGCATCTAGAGCTATGCTGAATTATGTACATTTAGCCTGTAGTCGTTTTATCACAAACAATACCATGATAGACCAATCCACTCCCCAATATAGATAGAGATAAAGTGGTGGGGATAAAGCTTATATTCTTTGTTAGAAAATCCACATTGTCATCATCAGCTGTTTCAAACTCAACCATGCGCTGTCTTCTGGAAGGTGATATTATATGTTTGTTAGTAACAAAGAATATATTGATACTCTTTTAAACCTTAAACAGCCAGTCAGAACAATTGTCATCTGCTTTGTCATCTGCTTGTGATTTTAAAAGTATTTTTAGGAACAGTGTGGACCCAGATCAGACTGCTTCTAGGAGCAGTCTGATCAGGGTCCTCACTGTTTGCCTGTATGCAAATATAGGTTTGAAAAGTTTGCAAGAATATTCAGCAGATGACATAAATGGACGACATTTTCAGATGCAGGTTTTCTTGGCATTTTAAGGGTTAAACAAAAGTTTTAACTACCATATTTTGCCACATACATACATACATTCAATCTTCCAAATTAAGAAGTGGTCAGGTGGCTGAGTGGTTAGCGTTCCCGGCTTCCGATCATCAAGTTCTGGATTCGAATCCTGCTGGAGACGGAATTCAGCTCATGACTATATGATACCGCTTCATTGCACAGAGCAATTCGTTATCACCCTTCAACCATCTTAGTATGACTTAAATGATATTGAAAGGGACGTAAAACACCAAACCATCATCCTCCTCAAAATCAAAATTAAAACTTAGCATGATGGTTAAAAATTTTAGCAGACGACAATTTGAAATTCCAGAAAATAGAATTTTATGCAATCATGTCAGAATCTTGAGCATAGTGAAAATAAACTTTAAAGCTCCAAACAAATTTGAAGCAGATGACAAGTAAGACTTGATGTTACATGTGAATTTGCTTGGCAGATGATTCACATGAGATGTCAAGCCTTATTTTCTCTGAAAAATAATAAACATATTTTTGTATGTTGTCTGCTGCAGTTGTGATTAACGCTTTTAGGGTTAAAATTTCATCTTGAGTATGGTAAAAGTTAAGATATGCGTTAAGTATTGCTGTTTTAGCTAAAACTTCCTATCGCTTAGCATGCTCCTATCGCTTAGCATGCTGGGTAAAGAATTCAGCGAAGATACTTTGGAAGTAATTTTCTTAATTTTTCCAGAAAACAGACTTTGGCATTTCATGCTGATTGTTTCCTTAGGAGACAATTTGCATGAAATGTCAAAGTATTTTCTGGGAGAAATAAGCAAATTGTTATCAATTAACTGTTGTCTGCCGAATTTGCCCAGATAGTAAGTAGTAAAGGTTAATGTCAAGAGGGTGATAGTATATCATCTGTAGATAAAATTTAATCAGATGCAGACGTCAGAACGCAGACATAAATATGTAAAAGGAAACAAATGTAGTCAAGAATTTGAAAAAAAAAAAAAAGATTGTTACAATAATACAGGTGATGTGTGTTATATTGTTAATCCATAAACATCATTCAAAATTGTAGCAGACAGCATTTTAATGTATATTTTTTGTCACATCTTTTAGCGTGGGTGACTTTAATAGGCTTGCAAGTTTCCATCCATTCATCCATGTAACTTGGGTCCCCTCTAGCGTTTACCCTAAATGAGCTGGCTTGGGTGGCTCTGTCGGATGCATGTCCGACTGGTGATCAGGAGGTCATGGGTTCCATCCACACCAGGTCTGGCAACATTTGTTGTGAAAATTGATCATAAAATATGTTCTGTGGTCATTCTTTCCCTTTGGCTGGTTCAAGAAAGGCAGTTGTCAGTTCTGGCGAAAGAATGTGCACAAGTATTGGTTAACCACTAAAAGGACTAAAACCTGCCCAGAAAAAGGTGTGGTTAGGTAAACATGACCGTAATGATAGTTAGTTTCACTTCACTGTTTGTTTTATCTCACCAAGCTAAACAAGGATGACAGCTCTCACTCTTCTGGTGCTTGTTTTCAGATTTTAGTATGCTTTCTACGAAGTTCTTTACATTTTATCATTTTGAAAACAAACAAAACAGTTGACAAAATGACAGTTGGTCAATGCTTTCACAGTTGATGTAAACAGTGGCGGCCATAAGAATTTAATGGTACTTTCATTTATTCTATCATTAATTTTGAATAATAATCATCATCCAAATTTTGAGGTCGAGATGAAGAGACGGGCATGCATAAAACAAATACTGTAGTCAACCTAATTACTGCACTGTGCGCTTAGTTTTTCAAAATTACTGGGAACACTCATTTGTGGTAAAATAGCTCACAAGGTGATTAGTTGGAAAATAACACATTATAGAAAATAACCTAACACGACTAAATGATCAGCATGAAATTCACGAAATGCTAAAAGATAACACCAAATGCACCCCACATGCTTAAAACAAAAGCATTTTTATTCTCCATGTGGTAGGTGGTATGTTTATGTGTTCCAATTAAGACAGAAGACATGGAAGTACATGTACTGTTAAAATCTTATGGCTGCTTCCATTTTCTTCCAGAAAGCCCATATTGTATGCACCTTCAAGCCATTCTTGGACCTAGCAAGCCTGTAAAAGCATTAAACGGTGTGGTAATATTTCTTCCGAATCATCTGCCTTCATTTCTCGGAAACACAAAAAAATGTAGAATATTATCTATGCTGTTGTGTCCTGCACTTTAACCCTTGTCCTGCTGAATAAATTAAGATGCCATGCCCACTTCTAATTTTTGGCCAATCAGATTACTTGATTTGGATTGTTGATATAAATTCACATAATTAATGGCAAACAGTGCATATCCAGATCAGTTGGTTTCTTCAGAAGCCAACTGATCTGGATATACACTGTTTGCAAAGGCAGGGTATATCTGGGCTCAGCAGGACAAGGGATAAGAGTTAACCTTTGAAGCATTAAGCAAAATTATAGCAGACAGCATTCTAAACTTTTTTTTTTAAAGCTCCATATTCCTCAAAAATAGACAATTGATTATCAAAGAAAGGTATAATAAATTGATACATGGTATTAATACAATCATAAAATGTGGCATCTGACAGCCTGTAAAATTTCAGTTAGTGTCTCGTTCTTGAACTGGATCAAAAATCAAAACAATTTTTTATCTTATCTTTGAATTAATGTTGCCAACATTTATTCATTTTGTTTTTGATCCAGTTCAAAACTGAGAGACTAACTGAAATTTTACAGGCCGTCAGATGCCGTATTTTATGATAGTATTAATAACTATATCAATTTATTAAACCTTTTTTGGCTGAAAAATGTCTATTTTTGAGGAATATGGAGCCGTTAACTATTTCTCAGAGAAAATAAAACTTGGTATTTCATGTGAATCATCTTGACATTTCATGTGAATCATCTAGGCAGATGATTCACATGAAATGTCAAGCCTTAATTTCTCTGAAAAATACAAAAAAAAAAAAAAAAAAAAAAAAAAAAAATACAAAAAAAAAAAAAAAATAAATCAAAATGTCATTTTATGGGTTAACCCTTAAACTGCCAATCACAACAATTGTCATCTGCTTTGTCATCTGCTTGTGATTTTAAAAGTCATTTTTGCAAACAGTGTGGACCGAGATCAGACTGCTCCTCTAGGAGCAGTCTGATCTGGGTCCACACTGTTTGCTGGTATGCAAAAATAGGTTTGAAAAGTTTGCAAGAATATTCAGCAGATGACATACGGTAAATGTCCTAAAATTTCGAACACTCTAAAATTTCAAACACCTAATATTTTTGCCCAAAATAATTTCTGGAAATGTCCTAAAATCTCAAACAGTAGCAGTATTGCAAAAAGGGGATTTCTAAAATTATGAACACAGCTTTCTTTGAATAATTTTTTATCGGCTCATTCTAATTTAGGTAACGTTGTTTTTTTTTTTTTCTTTTTCCGTTACGAAACCGGAAAGTAAAGTAGTAGTGTTGAAAGCCACCGAAAAAACGTAAGTGCACACAACGGTGTCATAACGAATTTTATGTACATAAATGGCATTGGAACCATATTTTAATTTTATACAAGCCCAGGAGATACTGACTGAAAATTCACAAAAAAAAAAAAAAAAAAAGAGAGACTTTCATCACAATGTTAGCCATTTCCACGCGACAGTCATGTGGATGACCGCGTGATAAGGGTTAACTTATGCGCAGGCGATCTAGAACTGTTGTCTTGTGGCAGACATGATAAATATTCTGGTTGAAAAATGAAGGCCAGGATAAATCTGTGGATCTGCACTGTATGTACTGACTATTTGCTGTTTGTTCGTGTATCTCACCACTACTTCCTATGTCTTATTGCTATACCTACGTAGATTTTCATGGGTCTGCTCAGATAAGCCACCGGGCGACTAAACGCAATTCTGGGACAGTCTCATTTCCAGTATAGATTACAAAAATATATGTGAAAATACAGAAAATGCAACAGTCACATTCTCTTGCACCACATGAAGAAACCGCATGCTCATAACGGTAACGTCACGAGAAATCGTGAGGGAAACCTTTTAGAAGGAAAACACACACTTACGTTCGTTAATTTATAGAGCATTTTTGGTCAGAAATACCTATGAAACTGGCAGGTATTAAAAATAGAACCTAAGTATTGGGACAGATAGGCCTATGCAAATTGTAGACTCAAATCAGACGCTGCAGAGAAAGAGGGAATGAAACTAGTTAGGGGGAACAGGGAACATGGAAATTTGGAAAACACTTTTAGGACAATAAGACATGCGACCAGTGAAGACTCAGACCACCTTCTGATGCAAGGGCAGTCAGATTTTGCTGTTTGTGGTAACAAACAGGCATGTAAACTCCAGTTCTTGGAGAGATTACAAATCTTTGGTTAAATGCATCACCGTTTCAGTGAAGGTTTTACATGTGTTCTGCGCGTCTGATCTGGGTCTACACTGTTTGCTCAGGCCTGTCTGTCTGAATATGTAGAGTAAGTACGGAAATTCAGTCAAATCGAATCCCTTCAGAAATCATCCTGGTTCCGCCCCTGATTCATAAAAAAAATCCTGGGACCGCCTTGTAAAATTCATTATCAAGGCATATGCAGTCAGCTCCCTTTAAACAGTAAAACCTAAAGAGTGAGGACCTTACTCCGCATTTAACAGAGTATAAATAAATATAAGTACTGTTATTCTTTTACATTATGTATATA
This sequence comes from Anodontia alba, assembly GCA_964016985.1. NCBI lineage: Eukaryota > Metazoa > Mollusca > Bivalvia > Lucinida > Lucinidae > Anodontia > Anodontia alba. The sequence continues at coordinate 106,742,687 of OZ024822.1, forward strand.
TTGAGAACGTTACAATTATTAAAATACCCAGAAAATGAACAGTCACAAAGCAACATTTCGTTGCCCCGCATTAAGAAACCACATGCTCATAGCGGTATGTCACGTGAAATCGTGGCGGGAAACCTCTTCTGGAGAAAAAACAAACTTATTTTATAGAGCCATTTCTCATCAGAAACGTCATATGAAACTGGCACGTATTAAAAATTTAAAGAACCTACATATTGGAACAGGTAGGCCTATGCAAACAGCGTAGACCCAGATCAAATGCCGCAGAGAATTAAACTAATTTGGGAGAATAGGGGAATTGGCCTCTGGGCTTTTCAAGATCGTCCTCCGAGTATATTCTTTTCTTAAATAAAGCTAGTATTGGTGTCTTCACAAGTATTTCTGTATTTTTCACAGGTATTCCGGTAGTATTCTGGTATTTCGGTAAGTCGTGTGACCACTATACAAGAATTCCAAAATTCATCTGATCATTTCTGCAAAGTGTGACGCACATGCGAAAGCGCTACACGCGAAATTTTAAATTAGCATGTGCATCCACACATTCTGATCAGGGTCGTTCCTGCCTGTACACTGTGTCCTTCGATAATATCTGCCGCTAATATTTAAATTTAGTGTGCCAAAGGTTTCAATAAGCACGCCAAAAAAGTTTTCGTCGTGGGGATTAACTCCTCCAGCAAAATATTTCCTGTCTGACCGCGTGATTGTCTTGATATGCTCAGTGCATCCTACTTGAACAGGTGATGATGATAGGTCCCAACAAGCCAAAATGAACCTAATCATTTGTTACAAATGTGAGTAGTCTGTGCACTTGCTAGAGACTGCGATTCATGTATTACATTGTTTTATACCAATGACCTAATCAGCGAATTGAGTGGACATCATCCTGCACTAGACTGCGTCACGGTCTCGCATTCTGATCTGACTTACATATAGACACAAAGAGACATTTTCGATAATTCTTGCAATAAGTTTCGTTACTGAATTCTAAATGACAATACATTTTTTTAAAGAAAGAAATACTGCTAAAAACGATAATGGCAGTTCACAGGTTTGGCATATGTAGTTCAGTTTGGTGTAGAGCTAAAATCTTTGATCTTGATCAGGCTGCATTCAGATCTGGTTGTCCTCACTGTTCGTTTATGTATGAGTTCTTTCCAATAGAAACGACCTTAGACATTTGAGACCAGCATAGACAAGATCAACATGCCCATCCGCGCAGTCTGTGTATCGGGGCGGTCTGATTTGGGTCTACGCATATCGCCAACAGAATGCATTATGTCAGCAAGCAGTGTGAATACTGCGCTTCAAAACGGCGGAAATTCTAATCAGTCTGCGCTATCCACATTTAAACTCTGTTCACCTTGGAGGAAAGGGACTTTTGTGTTTCTGTAGTGGCTCAAACAAGAATGGAAGTGCAGTAACCTTTTGAAGTAGGTTTTGGTCAGCTTGTGTATCTCAGTGTGGTAAAGTGAAGAGGATTGTTACATAAGAAGACAGTGGACTAAGCCAGCCTATTTTAAGAAAGTGGCACATTCCCGGAGTGCTGAACAAACGTATCTGGCGATTAATTAGTGTACCGGATAATTATTGTTTTGTTATGAGAAATATTATTCGACATAGAATTAATCGGATGGAATTGAAAACAAACATCAGTGTGGTAATTATTTATTAGTTCATACAATGTCACATTCAGTTTACAAATCACACATAGCAATAAGAAAACCCTTTCGTCATGCAGGTCCTTTTGCCGTTTCGGGTGTCCGAAAGCGTCCGGTAGCCAAGTCAGTTTTGGCTGTAAGTGAATCTGTCCTAAAAATTTCGAACAGTCAATTTTTTAGCAAATCATAATTTTTAAAAATTTCGAACAGCAAGAACTGAAATTAATTTAATTTTGTTCGAAATTTTAGGACATTTACCGTAAACAGACCACATTTTCAGATGCAGGTTTTCTTGGCGTTTTAAGGGTTAATACCATTCAGGTATAGCTCCTGATAAGACACTTTTTTTTTTATGAAATGAAAAGTACTAATATTTTTCTTATTTCTCCATGAAAATATAAATTGTGGTTACTCATTAGAAATGCCTTGCCAAGGTATTTCTAATGAATATCTCATGGAGAATTAAGAAAAATATTATGTGGCTACCCCCTCTTATCTGGACCTATGGATATTATATTAATTTTATTATTGATGCACCACATCATGCTCTGAGGCTTGACTGGTACATGCAGATGCAGCAACACTTTAAGTCACCAAGTACAGCATAGCTGTTGAGAAAGTGTTCCTTTTTCAATCAAAAGTATTGATATTTTCTTACGCCTCCATGAAAAATTGTTGTTGGAACTAAGTAGTAGTGCCTTGTCAAGGCATTTTATTGAGTACCGTATTTACCATATGTATTCGGACAGACTGCTGTATTTACTGTATATATTGGGACAGAGAGGCCTGAGCAAACAGTGTAGCCTAAGATGAGATGCCGCATTCTGCGGCGTCTCATCAGGGTCTACACTGTTTGCCACTCATCCAGCAATTTTGAGACACAACATCGGATAGTAAATTGTATTTGTTCAAATTTTAGAACAAGTATGGTAAGGAGTGGTGTCCAGATACTTAGGTAAACACGGTACTGACAGGAATTTATAGAAAAATAAGAATAAAATTTCCATATGGGCATCCCTCTTACCTGCAGCTGTGGTACTGTGTTATAATGTTATAGAGTGTACCAGCTGTGGCCCATTGTATGTACCTTAACCTATAAAGCGCCAATCACATCCACAGCTGATGATAATTTTTATTTTTTTGTTTTAGACAAAACAAGTCTTGACATCTCATGTAAATTCCTCTGCTCAGCAGACGATTCATAGGAAATGTCAAGACATTTTCTATGAAAAATAAAAAAAATGTCGTCTGCTGCAGATGTGATGGGTGCTTTAAGGTTAAGTATAGGGACAGACAGGCATGAGCAAACAGTGTAGACTCAGACTTTTCAGAGAAAATAAGGGTCTTATTTTCTCAGAAAAATAAAAACCGCCAACAATTTGCATGAATTGTCAAGCCTTATTTTTCCTAAAGATAAAAAAAATCAAAATGTTGTCCGCCGCAGTTGTGAGCGACACTTTAAGGGTTAAAGTATGAGAATATTGGGATCAGGAGACAGGTTTTTAGTCTTTTCCAAGAATGAAATGTTGGACAATGATATTAGTAAACAGCCAGGATAATATTACCAACTAATAAACTAAAAGTGCAATTAAATGTCTCTAACAGGTTTAAATGGTAACAATACTGTATGATTTTAAGGGCCTAGAAGGTAATAAATGAAGGTTAATCAAATTTTACTGCCCTGAGTAAGTTTTAAGTTAACCCTGGTCCTCTGCTGGTCCAGGATATGCCCTGCCTTTGCAAACAGTGTAGAGCCAGATCAGTTGGCTTCTGATGAAGCCATCTGATCTGTATCTGCACTGTTTGTCATTCAGTATGTGAATTTATATCAACAACCTTGATCAAGCAATCTGATTAACTGACAATTAGAAGTGGGTGTGGCTTCTTGATTTATTCAGCTTGGTAAGGGTTAAATGAGTCATGATTTTGGAATTGAAAAGTTACAGTACTTTCAGTCATAAAGTGTTGGATACTATAGTGACCTGAAAAATTTGGACAGCAAAATTAAGTGGCTGTTTGAATTCGCCAAACTGCAGTTTCAATTTTTTTAAGTACCTCCCAGTGAAAAAATTGGTCACTTCATTTCTCCATGAGTAATGTTGGGAAATTACCTCTAACTCTCACACACAAAAGAAATTTTACATTAATCTATACATGTACCATTCTCGGGGCAAATTTAGCAGACAACAAATTGATGATATTTTTATTTTTTCCTGGCAAACATGATTTGATTTTTCCCAGTAAAAAGGATTTGACATTACATGCGACTTCTCTTCTTAGGAAAAAATAAAAAAAAAAACTATTGTAAATATGTCTTATATTTTAAATATTCTAAATATGTCATCTGCTGGAATTTTTACCCAGCATGCTAAGTTTTTAAAATTGTTTTAACACCTATGGCGCTATGGGCTAATTCAGCAGATATTTTTCTTATTTTTTCCCATTTTTTCTTATATTTTCTCTTGCACACCCTTACCATAAGGGGAAGTAATGTAGCAAGTTTGGTTGAATTCTGCCCAGTGGTTTAGGAGGAGATAGAATGACGAACAGATGGACGGGCAACATACGCACGGTAATACATGTAATAATGTTGCTCTTGCATACCCTTACCATGAGGGGAAGTCATGTAGCAAGTTTGGTTAAATACTGCCCAGTGGTTTTGGAGGAGATAGCATGATGGGCAGACGGACAGACGGATGATGCGCAGACGGACTGACACACAGAAAAATAATGTTGCTTTTGCGCAACCTTAACATGAGGGGAAATGATGTAGCAAGTTTAGTTGAATTCTGTCCAGTGGTTTAGGAGGAGATAGCATGATGGACAGATGCACAGAAGGATGCACACACAGAAAAATAATGTTGCTCTTGCATAACCTTACCATGAGGGGAAGTGATGTAGCAAGTTTGGTTGAATTCCTTTAAGTGGTTTAGGAGGAGATAGTGTGACAGACAAATGGACAGATGGCAGATGCATGGATTCGCAAAAAATAATATTGCTCTCGTACACCCTTACCATGAGAGGAAGTGATGTAGCAAGTTTGGTAGAATTCAGCCCAGTGGTTTAGGAGAGATAGCGTGACAGACGGATTGATTGATGGATGGACTAATGGAGGCATTAACAATATCCCAATCATTTTTTTAAAAAAGCATGAGGATAATCACAGAGCCTGACATATCTAAAATTGAAAGTGGACTCTTCCAATATATAGTGTGGGGGAGTCTATTCAGTCTAAAATGGGTTGAAGTTTTTGGTAAAATTATATGATTGTACCGCTGCCAAACAAGGTGCCTTGTATTTGCATTATATTTAGGCATAATGTACAGTGGTCATATGTTTCTCATTGAGATACCTGCCAGGTGTTTTGCCTACCATATAGGATACCTAGGCTGATAATATTTTTAAAAAATCTAAAGGTCAAACTGACAGGTGTTGTAACTTAACCCTAGTCCTGCTGAACCCGGATATGCCCTGCCTTTGCAAACAATGAAGATCCAGATCAGTTGGCTTCTGAAGAAGCCAACTGATCTGGATCTGCACTGTTTTCCATTCAGTATTTGAATTTGTATCAACAGCTTGGATCAAGTAATCTGACTGGCTGAAAATTAGAAGTAGGGGTGGCAAATTAATTTATTCAGCAGGACAAGGATTAATAATTTTTGTTATTTATGAGACTGTAACTCATCCATTCATCTGTTTTTTTTTTGGCTCTTTAATATTTGTCTTTTCATGTCATTTGCAAAAAGTAGCTGTCTGTGCATTCATGTATGTTAACCCATTTTAGTCGAGAAACCTCCAAAAGGGTAATTGACAAACAGTGCAGACCCAGATCAGATACCACAAAATGCAGAATCCAGTCAGAGTCTACACTGTTTGCATTAAATACAGGAATTTCTATAAAACATAGTAATAGTTTTAAACTACCCAGACGCCCTGCTATTAGGAATAGAGCAGTCCAAAGAGTTGTGGTAGAAGTGTCCTTTCAAGGTAAATGCTATATATACCCTTAAAATGCTAAGCGGAAATTCTGAAAAAAAAATTCATTTTTCAGAGAATGTAAGACTTGTAATTTCATGTGAATTGTCTGCTAGAATTGTCACATAAAATGCCTAGCCTATTGAAAACATGCAAGAACAAAATCAAAATAATGTTTGCTGCAGTTGTGATTAGCACTTTAAAGGTTAATATAGTCTCTTGCAAGCCAAATTGGTGGCCTTGAAATAATATCTGAAGATTATCTCCTGCTAACATTTGATAGCTTTCTTACCTACAACTCTTTTGTGACTGATTAATTTAAGCTACCCTTGTAAAATTTTGATTGAAAAAGTCATTATTTGAAGTCTGAATATTTGGCTCTGACTAATTCAGTAAGCTATGTAAATAAGGCTATCAAGGTGTTGCTAGTAATTGCCTTAGTGAGTGCATAGAAAGCGGAGAGCTTGTTCAAAAGGGGTTAAAACAAATAACGTTTTGATTGCCTAGGCTTGACCAGAATACTGAATTGATATGAACTTGAATACCTGCCAAACATATTTACCCTTAGAGCATCAAATTTAAAATTGAGCATGTGACTACTCTGGGTAAAATTTACAACAGACGACACATTGACATATTTTTCTTTTTGTTTTCCAGAAAACGGGGTTTGACATTTCATGCAAACTGTCTCCCATAGAGACAGCTTGCATGAAATGTCAAATCCTGTTTTCTGTGAAAAATCAGAAAAGTATCTCTAATTGGTCATCTACTGAATTAGCCCAGAAAGTGATAAAGGTTCAAACCCTTTTCTTATGAAAGCTGATTAACTGAAACAAGTGGGCTATGTAGCCTAGTGGTAAGTGCTCTTGAATTGCAAGCAGAATGTTGTGGGTTAGAATCATACTTGGGTTGAGAAAATTTTCAGACCATTAGAACACCTAGCTCATACTCAACATGCCCTGTTTGCCGGCCTCGGTGGCTCAGTTGGATGCGCCGTTCGACTGGAGACCAGGAGGTCGCGGGTTCAACCCCCGCTGAGGTCGGCAACATTCTTTCGTGGAGATTGATCATGAAATATTTTCTACGGTCATTCTCTCCCTTCCGCTGATTCAAGAAGGGCAGTTATCAGTTTCTGGCGAAAGAATGTGCACAATACTGATTAACCACTTAGAGGACTAAGCCTGCCCAGTAAACATGTGATTAGGTAAATTGACCGTGCTCGACATGACCCTGTTGGGTTGACTGGGCCGTAAAACCTCAACACAAACAAACAAACAAGTGAAATATCTAATTCACAGCTATTTTGCTAAAAAATGTGAGTAGCTTTTGCAAATGAAAGCAAAAGCTACTCACATTTTTTCAGCAAAAATATAAGCATATATGCCATATTTAATGATCAAAGTTTTAACGATACGTTAACTAACTACATCGTTAGTTTTGAACAACTGGGCCCTGCACAACAACTGTAATCACACTGTCCAATGAAAATCGTTGTAACAGTGCACCTCAGTCATAGCTGTAGATAAGAGTGAGTATCAGGTTAATATTTTACTTACTTCTTCTTGAAAACATGTTGTAGGCACTCATTAGAAGCACCTCACCAGTGTGCTTCTGATGAGCACCACAATGTTTTTTTTTTGGTGGAGAAATAAGAAAAATATCAATTCTTTTTGGTTAAAAAAAAGCACCTTATCAAGAGCTGTGCTTAGCTGATTATCGGCAATGCAATTCACACCCAATGTTGTTAATGCATTATGTCATTTTCATTCATGGCAGAATATTTACTTGCTAGAAGATGCACCTGAACTGGACAATTTTTATTGTGTCATCTGTGATTTCTCATCAGAACACAGGACTGCACAAATGCGCTCTTATCTGGGCCTTCATTGGCCTAGTATGTGGTACGGCCACTTTTCTCACATTGTATCACTTATATTTTATTGTGTGATCTCAAATCCATACATTGAGAGCTCAGAAGAAAAAAATAATTCAAAAGGGGCCTTGATATAGCCAAGATATAAACAAGAAGGCCCCAGGCTCCTTGAGTCACTGTGTAAACTAATCAAGGTTTTCACTGTTTGCCTGTGAGAAGCCAGGATAGTATTCACAACCAGTAGAAAGTGAAGACTTATACATATCTTTTAACCCTTATCCTTGTCCTGCTGAACCCAGATATATCCTGCTTTTGCAAACAGTGTAGGTCCAGATCAGATGGCTTCTGAAGAAGCCATCTGATCTGAATCTGCACTGTTTGTCATTAAGTATGTGAATTTGTAGCAACAATCCAGATCAAGAAATCTGATTGGCTGAAAATTAGAAGTGGGCATGGCATCTTAATTTATTCAGCAGGACAAGGGTTAAGAGGGATATTCACATAATATATTTGTTTTTATTCTTCCATGAAAACATATATGTGGGTACTCATTAGAAGCACCTCATTGAGGCACTTCTAATGAGTACACACAACATGGAGAAATAAGAAAAAGTATCTGCTTTTGGTTTTAAAAAAACAAAACAACAAAAAAACACCCACCTTATCTGTAGCTATGAGATGTGCCAGCTGATCTGGGTCTTCAATGTTCACATACATACTAAGGCAGTTTTTTTTGCGACATACAGTAAATGTTCTAAAATTTAGAACACTTTATTTCATACTTTTTCTCTGATTAAATTTTGCTTTTTATGTAGTTTATTCTTAAAAAACTTAGTGGAACTGCAAACAGTGTAGACCCTGATCAGACTTCAGGAGCAGTTTGATCTGGGTCTGCACCAGGGCTCGGGAAAACCGGAAAAATAGCCGGTCTGGACCGAAATTAAGAATTCTGGACCGATTTCAAACACCCCAAAACGCTAATAAATCGGTCCAACAGGTTTTTGCCTTGAACTCCATTTTTTCCCAAACCAACCAATTTTCACGAATCAATGATGTCTAAAAAATCACAAACGGTCAAGTCTTCCCAAACTGACAACGTCCGCGCACCTTTTAAATGCGATATTATGGTAGTTGAAAGGCTCTAAACGGTCATTTGACATGTATATCGGAGAGACAGCTGAATAACGGCAACCTACCCGCAGCACAAATTAATTACGTCATTATCCAAACATTGTCAAAAAATCAACACTTCACTGACCTTTGTGCGGTAAACAAGCGATTAACACGAATCATCAGTAACGGTAGTCTGATAATTAATCCGTTTGTGTGACACGTGTGAATACACTGAGACTGCAAAACATCCAGGTGCAGTCGGCGTGTCCAAAAGATCAAAGGTCGCTTTACTGAGAGTGATAAAAGAATGCACTGCTTGAACGCACCCTCTTCCTCTTCTTTTTTGTTTTGATCAACACGGTTTGTCAGTCCCAGATTCGATAAATGAATTCTCAAACCGTGTACGTCATGATCAGATGTCGCATACAACGGCGTCTGATCTGGGTATTATTGATTGCTTTTTTTTTTTTTTTTTTTTTTTGTGTTGATTGCCGTAACACGCGAGTATAATTCAAGGTAGTTTTCACGGTAAAAATAAGTAATGCACCACTTGCGCTAGACAAGATTGGTCAGTGCTTAAAATTTAAGCAGTCTGATCAAATCTTGAAACATTGAAAACTGCAAAACCGCCCGTGGCGCAGGCCTTTTTTATTAGACCTAATTAGGTCCATGAAAGTCGTTTCGTTCCGTCTCTCCTGTTTCCCGCCGTCTTCGCGCTTATACAAGACGGGAATCAGTTGTTTATAAATAGTTTAGGAAAACCCTGCGGAGTAGGAAATAACAACAAAACCGTTTTGTTTTGTTTTTTCTTTCTTTTTACATACCTGACTGTATTTATTGATGACGCCAGCTTTGATCATGCTCGTTATACCCGGACTTCCGTCATATGACGGAGTTAAGGTGTATTATTTAAAAGGAGTTATAGTACTGCCAATTGTCATTAGTTTTCGTGACAGGTGATCTATATACATATTTTTTTTTTTTGGAAATGGGCTCATTGATGACGTCATCGTCATCGGCTGGACCGATTCAGATTTCAAAATTTCCAGAGCCCTGGTCTGCACTGTATGCATATGCCATTTTATTTGAACTTTAGTGTAAGAAATTTTAGGACATTTACAAAACTTATATGTCAAAAACTTTCATTTTTATTTCAGAGACTACGACTCCTTGTCCAAAGAGAATGTTTTTGAGAATAATAATCTGGTGAGTACTGAGATTACAAAAAAAAGATGTGATGATGTGTTAATTCAACAATTACGGTAAATGTCCTAAAATTTCAAACACTTTATTCCATACCTTTTTGGCCTAAATTATACGTTTTATGCATTTTTTTTAATTTTTTTTTTCTAAAAATACACACTGGAATGGCAAACAGTGTAGATCCTGATCAGACTGCTGGATTCTTCGCAAGCCTGACTTAATTTCATAAGCTCTTGTCTTAAAATCTATTATCAAAAGAACAGAAAAGTTAATATATGAATTTAGATACTATGATTTCTTTTGAACATTTTCCTAGGGTGGTAGTGTGTTGGTACGGACCTTCTGTAATTGCAGCTTGTTAGTATGTAGTAAAACCTCAATGGCTCGAACATGGATGGCTTGTTTACCATGGATGATTCGAACTCATTTTTTGAGTACCTAGGAAATTCTTCTGATAGCTTAAGAAAACAAATATTTAGGGATATTTTAGGGAAATTTTCTTTTTCATTATGAAAATGTATGTTGTGTGTACTCATTTGAATCACTCAGCATAACATTATTTTATAGACACTTAAAAAGGCATCCCTAAAATCTCCGTTTGCCGTTTGAACTGGTGCTATGATTAACCCTCAGTGGCTCGAACTAGAACAATGTCTAGAACAAATTTCCATGGTCCAAAAGATGTTCGAGCCACTGAAGTTTTTATTTATTTGTTTCTGTGCTGTCATTCACATTTTTCCCTCTTGCTCCTCTATCCCTTTTTTTTTCCTGTCATCTATCTCTTCTTTGTTTTTCTCCCTTTCTCTGGGAGATGACACAAAATGACCAACAAGGATTGAAATATCATTAAACAAAAAACTTCAACATTAAACAATTTCCCACAAAAATCAGTATAGTAAAGGATCGTATAGATCAGTATTTTCTTCATACATGTTTATATTGTATTAACACTTAACCACTCTATTGGCAGATTCAGCAGACGACAAATTGGTGATATTTTTCTTATTTTTTCCAGAAAACAGGATTTGACACTTCATGCAAATTGTCTCCTTAGGAGACAATTTGCATGAAGTGTCAGATCCTGTTTTCTAGGAAAAATAAGAAAAATATTTCAAAATGTCGTCTACTGAAATTTTTACCCAGCATGCAAGGCGATAACTTTTTAAATATTAGGGAATGCAGTACAGAAGTAGAAAAGTCCAATAATTTTAAGGTTTTATTGATCACAACAACAAAAAAAGAAAAAAAAAAAAAAAAAAAAAAGAACTATTGATAGTAAAATGTCAAGTTAAAAATGACTTTCTAAGGGATGATTGAAGAAGAGGTGATCTAATTCTTCCTATATTTAGGATGTCTTTACCCTGTAACTAACTCTTGACATTGATACCACCTTAGTCACTGATAACAAAATAGACTGCTTTATTTAACTTCTCAATGAACGCATTTGAATGAGTGTGTGCAGTTGAATAAGATTTTCTGACGATGCATATTTTTCTCACGAGTTAATAACGAAATACTTGTGCAGGTTATAGTCAGTCTTCTAGTTTTGGACATAAAAAACATAGCATTTTTTTTTATTTCTTCATGAAAACATATGTTTATGAATCTTATTATGTAAGTAAGACTCCTGAACATTTTTTTGTGTAGATATAAGAAAACAAAAATAAGCATATAAAAAATAAACGACAACAAACTGAATACTCTTTTTTGCTGGAGCCCCACTGTTGTATAATGGGAAGAGGGGTGTATCCTGTTAAGTTGTTGGCCCTTAAACACCAGTCACAACAGAAGCAGAAAACGTTTAAATTTTTTTCTGAGAAAATAATGCTTGACATTTCATGTCACTCATCTGCTTAGCAAACTATCGTATTTACCCTTAGTATACAGGCTTTTGAACTTCTTACCACACTTGCTCTAAAATTTTGACAAATGTAATTTACTACCCATTGTTGTGTCAAAAAATTGCTGGATGCGTGGCAAACAGTGTAGACCCAGATGAGATGCCCCGTTCTGCAGCATCTCATCTGGGTCTACACTGTTTGCTCAGACCTGTCTGTCCAACTACTAACAGTATATACGGTACTTCTACAGTTTTTATTACAATTTCATTAAACTTCACATGATGGTTTGCAGTGTGTTATTTTTAAATTTTAGCAGGATTGTCTGCCTTTGTCGCTGTCAGAGCTGATGACATAGCTCTTGATAAGGCCCTTTTTTCAACCAAAAAGTATCTATATTTTTCTTATTTCTCAATGAAAACATATGTTGTGGGTACTCATTAGAAGCGCCTTGGTGAGGCACTTCTAATGAGTACCCACAACATATGTTTTCTTTGAGAAATAAGAAAATTATTTACCTGATACCCACTCTTAACTAGACCTATGTCAGATGATTTTTAGTGTTTCATACCCCTATCAACATTATTTACCAGTATGTCATATTGAGACTATGAAAATGAAAGGCACTGTGCAATGAAATGCCATACAATCATGAGTTGAATTCCTCCTCCAGAGGGATTTGAACCCAGGACCTAGTGATCCAAAATTGGAAGCACTAACCACTTGGCCACACAAGCTTCCACTGTTAGAGCTATGCTTCATGGGCACTAATCACTTCCAATGAATGGTACAGATAATTTCAGTTATGAATCAGTTTTGCCACCAGTTGAGTAAACCCTTAATCCATTGTATACTGAATAGACTCTCCCACACTATATTTTGGAAGAGTCCAATTTCAATTTTAGGTATGTCCAGCTATGCAATTTACATATTCCTAGAGAAAAATGGCTAAACAATTTGTAAACAGTGGAGATCCTGATCAGACGCCGCGTTCTGCGGCATCTGATCTGGGTCTGCACTGTTTGCCAAATACCCTTTTACGGGTTTCCCGACTTCAATGAGTTAAAGCATAAAAAACAACTGCAGCAGACAACATTTTGATTTTTCATTTTCAGAGAAAATAAGGCTTGACATTTTACATGAATTGTCTGTACAATTCACATGAAATGCCAAATCTTATTTTCTCTGAAAAGTAATAATAAAAAAAAATAGATAGTTGTCTGCTACAATTTTGCTTAGTACTTTTAGGGTTAAATAACTATTTCAGGAGACCTTTTTTTTTCACCTGAAGTTGAGTAGATGATTTTAATGACAAAGATAATAGATACAAAGTATTAGACATCATATGAATGGCATTCCTGCACATGATCTTATTAGTCCATTTCAAAACCCTAAAAATCACCTTTAACCTTGTAAACACAACAATACTACTAAGCATAAATAATAAAAACAAAACAATTGGGAATTCAAATCTTCTGATTCATTCTAAATAGTCCCACATAAATTACCTAACCCTTGAAGTGCTAATCACAATTGCAGCAGATAACATTTTTGAATATTTTTTGTATTTTTCGGAGAAGATAAGACAGCAGACAATTCACACGGAATGCCAAGCCTTATGCTCTCATAAGAAAAATATATAATAGTAAAAGATTTAGAATGTCGTCTGCTACAATTTTGCTTAGCTTTTTAATGCTTAGCCCTCTGGGTAAAAAATTCAGCAGGTGACATTTGAAAATATTTTTCCCAGAAAATAGGTTTTGACATAACATGCAAATTGTCTCCATTGGAGACAATTTGCATGCTATGTCAAAACCTTTTGTCTTGGAAAGGTAAAAAAAAAAAAAATACTTCAGTATGTTCTCTGCTAAAAATTTTACCCAGAGTGCTAAGAACCAAGGGTTAATTGACATAGTTTGCTAGTATCATGGGTATATCTTCATGGGTGTTAAAGGTCTATATAAAGCCTCTGAAAGTTTCAACCCAAGCCCAGCCTTTGTTATTTTGAGCTATTATAACAATATTACCTATAATCTTTTAACAGATGACAAGCAAATGCAATAATATTGATTAGAAAATCCTTTTATCATCTTAAAGTCATGCAAAAAGAGGTGTAAATGACTAATTTTTGTACTACTTATCTTATACTTGACTTAGACTATACCATAATTATGTTGTAGAATAAATGAGCAGACAGTTCTGTTAATGCCTGAGTGAATGGTGTAGACCCAGATCAGATGCTGCAGAGCGTGGCGTCTGGTCTGGGTCAATACTGTTTGCCACTCATCCGTTAGGTTTTAGATGCATCAACAGGTAGTTAAGGACAAGGACAAGTATGATCTCCGAATATTAACCCAGTGTAGTTGGGAGACCCGTAAAAGGGTAATTGGCAAACAGTGCAGACCCAGATCAGACACCGCAGGATGCTGCGTCTGATCAGGGTCTCCACTGTTTGCAAATAGTTTAGCCATTTTTCTCTAGGAATATGTAAATCTCACAGCTGGATGTACCTAAAATTGAAATTGGACTATTCCAATATATAGTGTGGGAGAGTCTATTCAGTATACAATGGGTTTGTAAAAATTTCAGAAGACGACATTTTGATGTATTTTCCTTATTTTGCTAGAAAACAAAGGATTTGACACTTCATACAAATTATCTCTTAAGGATTCAGATTCCATTTTTTAGCAGAAATAAGTAAAAATATCATCAGTTAGCATGGTAAGTATTAACCCTGGTCCTGCTGAAGCGGGATATGCCCTGTCTTTGCAAACGGTGTAGATGCAGAACATTTGGCTTCTTCAGAAGCCAACTACTCTGAATTTGCGCTGTTTGTCATTTAACGTGCATTTATATCAACAATAGGATCAAGCAAACCGACTGGCTGACAATTAGAAGTGGGCATGGCATCTTAATATTCAGCATGACAAGGGTTAAAGGTTAATTGCAGTATTTTTCCTAACCAAAAAAAAAAAAAAACTGTTGGAATTTCATTCAGTTCATCAGTTGTAGAGATGATTTGAATGAAATCAAGTCTTTTTCAAAATAACATATTTACCTTAAATATTTGGACAGATAGGCCTGAGTAAAGAATGTAGACAGTGATCAAACTGCTTCTGAAGGAGCAGTTTGATATGGTCTACCCAGTGATTTGGTCACAAACCTTTAGATATGTTACTACCATGACATTTTTATATAAGTTTTATTCTCATTAATAATATAAAGGGATCCCTTTATAACACAGTTCAGATATAACACAAAAACATTGTATCCAAACAAAAATATATAGTAAAGTGACTTTAAATAAAGAAGACTTTCTTACATTGTTATAGCTTATATCCAGTCTCTTTGTACAGCAATGCAATAAACACAGGAACACTATATCCAAACAAAAATATATAGAAAAGTGACTTTAAATAAAGAAGACTTTCTTACATTATTATAACTTATATCCAGTCTCTTTGTACAGCAATGCAATAAACACAGAAACACTGTATCCAAACAAAAATATATAGAAAAGTGACTTTAAATAAAGAAGACTTTCTTACATTTTTATAACTTATATCCAGTCTCTTTGTACAGCAATGCAATAAACACAGAAACACTGTATCCAAACAAAAATATTAGCAGAATGGCTAAGAGCCATATTTTCAGTGGATTGTGCTATTCCGGATACAAGCATGGTTTTTGGCACAGTTGTAGACCATGACCGACTAAGCATTTTTAGATATAGAGCCACCTTGACAAATGTTCACTGCGCATGCGCAGTGCATTTTCGCGCAACCCGTTTTTGGTATAAACATGAAAATTGTGTAAGATACAACACCATGGCCTACCTTTTTATAAGAATAATGAAACTTGGTACAGTTGCATAGCATGACTGACAAAGCGTTTCCAGATATACAGCTCACTTGGAAAATGTATATTGCGCATGCGCAGTCCATTTTTTGTTGAATGCGCGGTCCATTTTTGCTTGTTTTGGTCTCTTACCGAACATGCGTTGAATTGTAATAGGTGCAGTTAAACTATGATTTAAGCGGAAACGTTGTACCGTTCTTGAAACATTTTCATAAATAAACAACTGCATTAGAAATTATTAATTGCGCATGCGCAATGCCTTTTTGGCTGTTAACTATAAATAACATCGCTATAAATGGTCATAAATGTAATAAATATGTTTTGCGTAGATCTATGGAACTTATCCAATTTGAGTGACTAAGAAAAGCCTGTCCAGGCAAAGGTTTATTTGTTTGTTTTCATGTAGGCTTTACGTTACGTTGTTTTAATGTTATATTTACCACTGATGACGTCATGCCATTTCGCATTTGAAAACGAAAGTAGATTGAAATTTTACCGTGACGTCATCAATACGGTTACATCGTAGACGATACAGCCACGTGTTCAATCTTTCGTTTGAGGTTTTTTCCACAAACTGAATTAGTAGAATCAATATGGCTAAACGCATTAAATTAGCTGAGGCGGCCTCACTTTCTCCGCCTGCTTCTTTCAGTGATTCGCATTCCAGTTCTGACTAGACAAAATGCATTATCTGTCAAGATGTGACAGATGAGCGCCTTGAGTGTCCAGCAGACTCAAAGAGAAAAGACGCAGGTGTGGGTTACAAGTCTTTTACAGAAAATCTAATGAGATTTTCGGATATTGACGAACTTCCAGTCAAGATCTTGGTAGAAAGACTTGATGATGGCGATGGTATAGAAGCAACCCTGCGTTGTCGAAAAGCCTCATGGCACAAATCCTGTCGCTGCAAGTTTAATGCAACTAAATTGGAAAGGGCAGAAAAGCGCAGGTCTGACAATTTCAAGGAGTTGGACTCCATTGGCTGGAAATATACACGGTCTCAGAAAAAAGCAAAAGTAGACATAAAAGTTGCATGTCTGTTCTGTGACCAGGTAATCCGTGACGAGGAAAGCCGTGAGGCAATGACATTCAAAGTTAATTCTCGAAGACGAGGCTTTGCTTGCAAAGTTGAGTGCAGGTGATGTGATGGCACAGGAAGTTAAGTACCACCCGAAATGCCTTACTGGTCCTTATAACCGTGTTAGAAGTCTTGAGCGCAGCAAACGCGCAGCAGTAAGCAATGAAGATATGATTAACAACTTGGCACTGGCAGAACTTGTTTCATATATAGAAGATGCTCGTACAGAGTCTTCAATAGCTCCTGTTTTTCAGCTGTCTGATCTGGTAACTCTTTATACATCTCGCATCAAAGAACTTGGTTTGAATGTAGAAAAACGAGTGCATTCTACCAAACTTAAAGAGAGAATCTTAACCAGCATTCCTGATCTAAAAGCTCATCCACAAGGAAAACAGGTTGTGTTAGCATTTGAATCCGACATAGGACATGTGTTGAGTGCTGCATGCGATATGGATTACGATAATGATGCTGTGGTTCTGGCAAAAGCAGCAAGGATTATCCGAAGGGATTTGTTTGATTTAAGGTCTTCCACAGATGAATTCAGTGGTAGTTTTGATGATGACTGTCAAACATCTTCTGTTCCAGTGTCTTTGTTAGCCTTAGTGCGCATGATACATGAAGGTCGGAATATCAAAGATCAGAATGCTCAATCAAACAATGCGCTTGCCATATCACAGCTTATTGCTTTCAACACAATAAAACGAAAACGAAAACAGACACATGAACTCCATACGCGATCCTCCAAAACGCCACGTTCTATTTACCTTGGCCTGCTTTTGCATGCACATACACGAAAAAAAGATCTTGTCGACAAACTCTCTCACCTAGGTCTGTGTATTTCATATGATAGAGTACTTCGGTTGTCTGCAGACCTTGCAAATAGTGTTTGTAGACGTTTTGAGCAGGAGCAAGTTGTATGCCCACCGAAACTCAGAACAAACCTCTTCACAACAGCGGCTGTTGACAATATAGACCATAATCCGAGTTCAACAACAGCCACATACTCGTTTCATGGAACTGGCATATCAATGTTTCAGCACCCAACAGCTGAAAATGAGGGCCAATCTCGTGATGTCGTAGTCATTGAAACATCCTCAACCAGCAAGGCCATTAACACATTACAAGAATCGTACACAACTGTACCGCCTTTGATTCTCCCATCATCTACTCCCGTGGTACCGCCCCAAAATGGCGATCTTATAGGAAACGGTATGTCTTTACCAAATGCCTTTCAATGCGAAAAAAGGTGGCTAGAAAATGTTTTCGAAAAACTGACGCAGGGCGACGTACAAAAGGATGAATACATATCTTGGGCAGCTTACCATGCCAGTTTACATAATGAGCTGTCTCAAAGTATTTCTCTTGGAGCTATGCTCCCCTTGTTCAAGGAACAAGCTCACTCTCCTGCAATGATAAGGCACTCAATGAGTGTTGTTAGAAAGGCAGTCCAATTTCTCAACCCCGGCCAAATTCCAGTTGTTACCTTTGATCAACCCCGCTATGCCATTGCCA
This sequence comes from Anodontia alba, assembly GCA_964016985.1. Taxonomy (NCBI): domain Eukaryota; kingdom Metazoa; phylum Mollusca; class Bivalvia; order Lucinida; family Lucinidae; genus Anodontia; species Anodontia alba. The sequence goes on from OZ024822.1 coordinate 106,760,801, forward strand.
AACAAGTACAATGGAACAGGCCAGAGCAATTTGGTGAAGACCAATTTGTGGTGATGTTAGGAGGTCTTCATATCGAGATGGCAGCTTTCAAAGCCCTCGGTGGATGGCTGGATGGCAGTCTTGTACAAGCAGGGGTTGCTAAAGTTGGTATGGCAGATTCTTTCCTTAAAGCCAGCCACATAACTAGGACTAGGCATGCTCATCAGGTAACAGCCGCTGCATTGTTTATTTTACAAAAACATGCATATGAAGAGTACAAGACTGCAGCCAGCCCTGATGACATGTTAGACTTTGATGGCTGGTGTTTGCAGCAGCAACAGGCTATCCCACAATTAAATACTGGAGTCTCACTCTCAAATTGATACTCACCATCTTGATTTTCGTCAGATCTCTCCGGACGTCCAATTTCGGTCTATACATTGACTCACTGACTCACTGACACAGCTTGCACCTTGGCTGTGAGTATTGGATCACACCAATTATGCTAGAAAGCAATTATTTACAAAGAAGGGTCGATCAATGGAAAGGCTTCCTCCTACGCAAGCAGCATTGCACCAACATATTCTGAGAGCAGCGTATCAGGGAGGCCATATCTGGGGACAAGTGCTGAATCTCTCGCCAGCATTACCAAGTCCAGATGAGTGGGGTTGGATGAAACAGGAAACTGGATTGTTTTGTCCACTATGGCCCACAATTCCACAGGCATCATTAACTTCACTTAAATTAGTAAGGTGTGGCTGTCTCCAGGGTTGCAAAACTAAGCGTTGTAAGTGCAACAAAGCAGCCCTGCAATGCACGGCTCTTTGTGCCTGTGACGGTGGCTCTGATAGTTAAGGTAACTGCCATTAGATCTTTGCCTTTCTGTGGCTATGTCTATCTAAGCACAAAATCAAAAACAGTTTCTGAAGCGCTAAACAAATTTCAGAAGTTTCATGTACTTTTTTTCTGCGTATGCGCACCCCAAAAACGTCGGGGGACCAAACTAAGTGTGTGTTTATTCGTGTTGTTGTAAATGATCTCCAAAAATATAACAGGCACAATTTTATGAAATGATCAAATCAGATATTCTTAGACATTAGGAAGTTCAAAGTCGCGAGTTTAGGTGCAAAAGTTGATGAAACCATTGGTGATTGAAATGTAATGTTTTGCGCATACATACATTGTTAGTCAGTGTCTTGTTTCCATTTTCCATCTACTGTAACTCGTAAAGCTGTAAGGATGGGCATCATGTAAAACATGTATATCTGTTTAAAAGAAGGCACGCATTTGTCCCATTGATCAGTAAAACGTAGGAGAAATTATACACTAAACCGGAAGCAGTTTTTTGCGCATGCGCAGAACTATCCATTATTGTCAGGGAAATAATTATATGAAGGCATAATGCACCCTTTGAGTCAAATTTATTGACACCAGTTGCAAGTATTTACCAGTTTACTCAAATCTGGTGCAAATTGTATACACCGGAAGTGAATTTTAGTTCGCGCATGCGCAGAGGAAATTTGTCAAGGTGGTTCTATATCAGAAAATCATCGGCTTAGCAACCTTAACAATTGTGGAGAGTTTCATGCTTGTATCCGGAATAGCACAATCTTGGCTCTTAGCCGCTTAGCTAATATAGAAAAGTGACTTTAAATAAAGAAGACTTTCTTACATTGTTTTAACTTATATCCAGTTGCTTTGTACAGCAATGCAATAAAATGTATTTAAACTAAACTAAATTGTTATTTCTATATAATCTGTAATTTTTGGATTCAACGTTGTTTTGCTACACATAGTTTATGCTGTGGATCTGAGCAGTAGTTTTATAAACAGATTCTGGTATATCTAACCCTTAAAGCCCTAAGCTAAAAGTTGCAGCAAACAAAATTCTAAAATTGATTTTGTTATTTTTCAGAGAAAATGAAGCTTGACATTACATCTGAATCATCTGCTGAGCAGATGATTCACATGAAAAGCCAAGTCTTATTTTCTCTGAAAAAATCAAAAACAAAAATATTTCAAAGTGTCATCTGCTGCAGTTGTGATAGCACTTTAAGGGCTAATGTGCAGTACAGTCTGCAGATGTTTATTTTCCTTGTCACTTTATGCATAATTTGTTAAAAGTTTATTTTTTTCTTATCTTTTAAGGCATTTGAGGTTGCGGAGAAAAAGTTGTCAATCCCAGCATTCCTTGAAGCAGAAGACATGGTAGCCATTAGAGTACCAGACAAGCTCAGCATAGTGACATATGTCTCACAGTATTACAATTACTTCCACAATAAACCCCAGTGTAAGTATAAACCTCTGCATAAGTCTTTCATATTAACCCTTTCATCCCTGAGTTTCTGAGGTGAACTCTTCCATCCCATGTATTTTGGACATGTCCACTAATGCAAATAGGGGCTTCAATTTAAAATCCAAAACTGAATGGCAAGCAGTGTAGATCCTGAAGAGATGGTGTGTTACCAATTGTCTCATCTGGATCTACACTGATATCTGTTTTGGTCTGCAAGGCTGAAAGTGTTAACAGAGTATTAGGATGACCTGTTTTTATAACAGAGGCAGAACACAGCTGAAAACCAGGATTAAAGCCCCCAAGGAAATAGAAAAACTGGAACTGCCATATAGTGCATCTTATGGGTTCAGCTTGCTCAACAATAGCAGACTTCCCGAAAAAGAACTGAAGAGATGAGGACCTCTTCTCATGTGTCTCCAGACAATTAACACTTAAAGCGCTAAGCGGAAATGTTCAAGACGGCATTCTATTTTTTTTTTCTGAGAAAATAAGACTGCATTTCATGTGAATTGTCTGCTATATAGATGATTCTGCTAGACAGATGTTTCCCAGGAAATGCCAACCAGCACAGTAGTTCAGTTGGTAGAGTGTCTGCTTTGTGACCGGGAGGGTGTGGGTTCGATCCCCGGCCGAGTCATAACAAAGACTTTAAAAACGGAACTAGCTGCTCTTCCGCTTGGCACTCAGCATTAAGAAAATAGAGATAAGAATCAGAACTGGTCAACTCAGTGTCAGTATAATGTGACTGGGTGTAATATCATGTCAAGTGTCTAGGGCTTAATATGTCAGTGAGGCTGCACTCTAAAATTGAGCTCCCTGCCACATTCAGACACCGTCGCGATATGACTGAAAGATTGTTGAAAGTGACGTAAAGCTCGAATAAAATATACAAACACAGGAAATGCCAAGCTTCATTTTCTCTGAAAAAAAAAATGTCTGCTGCAGTTGTGATTAGCTTTTTAAGAGTTAAGCCATTGTATTTACCCAAATTATTTAGAAAGACATGCCTGAGCAAACAATGTAGAACCACCTCAATTCATCCTGGTCCTGCTTAACCCCGATAGGCCCTGCCTTTGCAAACAGTGCAGATCCAGATCAGTTGGCTTCTGAAGAAGCCAACAGATCTGGATTCACATTGTTTGCCATTTAGTATGTGAATTTGTATCAGCAACCTGGATCAAGTAATCTGATTGGCTGAAAATTAGAAGTAGATGTGGCATCGTAATGTTTCAGTATGACAAGGGTTAAGGGCCAGTTTCCTCAACCAGCACTTTTTAGCCCAAGCAGTCAAATGGACTTGTTTAAGGATAAATATGATATGTACATGGTGTCATTATCTATCCTAAACATCATGTATCTGGATCCTTAACCCTTGTCCTACTGAACCCATGTCCTACTGAAGAAGCCAACTGATCTGGATCTGCACTTTTTGTCATTAAGTATTTAACTTTGTATCAAAATCCTGGATTGAGTAATCTGATTGGCTGAAATTTAGAAGTGGGCATGGCATCTTAATTTATTCAGCATGATAATGGTCAGATCTGGTTTTTCTGCTGTGTAAAACGTGTATGTTATTTTAACCCTTTCATCTCTGAGTTTCTGAATTAGACTCTTCCATTCTTGAATTTGGGCATGTCCATTGTTGCAAATAGAGATATCAGTACAAATTCTAAAACAGAATGGTAAATAGTGTATATACCCTGATCTGCCTTCTCATCTGGATCTTTTATTTCCAAAGGCACCTGGTCTGGTGGGTTGAAAGATTTATGGAATTAATTTCATTTTTCATAGCTCCAGATAAGAGGGATGTCAAGGAAAATATTTTTCTTACTTCTCTACAAAAATGTATGTTGTGGGTACCCTTTAGAAGTGCCTCACTGAGGCTCTTCTAATGAGTACCCACAACAATGTTTTTTATGAAGAAATAAGAACAATATGAATATTTTTTTAATAGAAAAAAAATGCCTTGTCTGGAGCTATGAAAAATGATGATAATGATGACTTTGATGACTACAATGATGATGATGTCTCTTTCAACATTTATATGCAGTCAGGAGATTAATTCCACCACCAGGCAGGATTCTAAATGGAGGACCTTGTGATCCAAATTAAATGGATGTTTTTATTTTCAGTGGGTGGACCAGGAGTAAATGAATTCAAGAAAGGTGGCAAGAAAAAAGATAATGTTATAACAGCAGATACTAAGACACTATCGCCGACACATATCAACACAGGAAAAACAGTGGTATTGTTTTCATTTTTTTTGCGAATTCATATAGATCCAAATATGAGTGGAATCATATACATTTTGTATTTCTCAAAAAAAAAATGTTTTTAAGCAGATTCACAAAAGAAGACAAGATGGGCGTATTGCACCCGTTAGGCCTGTCAGTCTTATAGTCATATAGTTTTATAATGACTTAAATCATGCAGTTTATTAGAAATGGAGTTAAATGTTGGGGTTTATGTAAAAGGAAAGATGACAAATATATTAGAACTTGAAAAATGAGTCTTGAGGTATTAGACATTTATAACAATTTTTTATGACAGAAATACTATTTCAGCCTGCCCGGCAGTTTTAGACACGTTTATACTTCCAGAATCAGGAGTTAGACACAGAGTTTGGAAAAATGTAACACAAAATTTTGAAAAAATGTCTGATTCTCCTAGATAATCCCCTCTGGAGAAAAAGATTGCTAGAGAAACATAGTTCAAGAATAGAGGAGGTATCAGGTAAATATTTATTGCATGTAACATGTTGTGAATATTTGTCAAGGTACTTCTAATCAGTCCAGCAACGTATATTGTCATGGAGAAATAAGAAAAATAACCTATTTAAACCTAGCAGCCCATAAAAGGGACGTAGGCAAACAGTGTAGACCCAGATCAGACGTCACAGAATGCGGTGTCTGATCAGGGTCTACACTGTTTGCATTAAGTTCAGAAATTTCTACAAACCATGATAATAATAAAAACTAACCAAACACCCCTTACATAGGAAATACACTTGTCTAAATACTTGAATTAGAAGAGTCCATTTGGCATAAATGGGTTAATTAAAAAGGTTTCTTATCTTGAGCTCTGGTGCATTATTGGCAGATCTGGAACTGTGTGCTTCTTGTTTCCTGTATAGCTTAGGTGATTATTATTTGAACCTAAGTATTGGGACACCTTATCTCTCTCTATACATCTCATAAAATTTGAAAGTCCATTCTACTGCCTCTTGATGTGTCTAAAATATTGCTGTATGTATGGCAAACAGTTTTGACCCATATCAGATGGCACATTCTGCGGCATCTGATCTGGGTCAACACTGTTTGCAAAGGCTTATCTGTCACAAAAATTAGGGTTGTTACGGTAATCTCATTTTATATTACATTTTCAGGCTCAAAAGGATCGTCAAGAATCTATGGGTGATAAATGTTCTATTTGTCATGAAAAGGTGTATTTACTGGAGAGACATATTGAAAATGCCAAACTCTGTCATCGTTCTTGCTACAGAAAAAGTGAACTTTCACCACAGAGTAGGTTATCCAAAAGACAACAGTATAGGACATTTGATGAAGAAAAAGATTCCAGTAAGTTCAGGAAATTAGATCATGACAAAAGTGAGTCAAAAGGTAAACCTTCAGATTCTGGTCCAGATTTCTGGCAAAGGAGAGCTCAGGCAAAAGCTAAAGAGCTCTCTGCTCAATCACAAAATCAAAATGGAACTTCAGTAACTAAGATGGATGATACACCATCATGGAAAAAGACGGAACCAAAAGCTAATTTGCAAGGTAAAACTGTGAATACTAGTGCAAATGATACAGTGGTTGCATCATCTAAACTGACGTCTGATAAAAAGGCAGATTTTTTAAATCAAAACAAACAACCTGACAGTAGTTCAAGACCGAATAAACTGGCTGATAAATTTAAAGAATTGAATGAAAGATATTTAAATGCTAGTCAAAATGATCAAAGTGTAACAAAATCAACAGACAGTAAAGGAACAGTTACTAGTGATACAAGATTAGTGGCAAATGAAACATCAGAAGATAAGAAAAGTATTGCAGAAAATGAAAAAAAGTCTCCAGTTGCTAAACCAAGGCAAAACATTTTCAGGAAGGAGGAAAAAATGGATACTTCTGAAAACAGAGTTGCAACACCACCACATCCAAGACCTGTCCCAAGATTCAAAGTTCAAATAAAACCAAAAACAGAACAAGAGAAAGATTCTAACAAAAGTGAAGAGACAAAAAAAGAAACCCCAAGATCCAAAACTCCTCCAACAAAAAATAGTGAATTATCCTTACCTTCAAAGGAGAAAGATTCAGGACATCCCAAAACCCCTCCTTTTAATCATAAAGAGGTCTTGAAGCCTAAGTCACCACAACAGAGACCTAAATCAGAATTTACTATTAAATCTGTGTCTCACAATAAAGATACAGATGATTCATCATCAACGTCATCAACACCCCCTCCTTTGCCAGCAAGTGTCCCCCCAAAACTGCCCACTTCCTCACCTCCACATCTTAAAGGAACTGAAAGAAAGTCTCCTACAGCTTCTCCAAGGGGGCCAGTTAAAACAGTTCACAACGAGAAAAACATTGCAGGAAGACTGTCTCCAAAAGGTCCTAACAGACATATCATTAATACTTCAAAAGGTGCTAAAAGCAGTGATTTTGCTCCAACTAAGCCTCCAAGAATATCAACAAATTTAAATGACACTAGTAAGACCAGAGATGTTCATCCAATGGAAACAGATACTTTTACCCCATCTAAAGCTATAGTCCATGATCCATTACCACAACAGAAAGCTTTTTTAATGGAACCAAAGAGACATAATGTGGAAAATGAGAAGAAAAATAGAGAAGTGTTTGGAGGTTTGTTAAAAAGTTTAGCTGATGTTCGAAATAAGCATGACACTGAAACTGAAAAGGGTGTTACTGATAAAAATCATATTGCTAGTCCTATAAGCAAAAAAGATGCTAATATAAATGTAGATAAAGAAAAAGTGGAAGTTAAAATAAACACCAAAACTGAAGATAATGTAGTTAAATTTTCTAGTAAAACACCTCAAAGACCAAAATCTTCTTTTGTTTCTGGTAGATCAGAGATGTTTTTAAAAGATGATAAAAATGAATCTCATACAAACTTAAATAAAGGTAGTCATGACATTAAGTCTCCTACTGATAGCAAGGTTGAGCTGAAAACAAAGGTTACTGAGAAAACTACGGTAACAACCAAAATTGTTACCAGTGTTGCAGGTAATGATACCCCAGAGTGGAAAAGACAGCTGGATAAGCGGAAAGTAGAACAAAGACCAAAATCAGCTGATATTTTAAGTAATAGAAGTGAAAGTGACATTAAGCCAGATTGGCAGAAAGAGGCTGAAAGACGTATGGTTGCTCGGAAAGGTGTATATACTGATCCAGAGAAAGTAAAAGTGGATGAAATATTAAAGAAACCAGACAAAATTGCTGCATCCGATACAACTGCAAATAAAATGAAACCTGTCACAAGACCTGTCTCACCTTACCATAAGAAAGCAGCTGATGCTATTGACAAATATGTTCCTCCAGCTGATAAGGGTAAGAATGAAACCAGTGAACAAAACAAGGAGAAACGTAGGATATTACCAGTGCCTCCACAGCCAAGAGATTCATCTCCATTAAGACAGCATGAAGAGAAGAAAAAGATAACAGTTGGAAAAAAGTTTGTATTTGAGGAAGTGGAAGTTGAGACAATTCCAAAGAAACCACAGCGAGAGACAGGGCCTCCAAAGTCTCCAGGACCACCAAGACCACCTCAGCCTGTCTTTGTTAAGGTAAGAACTTACTTTTATTTTTGTTACCCAGTTTACCCTAAATGTTGGGACAGTTTAAATCCTTATCATACTTTTCCTAAAAGTTGAAAATGTCCATATTTACTACCTGTGGATGTGTTTGAAAACTGCTGGATGAGTGGCAAACAGTTTAGACCCTGATCAGATGCTGCATTCTGCTGCATTTGATCTGGATCTACACTGTTTGCTCAGGCCTGTCTGTCCCAATACTTAGGGTTATTAAGGTACATTGCTTTGTTCATCAAGTTAAATGGTGCTCCAGCTAGGCAAAAAAAACCAAACAAAACAGTTTTCTTTTCAACAGAGCAATTAAATTGATCTAAATCAAGGACAGTGATAAGGTGCCACATTTAGTAAATTGTAAATTATGTATCAGATGGAGATAACTCCTGCCATTTTACCACCTCCTTTTTGCCATGAAGAAGTTAGAGGCATATTGCTTTTGGGTAGTTTTTGTATATGGAATAAGGATGGAAAATAAATGGACCATATTTTTCTTTTTTTTCGTCGGACTTGTAGCTCCACAGTTATGCTCCTTTTTCGGCTCATACATAAATATTTCTCTTATATTTCCATGAAAACATAATTTGTTGGTACTCTTTAGAAATGCTTTACTGCGGCACTTCTAATGAGTACTACAACATATTTTCATGGAGAAATAAGTGAAACAGCCATAGCTTTTGATTGAAAAATGTGCTTTGTCTGAAGCTATGGAGGCAGTAAACAAACAAGGAATGATTAGATTTGCAGGTCTGTACTGTTCCCATATGACTTGTTACCTTGTTGCAAAAAATCAATGACTCCAATTAAAAACATAAGGCACTTCCTGACTTTTTGCATTAAGATGATGTAGTTTACCTTGATTAATTAAACTGAAACACCTCCAAGGGAAATAATTCTGGTGTGTAAATGTTTATTACCCTTCTCAGTTGGGTCTACTTGTAGAGAAAGAATTTGCTCCATCTGGCAAGCAATACTTTTGTCTAAGAGTTGTCCCCTTTTCTTGAAAGTTTCCGTATTTTGGAAGCAACTTTGTGTGTGCAGAAGTTTTCTCCCTTTTGCATAATGGCAGCAAAATTTTTCGGATATATCTGTTCTTTGACAAACTTATCCAAAAATTTTAAGAAGTCCATTTGACAATTTGCTGATACGAGGGATGTTCGAAATGAATTGCTTATTGTCCTCTAGCTCGATATCCACGTGGGGCATGATAAAAACCAATACATACCTGTATAGGGTTATTCAATATCTACACAATGGTGTATAAATGTACATGTTAGACTAAGTGTAAGACATAAAATTTGCCATTTGAATACACGCAGTCATTGACCACTGCAGTAAAAATGGTTGGTAGAAGCGTCGACAAAAAAGATGAAATACGGGCTTACATCAAAGCTCGGTCAAAACTTGGTTGTTCTTTGAAGAAGCTGATGACTGAAATTTCTACTGCTTTTGGACCTTCTTGTGTGTCTTCTGACACAGTTCGGCGGTGGAAAAAGAAATTTGAGTCTGGTGTAGAGTCCATCAAAAATGCACCGAAATCAGGTAGGCCAAAATCTGCATCTCGTAAAGAAATTGTTTCCAAAATAAAGGAAATCATTGAAGGAGATGCCAGATTTACAGTTCGTGATATTGCACGAAAGATAAGCATATCACTTTCAATGGTTCACCTTATTTTGAAGAAGCATTTGAAAGTCAGAATGATTTCTGCTAGATGGGTGCCACATCTGTTGACTGACGAGCAAAAGAGGCAACGGGTTAAAGTGGCCAAAAAGCTGCTTCAAATGTTTCCAAAATATGACAAAAAGCAGTTTGCCAATGTCGTCACAGGTGATGAAACCTGGGTCCATTATTTTGAGCCCATCAGAAAGGTTAGCAATAAGATCTGGGCCACTAAACACAGCAAACGCCCAATAATATCCAAACGTTCTTTGAGTACAAAGAAGGTTTTGTATGCAATCTTCTTCTCTGGTGAAGGAGTCGCAATAAAAGTGCCAGTGAAAAAGGGCAAAAGCATCACCGGAAAGTAATACAAAGACGTAGTACTGAAGAAACTGAAAAAGTATTATCAGAAACGACGCCCTGCCACTGGTTTTAAACATGTCCGTCTTCTACATGACAATGCCCCAGCTCATACCTCCGCAATAGTTACGGCGTTTTTGAAGAAAGAAAAAGTAACTGTTTTGCCTCACCCCCCGTATTCCCCAGACCTTGCCCCATGTGATTTCTTTTTGTTTCCGAAATTGAAAGCATTCCTTGCTGGGCGGAAATACCAGTCCCGACAGGCACTTGGATCTGCCGTTCATCAGTACCTTATTACTGTGCCCAAATCAGCGTACCGTGACGCCTTCAAGAAGTGGATACATCGGCTGAAACTTTGCATTTCTAGCCACGGGGAGTACTTCGAGGGCATGAAATGAGTACTTTTGGGCTAACTTGAAATTTGAAGTCTCCAGATAGAAATAAGCAATTCATTTCGAACATCCCTCGTATGTTGAACCCATTTTAGTCAGGAAACCCCCCAAAAAAGTGATTGGCAAACAGTGCAGATCCAGATCAGACACAGCAGAATTGGGTGTTTGAAAAGAGTCTACACTGCATTAAATACAGGTATTTATATAAAACATAGTAGTAATGAAAAATAACCAGACACCCTGATATTGGAAATGGACTGGACCAAGAAGTTGTGGTAGAAGAGTCCACTTGACTTAAATGGGTTAAACATGCCGGTAGAATAGCAAACAGTGAAGACCTGCTCAGGTATATCTGTCTGAATATTTAGGTAAGCCCTACTTTTACCTGAGAAAGCTTTTATCATATTTGACCTAAGAATTGGGACAGGCTTGAGCAAACAGTATAGACCTTGATCAGATGCCACAGAATGTGGCATCTGATCAAGGTCTACACTGTTTGCCGCCACTCATCCAGTAATTTTTAGACATCCAAGGACTTGGTCAGATTTTAGGACAAGTATGGTAAGGAATAGATGTGTCTCAATATTTAGGGTACATTTACAGCACTTTCTGATTGCAGCCAAGTAAGAATCACATGTCAGCCTACCAGATTCAGAAGGAACTAGATAAGATTGACAGTAAATTAACAGAGCTGGAACTGAAGGGTAGAGGTCTTGAGAACGCTATTAGAAATGGTAGGTTTAATTGCTTTGAAACTGTAGCTCTCATAAAGATAATTATGGTCTGGCTGCTGACCTTGACCTTAGTTAATATACTCTAAAAATATACTCTAATCCTTTAACCCCTGAGTTGCTGAAATAGACTCTTCTGTCTTCGAATTTTTTAACATATCCATTGTTGCAGATGGGGTGGCATTAAAAAATCAAAAACAGAATGGAAAGCAGTGTAGCTCCTGATGAGACGGCTTGTTATGAGCCGTCTAGTCTGGTTCTGCACTGTTTGCAAAGGTATATGGTTTGGTCTGTAAAGAGCTACTGTCCTTTCGACATTACTCGGAAAGATGTTTTTTGCTTGGCATTTTATTTTAAATGAAAATATTTTGTTCTGATTGACCATATTTTATCAGAAACAATTTGTCTTTTCTGTTTCTGTGTTTTGTTCTCAAATATTTACCCTAAAATTAAATTTACGGCCAAAACTGGTCTGACTCAGAAAAATAGAACAAGCAGAACTTGTTGAAAATCTGCCTCCAAGTTATCTGCCCTACAGATTTATGCATGATTTGCATTCATTTTTTACTAAGGGAAAAAAAAAAAAAATTTGATTTGTTTAAAACCAGTGTTAGGAAGTAAACTTTTTTTTGTGTAGTTACAATAAATGGTTTTGTACTAAATCATGACAAAAGTTGCAACTTTACTTCTTTTGTGTAAAGCGCCAAGCAAAAAACACTTCTAATGAGTATCTACAACATCTGCGTTTTGAACTGAGTCATTTTTTCAGTCTCAGATACTTTCAGAAGTGTATAGGTAGTGGGTATCTTGTGTCTGCAACTCCTCCTATAGTTTTATGCTGATCCTTTTGAAACTGTACAGGTGTTTTTTAGGAGTGTAACGATACATCAGACTATCGACGTATTGCGATAGGCATTGGGCCAATAGTACTGGTAAAGTTAGACATCGATGACTATCGGCGATAGTGTTTTCAACTATCGATAGTTTTCTTTTTATCAAGTTTTTCGGATTGTTCCCGAAGTTGTTTTCGTTCTTAAAAGCGGAAGTGAAACACTGTTAATTTCCTTAGATTCTGACTGTTTGCACAAAATCCGTGGCACCGTGTGGGAGTTCTTACGTCGTATTCACCCCTTCGCTTTCCTTCAGAAATTAGTATTTCAAATGTTCTTAGGAGTAAATGATAATTTAGTTCTATAATCAAATTTTAAACTGATATGGAATTTTACATGAAGTAGCAATAACAGACACAAATAAAATCAATACGATTTTGTTGCATATTTGGAGATGAAACTAGTCAGTTGATCTCTGTGGTGTTCCGCTTACCAACATTGTATACTGAAACACAGAGAGTAATATTAAAAATTTCATGAGATGTTCGGTCAGAAGATTCAAATCGTATGCATTGCTGGCCGAGTCCGACACCGGAGGATATCGCCAAATACCACGTTCCCCTGCCCCCGTAACATGATTGTCATATGAATAGCTCCGTAAAATAAAATATGGCAACCAAGGATGCCTGCGGTTTTACAATCCTGACAAACAAAGCAGGAAATGCTGCTGTATGGAGTCATTTTGGCTTCATAATGAAAAATGATGAACTTGACAGAAGAAAGTTGCTTGTCGGCTTTGTTATTCTGTCTTCAAATATAGTGTACTTGGCAACTTCTATTAAGACGTGTTTCCCTGCACTGCCAGTAGGGTTTACACTTAAAGGAAAATGGTTGCTCTTGAGGAGCTGTTTTCTTTAAGTGTACATCACATTGGCAGGCAGAAAAGCAAACAGGAGTTTACATAAGTTGCTGTCTGTGTAAAATCTCTTATTTAATTCTTTTATGCAAATAGTACAAACAGAAATGGTTTGAAGGCTTTTATACAGTGCTTGCACTAACTGTCAAAATCAGGAAGTCCCAGGACTTCCTAGCTCCAATATCTGGAAGTCCTGGTGATCAGTTTTTTTCACTCACTTTCAGAAATTCAACCTCAATATTCTTAAACTCTCATTTATGGAGTAAAACTGCCATTATTAAGCTAAATAACACATAAATTCATTCTAAATTTTTGTTATAAATTACTAAATATCTTTAAAAGTTGGGAGTCCCAGACTTCCTGGCATTGATTTTTGGAAGTCCCAGGGCAATTTTTGGGAGTCTCTGACTCCCAGACTTCCCTTAATGCAAGCACTGCTTTTATAGTTTTTATTTCCTCCTAAAACAAGAAAATAGTACCGCAGTAGTATTGCAATAGTAGTCCACAATAGTAATAGTATCGCAATGGTACGTCCTGCAATGTCAATACTATCCCAATAGTCATTTTCTGACTATCGTTACATCCCTAGTGTTTTTGTGATGGTCTGAAGATGTGCATTTGATGAGGATATAATTTTCAGATTAATTTTTATCACTTTTTCTGCATTTTGAACTTAAACATTTTTTTTTTTTTCTTTTTTCCACATTTTACTTAGTCATATTTAGAGCTCCAATACTATCAAATTGTATACATAATAGGTGCCACTGGAGGATTTTTAAAAGGCGGGCACATAAGTTCTCTGAATTTGCTTGTTTTTTTGTAGTCAGTGCAGAGTAAAGTGAGGACACTGGGTAAATGTATTGATTGTGCATCATCTGTTCTTTTGTTTTTTTTATTCTTGTCACAGGTTTTGCAATGACATTTTTGTACTGTGTTCATCACTTGACACATATTGATAATATGTTGTTACAAAATAAAAAAAAAACAATGCTTTAGAGTTTTGTTTTCAAGTAGAAAGACTTGATTGTATTACTACTTGACTGTAATTTTATTACATTTCTATGTCTTAAGCTTCCAGTTTTCTGAAAAAAAAAAAAGAAAACTGTAGCACTAACCCATAACAGCAATTAAAAAATTTATACTGTTACTCAGCTTGGTGTTTATTTATACATGTATTCACATTTTGTTCTGCACTTGCCACAAGAAATAGATCATGAGAAATTGCTAATTGAGTATTAACCCTTGTCATGCTGAATAAATTAAGATGCCATGCCCACTTTTAATTTTCAGCCAGTCAGATTTCTTGATCCAGGTTGTTGATAAAGATTTACATACTTAATAACAAACAGATCAGTTGGCCAACTGATCTGGATCTGCACTGTTTGCAAAGGCAGGGCATATACGGGTTCAGCAGGACCAGGGTTAAGATAAAAAAATGTTATTGTTTCACATTTCATTTTATTTTTTTCACATAGATTTTTTTTCACATTAACATTTCTCACATGGATATCATTTAAATAAATACATTTGAGCCACAAAGAGAGATAATTTACCTTATGATATGTACACCCACTGAAGACTCAGATGAGCCTGCCCATCCATACAGTCTGATCAGTCTGAAGTAGACACTTTTTATCTCAGGATTGTGGGGTAAGCTGTATTCTCACCAACATATTTTGTATGTTGGCATTTTCAAATACTAGATCTTCCAGGGAAAATTTTGACCAACCCTTTATATGGCACATCCAGGCAAAAAGGGGGAACAGTTACCTTCATTTGATATTCCCAGAGCTTCAGATAAGATGGGGTGTGTGTGTGTGTGTGTGTGTGTGTGGTGTGGTGGGGGGGGTGGGGAGGGGGGTGCTGGGATTCACATAATACATGTATTTTTCTTGTTTCTTCATGAAAACATATGTTGTGGGTACTCATTAGAAGTGCCTCACCAAGGCACTTCTAATGAGTACCACAACATATACCAGTATTTTCATGAAAAAATAAAAAAAATGTCAGTACTTTTGGATTGAAAAAAGTACCTTACCTGATGTATTCCTTCATTCAATGTGATCACCATTATTTGAAAAAAAAAAAATCTTTGCAGGTAGAATAAAAGTTCTGATTCAAGAAGGGCAGTTGTCAGTTTCTGGCGAAAGAATGTGCACAATAGTGGTTAACCGCTTAGAGGACTAAGCCTGCCCAGTAAACGTGTGGTTAGGTAAACTGACTGCGCTCGACATGACCCCATTGGGTTGACTGGGCCGTAAAACCTCAACACAAAAAACTGTCTAGTGATACTTATTTATTATTAAACAAAATTTCATTAACTGCTCAGTAGACTGATAGGACTTTCTCGGGCTGAAGAACTAATCCTTATTGGGCCGAAATGGGCCGTCTGTCAACATAATTAAGTGGCAGTTGTTTTCTCCCTTTCAAGGTAGAAGGAGAGAGAAAGTTTGGCAAGAGGGTGTCGAAGTTGTATGGTAGGCTCATCGTCATTTGTTTTTCATTAACCATTGCTAGTCTGCATAGCTCCAGATAAGAGGGGATATCCACATATTATTTTTTTTATTTCTCCTCGAAAACATATGTTGTGGGTACTCATTAGAAGCGCCTTGATGGGGCGCTTCTAATGAGTAACCACAACATATGTTTTTGAGAAGAAATAAGAAAAATTTTAGTACTTTTCTTTTGGAAAAATGCCTGACCTGGAGCTATGTAATATGTCTTAGCTCTATAGATCATGGTCCTGGGATTCTGTGTTAGTTGTTGGTAGTTGTTTGAAAGTTACTCAGAGCACCAGATAAGAGGGGACTACAGTTCAGAGGTTCTATATGTATGTAATTTTTTTCCCAATTAAAATATTGGTATTCTTCGGGTTTTTTTGTTTTGTTTTTTTTTTTACACAGGAAATATGTTTTGTGATGCTCACAAGAAGTGTCTCAAGTTTTTATGGAAAATTAAGAAAAATATTTTCTGAAAACCATCTTATCTAGAGCTCTGAATTGTCTGACAAACATTTCTCTGTGATGTCACTAGATAAATACTGACAGTGGTGGATCTAGGATTCTTTAATAGGGGATTCAAAATTTCTTAGGGGGTTCAATTTGATGTGCTGTACTTACCCAAAGTGTTCGGACAGACAGAACTATGCAAACAGTGTAGATCTAGATCTGATGCCACAGAATGCAGTGTCTGATCAGGGTCTACACTGTTTGCCACTCATCCAGCAATTTTAGATTCATTCACAGGTAGTAACATGGACTTGTGATTTTTATTAGAAGTGCAATGTGAAGAGTTAGGTGTGTGACTGCTCTAGGTAAATACAGCATCCAAGATTTCACATGAAAATGAAATTTTGATCAAAGAGGGGTCTGACTGAATCCCCTGAGCTCCCTCTTGATCTGCCTCTGACTGAGATAATTCTTATGAGATCCCAGAATATGTTCTCAATTAGAAATAAGAAAAATATGAGCCACAGCTTAACCCTTGTCCTGCTGAACCTGGTTATACCCTGCCTTTGCAAACAGTGTAGATCCAGATCAGTTGGCTTCTGAAGAAGCCAACTGATCTGAATCTGCACTGTTTGCAAGTAAGTATGCAAATTTATAGCAGCAATCCAAATCGAGTAATCTGATTGGCTGAAAATTAGAAGTGGGCATGGCCTCTTAATTTATTCAGCAGGGCAAGGGTTAAGAAAATGTACTTTTGTACATGTGTGTCCAGCGAAGGTTTCCTTACACCTTCTTATCAATGCATTCTGATCAGTCTTTGCTAAGGGCTTGTAGAGACTGAATGATTGGCTATCCAGTGGTGACGACTTATTAGACTGCCGGCCTCGGTGGCTCAGTTGGATGCGCCGTCCAACTGGAGACCAGGAGGTTGCCGGTTCAATCCCCGCCGAGGTCGGCAGCATTCTTTCGTGGAGGTTGATCATGAAATATTTTCTACGGTCATTCTCTCCCTTCTGCTGATTCAAGAAGGGCAATTGTCAGTTTCTGTCGAAAGAATGTGTGCACAATACTGGTTAACCGCTTAGAGGACTAAGCCTGCCCAGTAAACATGTGGTTGGGTAAACTGACAGTGCTCGACATGACCCCATTGGGTTGACTGAGCCGTAGAACCTCAACACAAACAAACAAACAAGACTTTTAGACTGTAAGAATGTGCATGCTGATCTGAGTCAAATCTGGCCCCACATGTTCGAAGATACATTTTCATATTTTTTGATTCCTATTTAAAAATACTGATTATTGTATTCACCCAAAGTATTGGGACATAGAAGCCTGAGCAAACAGTGAATACCCAAGCCAGATACCGAAGAATGTGGCATCTGATTAGGATCTAGACTGTATGTCACTCATCCAGCTGTTGTCTGCTGTAGTTATAATTAGGGCTAAAAGCATTAACCCTTAAAACGCCGAGATCTGAAAATGTTGTCTGTTTATGTCGTCTGCTGAATATTCTTGCAAACTTTTCAAAACCTATTTTTACATACAGGCAAACAGTGTGGACCCATATCAGACTGCTCCTAGAGGAGCAGTCTGATCTGGGTCCACACTGTTTGCAAAAATGACTTTTAAAATCACAAGCAGACGACAAAGCAGATGACCATTGTTGTGATTGGCAGTTTAAGGGTTAAGGTTGTCAGTGTCTGGGTGGCCAAGCACTTAGCACACCTGACTTCAGATCATGAAATGTTGGATGCAAATCGCGCTAGAGGCATTCATCTCAAAACTCTATGGTGCTTCATTGCACAGAGCCTTTCATTATCACCCCTTCATCATTTCGATATGACAAATAATTTTGAAAGAGGCGTAAAACACTTAATCATCATCATCATCATGTCCCAGTATTGAGGGTCAATACAGTAGCTGGTACTCTGGTAGGTAGAAGAAGGTTGGTGGGTAGGCTTTACTTTTCATAATACCATTGTATGTCAGTAGACCTTTTGCTTTTAACCATTAATCTGTTGAATTTAAATATTAGCAGACAAAATTTTAGGGTAATTTTTTTCTTATTTTTCCTAGAAAAAGGTGTGACAATCTATGCAGTGTGCCTTGACATGTCATATCAAGCCTTGATTTCTGGAAAAATTTTTGAAAAATAACATTTACAAATAAGAGGATATTCAGATAAATATTTTTTTATTTCTTGATGAAAACTGACATTTTGGATAATCATTGGAAATACAATATGTTTTTGTCAAGAAGTACAAGAAATTGTGTTATGGTACCTTTAATGCTTAGCACTCTGGGTAAAATTTTCAGCAGGCAGCATGTTGAAATAATTTTCTTGACTTTCCCAGAAAACAGGATTTGACATTTCATTCAAATTGTCTCCATTGGAGACAATTTGCATGATATGTTGAATCCTGTTTTCTGGGGAAAATAGGAAAAATCTCATTCATGTGTCACCTGCTGAATCTGCACATAGTGGGGTAAGTGTTAAGTAAAAACAAAAGGCAGCTTGTCTTGAACTTTGACCCATCTATGTTCTGCTAATTCTATCATCAGCATACCAAGTGTTAACATTTAACCTTTACCAGTCTGGGCTAATTCAGCAGATGACAAAATGGTGATAATTTTCTTATATTGTCCTGTCATGTATTTTGACCCACATCTAATCTGACACGCTTACATGTTTCTTCCTATTCTTGGCTTGCAGAAACTTTTTTGTAATGCCTCATCATTATTGGGGCAGAGCAACATAACAGGGTCACATCCAGGTGTTTAAGTAGAAATTCTAGGATCTTCTTGGAAAATTACAAACATGTAACCTTGTATGGTCAACATTTTGAAAGAAATGCTTAAAGCACTTTTTTCCTCTGAATTGAAGCTCAAAACTTTAAACATGCATCAGCTACATCTGAATAAAACATGCTTCTCTGTTACAGTGTCACCTGATGCATTTATTCATAAGTATGATATATGGTTGAAATGCTATTGCATACACAAAATTCTTTTTCAAATAAATATAAGGTCTCATATGAAAATATTCTGCAACTGGAAGAAGAGAAATTCATGAAGTAATTTTCTGTGTATCTGTTTGATGCCAAGCATAGATAATTTGAAGAAAAATATTTTTTCTGACAATAAATAATCTATTTAGAAAATATTTTATTAAAACATGTGGTGAATTTGTACATGCAAGCAGGAGAAACAAGCACTTCAACTGCCCTACCCCTTAAAACTGAGAAATAAAAATGGTGGCAATTCGCAAAATGAGGTCAGATTTTTACAGGTGTCATTCAACAGTGATTCTTGTCATTTTTAGCTCACCTGAGCTCTGCTCAGGATGAGCTATTGTGATCACTTTTCGTCCGTTGTCTGTCCGTCCATCTGTGCATCCGTCCATTAACATTTTCAAATGACTTCTCCTCTGAAGCCGCTGAGCCAGTTTTGCTCAAATTTCATATGGAGCCTCCTTAGGGTGGGGGAACGAAAAGTTGCTAAAATGGTCACGGTCCGTTGACCAAGATGGCAGCCACGCCCATATATGGTAAAAACCTTTAAAAATCTTCTTCTCCAGAACCGAGAATGCTTTGGGGCTGAACCTTTGCCGGAATCATTGGGGACGTGAGGTCTACCAAAATTGCTAAAAGAATTGTCGTACGTTAACGTTTGACCTTTTTACGGCAAGGTCAAGTTTGCTTCCCTATGCATTTGTATGGGAAAAACCTTTAAAAATCTTCTTCTCCAAAACCGAGCATGCCTTATGGCTGAATCTTTGCATATATCATCGGGAACGGGAGGGCTATAAAAATTGCTAAAATAATGGTAGTACATTGACATTTGACCTTTTTACAGTAAGGTCAATTTTGCTTCCTTATGCATTTGTATGGGAAAAATGTTCAGAATTTCTAACAACTTCTCCTCTGGAGCCCCTGGGCCAATTTTGCTCAAATTTCATATGCAGCCTCCTTAGGTAGGGGGAACAAAAGATTGCTAAAATGGTCACCGTTCGTTGACCAAGATGGCCGCCATGCCCATATATGGTAAAAACATTTAAAAATCTTCTTCTCTAGAACCGAGGATGCTTTAGGGCTGAATGTTTGCATAAATCATCGGGGACAGGGGGTCTACCAAAGTTGCTAAAATAATGGTCATACATTGACATTTGACCTTTTTACGGCAAGGTGAAGTTTGCTTCCTTATGCATTTGTATGGGAAAAAACATTTAAAAATCTTTTTCTCCAAAACCGAGGATGGCTTGTGGCTGAATCTTTGCTTATATCATCTGGAATGGGCGGTCTACCAAAATTGCTAAAATAATTGTCATACATTGACATTTAACCTTTTTACGGTGAGGTCAAGTTTGCTTCTGTATGCATTTGTATGGGCCCCATACATTTGTATGGAAAAAATGTTGATAATTTCAAATGGCTTTTCCTCTGAAGCCTCCGGGCCAGTGTTGCTCAAATTTCATGCGGAGCCTCCATGGGCAGGAGAATGAAAGATTGCTAAAATGGGTATGGTCCATTGATAAAAATGGCTGCCATGCCCATATATGGTAAAAACCTTTAAAAATCTTCTTCTCCATAACCAAATAAGCCCTGGGTCCTAATCTTTGCACAAATTATGGGGGACAGGAGAGCTACCAAAATTGCTAAAATGATGGTTGTGTGTTGACATTTGACCTTTTTACCTCCAAGGTCAAATTTGCTTCCCCATTTGTATGGGCCATATACATTTATATTGAAAGTATCGAAGTGACTTGTAGATACACAGTAGTTAAAATTGTTCTGATTGGAAATCTAAGATGGCCATCATCTGGTTTATACTTATAATATTTACCTGCCACTGTGCTGTTTACATGTATAAAATCATGATTCTTCAGAAAACACTCAGGTGAGCGAAGCCTGGCCCGTGGGCCTCTTGTATTTTATTCTAACAGACAAATGATGCTGCCTGAACATGGTCCTGGTATTATTGTAAAACTTAAATTACTATCTTGCAAGAAAAATAGCAGCCTATTAGATGTTTCATTTCATATGAGTGTAAACCAAAATGAAAATCACCATGGTGGTCCTATTTCACTTAGGATTTTTACGAAGGCAGTTGATGCAAATTTATTTTAATGATATTAAACAATGTTCTAGAAGTCCATGATTGTCTTACACTAAACAAATGTATTGGGAGTCATCTGTGAAATTAATGGCATGTCAAATAATGCTTAAGTGCGTCAAAACCCATGAGTCTAGGCTATGTCACAGAAACAGGATTTGATGTTTCATGCAAATTGTCTCCATTGGAGACAATTTGCCTGAAAAGTCAAATCCTGACTTCTAGGAAAAATAAGAAAAAAAATATTTCAAAATGTTGTCTGCTGAATTTTTTAGCCGGAGTGCTAAGCATTTATATTGTAGCAGACAACATTCTAAACTACCTTTTTCCTTTTTTCTTCAGAGAAAATAGGGTTGATAATTTATGTGAATCATTTGCCAAGAAGCTGCTACACATGAAGTGTCAAAGGCTTATTTTCAAAAAAAAAAAAAAAAAAAATGTAATGTCTGCTACTGTTGTACTGTGTGCTTTAAGGGTTAATATAAACTAGACTGCATTTCCATTGTGTGCCTAATACATCTTTTGTGTTGGTGAGATTTTCACAATTTCATAAGTAATGTCAATTTGCTTTATTAAAAGTGTCTCTTTTAAAATCTGTTTCATGGATTGATAAATTATATATATAATTTTGCATGGGGCTGTAAGAGTTAAGACTAAGGTCAGGAGATATTCTGGAGATTCTTTTGATGTTTGAAATCCATCTTTTCAGATAAACAAGTTTCATAATCAGAATTATACTGGTAAATATTTCATAGTTTCCACAACCCTTTGTCCTCATTCTCCCCATCTACATTTTCACTTTTTTAGCATTATTAGATGGTTATTATGGTAAATGTCCTAAAATTTATACACTGTCTGATAAACTGGCAGATGCAAACAGTGCAGACCCAGATCAGACTGCTCTGTTTGATCATTGTATACACTGTTTACCTTTCCCCAAGACTTTTGTAGAATAAATGCATAAAAAGACAAAATTTAGGCAAAAAAAAGTATGGCTTAAAGTATTTGAAAGTTTAGGACATTGATCATTGATTCAACATATTCGTCAGTGATGTCATCATCATCATCTATGATATTACTAGCTATGACTTGACTTGAAGGTTCATCAAGTTTGTATACTGATTATTTATATGCACAAACACAGTTCATGTTCCTCTTCTCAAACTTCCTACTTGTGTCTTAGAAATGAATTGCTTCAAGAAAACAAGAGCTTACCATCTTTTAAACCACTGTACTATTGACCCAGCATAATGTGGGTTGCGTCCAGCGAAAAAGTGCCTTTGAACTGGCTCAAAATGTACAGATTCAGATCATCCTGTTCATGCCCAAAGTATCATCTGGGTCTTTGCTCTCCATTCGTACATTCTGTATTATCCAATGAATGATTCTGTTACCGGGCCGGCCTCGGTGGCGCAGTTGGATGCGCGTCCGACTGGAGACCAGGAGGTCGCAGGTTCAACCCCCACCAAGGTCGGCAACATTCTTTCGTGGAGATTGATCATGAAATATTTTCTACGGTCATTCTCTCCCTTCCGCTGATTCAAGAAGGGCAGTTGTCAGTTTCTGGCGAAAGAATATGCACAGTACTGGTTAACCGCTTAGAGGACTAAGCCTGCCCAGTAATTGTGTGGTTAGGTAAACTGACCGCGCTCGACATGACCCCATTGGGTTGACTGGGTCGTAAAACCTGAACACAAACAAATGATTCTGTTACCAGACAAGGAAGACCCTGATCAGACTGCGTGGATGCATAGCAACAGATAAGGCACTTTTTTCATTCAAACTGACCGCGCTCGACATGACCCCATTGGGTTGACTGGGCCGTAAAACCTCAACACAAACAAACAAACCTTTCTTATTTCTCCACGAAAACATATGTTGTGAGTACTCATTAGAAGCACCTCGCTGAGGCGCTTCTAATGAGCACCCACAACATATGTTTTCGTGGAGAATAAGAAAAATATTATGTGGATACCCCCTCTTATCTGTAGCTATGTCCAGGATGCACAGGCTGATATGGGCCTTTGCTGTCGGCATATGCCTGAAGATACAATTTCGCATGGCGCAGTCTATGTAATATTGACCCAGCATAAGATAAAATTTATCTTCTTGTTTTTCTCTGAAAAGGAAACTTGTTGTGGGTACTCATTAGAAGGGCCCTGCCAAGCCATTTCGTATGAGTATCCACATGTTGTGATTGACACTTTAACTGTAACCGGTCTCTTGAGAAACTTGGCAGATTACAAACTGATGATATTTTTCTTATTTTTTCCTGAAAACAAACTCAGACATTTCATATGAATTGTCTCCTTGATGAAATACCACAGCCTGTTTTTAGCTCACCTGAACAAAGCTCAGGGTGAGCTATTGTGATCACCCTCTGTCCGTCATCCGTCATCAACAATTAATTTGTTAACACTCTAGTTTTTACCCCTATTGTTGTTTGCCCCTATGAGATCTAGGTCAAGTTCGAAACTGGGTCACTTGGGTTTAAAAACTAGGTCACCAGGTCAAATCAAAGGAAAATATTGTTAACACTCTAGAGGTCACATTTTTGAAGCAGTCTTCCTGACTCTTGCTCAAAATGTTTGTCTTGATGATTTCTATGTCAGATTCAAAACTGGGTTACCTGGGATCAAAAACTAGGTCACCAGGCCAAATCAAAGGAAAACTCTTGTTAACATTCTAGCGGTAACATTTTTGTAGCAATCATCATGAATCTTGCTCAAAATGTTTGTCATGATGATTTCTAGGTCAAGTTCGAAACTGGGTCACTTTGGTTCAAAAACTAGGTCACCGGGCCAAATCAAAGGAAGACCTTGTTAACACCCTAGAGGTCACATTTTTTAATCAATCATTATGAATCTTGCTCAAAATGTTTGTCATGATGATTTCTAGGTCAAGTTCAAAACTGGGTCACTTGGGGTCAAAAACTAGGTCACCACGCTAAATCTAAGGAAAACTTTGTTAACACTCTAGCAGTCACATTTTTGAAGCAATCATCATGAATCTTGCTCAAAATGTTTGTCTTGATGATTTCTAGGTCAAGATCGAAACTGGGCTACTTGGGGTCAAAAACTACGTCACCAGGCCAAATCAAAGGAAAACCTTGTTAACACCTAGCGGTCACATTTTTGAAGCAGTCATCATGAATCTTGCTCAAAATGTTTGTCTTGATGAGTTCTAGGTCAAGTTCAAAACCAGGTCACTTAGGGTCAAATACTAGGTCACTGGGCCAAATCAAAGAAAGACCTTGTTAACACTCTAGAGGTCACATTTTTTAATCAGTCATTATGAATCTTGCTCCAAATGTTTGTCTTGATGATTTCTAGGTCAGGTTGAAACAGGGTCACTTGGAGTCGAAAACTAGGTCACCAGGCCAAATCAAAGAAAAACCTTGTCAACACTCTAGAGGTCACATTTTTGAAGCAATCATCATGAATCTTGCTTAAAATGTTTGTCCTGATGATTTCTAGGTCAGGTTTGAAACTGAGTCACTTGGGGTCAAAAACTAGGTCACCAGGCCAAATCAAAGGAAAACCTTGTTAACACTCCAGAGTAACATTCTTTAAATAATCATCATGAATCTTGCTCAAAATGCTCGTCTTGATGTTTCTAGGTCTATTTCAAAACTGGGTCACTTGGAGTCAGAAACTAGGTCACCGGGCCAAATCAAAGGAAAACCTTGACACTCTAGAGGTCACACTTTTGATGTGATCATCATGAATCTTGTTCAAAATGTTTGTCTTGATGATTTCTAGGTCAAGTTTGGAACTGGGTCACTTATGACATATATTTCATAGTCCAGTGACTTTGTTAAGTTTTTCTCTTTAGGTCAGTTTCTTAGTAACTATTGGTCCTACAGAGTGATATTTGGCACTTGTGAAGTGTTTGTGTTTAGGTCAGTTTCTCAGTAACTATTGCCCCTACAGCCAGTGATACTTAGCACATGCATACATCTTAGCTTGGCCTCTTGTTTGCTTCTACTGTCTCTTCTATCTCTTTTCTCCCTTTCTCTGGGAGATGACACAAAATGACCCACAGGGGTTGATGTGTCATTAAACTACAAAACAGTTTCTGGAAAAAAAATAGGTGAGATAACATCAATTTGTAATCTGCTGAATTGCCCATAGCGTGCTAAGAGTTAAGGGTTAACCCATTTTAGTAAGGAAATCCCCAAAAGGGTAATTGGCAAACAGTGCAGACCCAGATCAGATGCCACAGAATGTGGCGTCTGATCAGGGTCTACACTGTTTGCATTAAATACAGGAATTTCTATAATACATAGTAAAAATAAAAACTAACCAGTCACCCAGCTATTGGAAATAGACTGGTCCAAAGTGTTGTGGTAGAAGAGTCCACTTGACGTAAATGGGTTAATGTGTTCCAAGTCATGCAACAGAAAACAGAGAAGTGCGGATTGGTTATTGTTCCCATAGCTTACATCTTCCTGCTAGCTTGAGATGGGTTGGTTTATTAGGTGCAAACAAGGTTGAGATTTACCAAGACCTTGAGATTTACCAAGGTTGAGATTTACCAAGACCTTGGATGCTGCTTGAGTCTGTTTATTTAAGGCCAGTGACAAGTTATGTACTTTATAAAGCACTTGTTATTTGGTTTGGGCATTGGAGTTCATCAATTTGTTGACTTCTTATCCACCCCTGCACTCCCAACCACCTTCGTGGTTTTCTACCATCATTCTCTCCCTTCTGCTGACTCAAGAAGGACGATTGTCAGTTTCTGGTGAAAGAATGTGCACAAGTAGTGGACAGCCCCTTAGAGGACTAAACCTGCCCTGGAAAAGTGTGTTTAGGTAACCTGACCAGCTCAACATGATTTAATAGTGTTGACTGGGCAGATAAACTGCAAACCAACTCATTGTCTATATATAGGAAACATTGTGTAGACTTCTGTTTTGTTTTTAGGGGATGAGGGTGTGAGTGTGAGGCAGGGTAGGGGGTGGCAGAGGCTCTTATGTTTTGTCAAGCAACTTGCTTGTTAGATGAATTTTAATCAAGAATTTTATATCCATAGAAAATCCTGCCTGAATTTTGGTAAGTACAAAATACTCCCAAAGAAACTGACAGTGGTGAATATTTTAAATGCCGACTTGTTCTAGATAGCATCATCTTGTGTTTATTATTTTAATTTGAGGGGGTTACTAGATTTTTTTTTTTTTTTGAACATTTAGTTTCAAAATAGAAATATTTTTCCATTTCTTCCATTATTATCCATTAGTAGATGTCATAACTCCAGATAAGGCACTTTTTTTTCAGCTCAGACATACTGATATTTTCCTTATTTCTTCACGAAAACATACATTGTGGGTACTCATTAGAAGAGCTTGGTGAGGCACTTCTAATGGGTACCCACAACATATGTTTTCATGGAGAAATAAGAAAAATATTTTGTGGATACCCTCTCTTATCTGGAGCCATCGAATGTAGTGTCATATATTCATTTTGTTATTTTTGCACCATATCTTGTGCATACTTATTATAGTACATACATGATATGTTTTGGTTCAAAAATAATAAAAATTATCCTAAATTATCATCTCTTTTTTTTCACCTTATCTCAAGCTCTAGTTATTATTAATAAAGTTACTTGTACCTTTTAGTTGCCCATCGGAGAGGTAAGGTTATCCAGTAGAATTTGCTTTGGTTTTTCAGTTGTAGTTACATTTTTCAACTTTTTTTTATTATTATTACATTTATGTTCAACTTGGTATCTTGCTGTAGGATGCTTTAACCTTAAAGTGCTAAGCAAAATTGTAGCAGATAACATTTTTTTATTGTTATTATTGATTTTTTTCAGACAAAATAAGACTTGGCATTTTAAAATTTTCAGAGAAAATAAGGCTTAACATTTCATGTGAATTGTCTGCTATAAGGTTTGACATTTCATGTGAATTGTCTGCTATAAGGTTTGACATTTCATGTGAATTGTCTAGCAGACATTTCACATGAAATGTCAAGCCTTATCTTCTCAGAAAAATATAAATAAAATCGTCATCAGCTCCAGTTGTGATTAGCACTTAAAGGGTTAAATATTGACAAATACACTGCTGGTTCGGGGAAACATACTGTTAAAGTGCAATAGACAAAGCGAAGTAAGCTTATGCCCATGACGCAATTATATTCTTATGCTGCTGTTCTGATTTTTTTATGCACATCACCATATTTACTCTAAGTATTTTGGACACTTACCTCCTTACCATATTCTAAAATTTGAACATGTACAATTTACTACCCAATGCTGTGTCTAAAAATTGCTGGATTAGTGGCAAACAGTACAAACCCAGATGGGATGCCACATCCTGAGGCATCTCATCGGGTCTACACTGTTTGCTCAGGCCTGTTTGTCTGAATACGGTATTAGAAGCATTCACGTGGCTGAGTGGTTAGCACTGCTGACCTTGGGTCACAGTCCCAGGTTGTAATCCTGTTGGAGGTGGAATTCAGCTATGACATGCTTTCCATTATCACCCTTCTATTGTCTCAGAAGGACTGAAATAATGTTGAAAGGGATGTAAAACACCAAATCATCATCATTACACTATGCTGGTTGAAAACATCTTCAGATAAAAGGTGTGTTCATAAGAGATTGATTTTTGGTTATTTTTTGCTCAAAAGCAAGTTGTGGATACTTACTAATAGTGCTACTTCAATCCATTTGTTAGGATTCAAAAGAATTGTTAAGAAGGAGTATTTGATGATAATTATGGGATAATTTTCTCCAGTTCGCCATAAAAACATATGTTGTGGGTACTCATTAGAAGCGCCTCAGCAAGGCGCTTCTAATGAGTACCCACAACATATGTTTTTATAAGGGAATAAGAAAAATTATCCCAGAATTATCACAAAATATTCCTCCTTAACAATTTCTCTGGTCAATTACCCATGATATATATGAGCTACATGGTGAGCAAACACACCATTGGACATGTGCACCGCAAATACATTAGTGCAGTCTGATCAGAGTCTTTGCTTGGACCTCTTAATGATCCAAGGTTTCTTAAGGCAGACACCAAAGACTGTTCAGACAGCATGAGAATGCAGGCTGATCTGAGTTTTAGCTGGGAGCTGAAGTGGCCCATTGGCCCAGTGGTTAGTGCTCCTGACTTCGGATCATGAGGTCCTGGGTTTGAATTCCATCGAATGTGGTAGGGCACTTCATTGCATAGAGCCTTTATTATCACCCTCTCGTTTTCTCAATATGTAAATGATATTAAAAAGGGATGTAAAACACCAAATCATCAACTTAGCTAGACACATATTATACTAAAAAAAACCAAAAAAAAACAACATTTTCTCATGTTACTAATATGCTTCTGTGCAAAAAAAAAACACACACAAAAAAAAAAAAAACGTAAAAGTTAATTATCACCATAATACGAACTTACCTTCCACACTGATTAAATGGGCTGCACTAAGTGAAAAAGTGCCTTCAAGCATGCACAGAATGTGCAGATTCACATCACCCTGCACATGCACAAAGAATTTTCTGGGCCTTTGCTCTCCATTCATACATTCTGTAATATTCAATGCTTCTGTTAGCGAACTGTGAAGGCCCTGATCAGACTGCGCGTATGCCTAGTCTGATCTTGGCCTTCACTGTTGGCATAAGCCTTAAGACACATTTTTGCCCTGTAGCAGCCCAAATAGAGATGTATGCACAGATTTACATTTTAACAGCTTCATTAGCTTTAGATTGCTTTTATTCATAAAATTGACAAGTGACGTATTTTGTATGGACTTACATTGAACAACATGTGCACAAATACATCTTCTTAGACACCGATCAGACTACAGACTGATCTGAGTCTTAGCTAGGTGCATATGTCTGAAGGAACATTTTCTCATTGTAATACAGATGCTTCTGTTCAAAAATACATCTTAGAAATACTTGTATGCACATGCAAAACTCTGGTGAAAGAATGTGCACATTACTGGTTAACCGTTAGAGGACTAAGCCTGCCCAGTAAACGTGTGGTTAGGTAAAACTGACCACGGGCCGGCCTCGGTGGCTCAGTTGGATGTGCCTTCCGACTGGAGACCAGGAAGTCGCGGGTTCAACCCCCACCGAGATCGGCAACATTCTTTCGTGGAGATTGATCATGAAATATTTTACGGTCATTCTCTCCCTTACGCTGATTCAAGAAGGGCAGTTGTCAGTTTCTGGCAAAAGAATGTGCACAATACTGGTTAACCGCTTAGAGGACTAAGCCTGCCCAGTAAACGTGTGGTTAGGTAAACTGACCGCGCTCGACATGACCCCATTGGGTTGACTGGGCCGTAAAACCTCAACACAAACAAACAATGTAAAACTCCAACTGTAGAACATTTTGCTTGTACACATGATCTGGTACAGTTATACTTATGTATGACAGCTGCCATACTAACTGAAGTAAAGGGAAGGATGCTTTTTCACTTTGTCAGATATACTGACTAAATAGGGAATTATACTTTTGCAACAACTAGCAGAGGGAATATGCACATACTCATTGAAGAAGGTTGACACATCTGCTGTTAAACTTTTCTCCTCTTTTTATACCCCGCCACATGGTAGTGAAGGGGTGTTATGGTTTCAGGTTGGTCGTCCATGTGTGCATCCATCTGTTGTCTGTCCGTCCGTCTTTTCGTTTCTGAATGATAACTTGAGTAAATATCAATGGATTGTCACCAAACTTAATATGTGCATTGATACTGCAGAGCTCTGGTTTTGGATTGCTAATGGGCAAATTTCATCTATTTTTGACAGAGTTGTCTGCCCGCCACATGATAGTGGCCAAGTATTATCATTTCAAGTTTTTACTTTTGCTAAAGTAGTGAAAATTTAACCCTTAAAGCATCAGTTGCAGCAGACGACATTCTGATTTTTTTTTAGAGTAAATAAGACTTGACATTTCATGTGAATCATCTGCTATGGCAAATCATCTGCTATGGCAGATGATTCACATGAAGTGTCATCTTGTTTTCTCTGAAAAAAAAAATGAGAATATAGTCTGCTGCAAATTTGCTTAGCGCTTTAAGAGTTAACTTATACACATTTAAAATTATTTATAATATACATTGCTTGGGAGAAAGGAAGACTTTGCATTCTAGGCCAAGTTGTTCAAAGCATCGTTAGCTCATTAATGACAACTGTTGTAGCTAAGGTATTTTCAGATACATTGATCAGATAGAAATTTTAATGTCAGTGTTACGTTAGCTAACAACAACGTTAAGTTTTGAACAACTAGGCCCTGTTTGTCAGGATTCTGAATTTAAGGGAAATGGATACACCTTCAAGGGAAATAACTCTGATATTGAAATACTTGCTTTCCTTCTTTTTGGGGCTACACTATTTACCCTGAGTATTCTGACACCTCTACTCCTTAGCAGACTTGTTCTAAAATTTGAACAATTTACAACCTGATGTTGTGTTTAAAAATTGCTGGATGAGTGGCAAACAGTGTAGACCCTGATGAGATGCCACATTCTGTGGCATCTCATCTGGGTCTACACTGTTTGCTCAGGTCTGTCTGTCGGAATACATAAGGTAAATACAGTACTCTTCCTCTGGGATTTTTAGCTTGTCTGTACGAAAGTACAGGTATATAGAGCTATAGTAGTCATCACGGCATTGGTGTCGGCATCGGCATTGGTTAAAGTTTTTCATTAAAGTTTTTAAAAGACTATATCTCCTGAACCTCTGGATGGAAGTAGTTCATACTTGTCCTGATGTTAGATACTTGTCTGAAGTTCTGTGCTGTACTGTCCCAAGTCTCCAAGCCCACCTGAGTGACCTTGATGTCAAAGGCACGGATTAAGAAAAAAATTATGTCAAAGTTTTTGGTTAAAGTTTTTAGAGGCAAAGGGTGATTCAGACAGGCTACGCTGCCCTGCGACAGCTCTTATTTAAAGAGAAGCACCCATTTTTGAAAGGTTTCAGATACTAAGGAGACAACTTTCCTGTCTACAGTAGTTGTCTCCTATTGCAAAATCTTTCAGGTGTATCAATTTACCTTAATTTGTATAAATGATTTTTTCTGTAGTACAGTAAATGTCCTAAAATTTCGAACACCAAAGTGTCTGATACAATGACATGTGCAAACAGTGCAGACCCAGATCAGACTGCTCCTGAAGGAGCAGTCTGATCAGGGTCTACACTGTTTGCCATTCCACTAAGTAGTTTAAGCAGCAGGGGCATAAAAAGCAAAATTTAGGCCAAAATAGTATGTAATAAAGTCTTCGAAATTTTAGGACATTTACTGTATATGCAGACAATGCAGTGCTGATCAAAACTAGTTTGATCTTGGTCTACCCTTTCTACCCAGATATTTTTAGTAAATACAGCACAAACATTATTTTTCATATGGTACTTTTGTTATTCTCTTGACAAAATTACCCTAAGTAGTGGGACAGACAGGCATGGGCAAACAGTGTAGACGTGTTAGCTTCTTTCTTTAAACTTGGTGCAGTCAGGGATGAGAGTCTTCAACTTTTACAGCCTTCTTAGTCAGGAGGGGATATTCTTTAGCTTTTATATCTATAGCTCTCTGTTTGATTTTGAATTTGTTAAAAAACATAATTTTAATTAACCTTTACCAGTCTCTTGGTCAATTCAACAAACAACAAATTGGTGATATATTTTTTTATTTTTCCCAGAAAACAGGATTTAACATTTCATGCAAATTGTCTCCAATGGACATAACATGTAGAACACATTTTTTGACAGAGTTATGGCATTTGCTTGATGTAAGTGCAGTGTCAGGGCATGGTGCAGTGCTTGCAGCGCTTTTATTGCTTTTCCTTCAGTTCAAGATACACTTCAACCACTTTATAACACGGTTCGTTATTACACGGTTTTGAATACAACACAGTTCAAAGATGGATCCCAAAAATGCATAGATTATATTGAAAAATGACCATAAATGGTCATTTTTCAATATAATCTATACATTTTTGTTTGGATATAACATGGTTGTTTAACACGGTTTATGCTATGGACTCCAGCAATAGTGTTATAAAGAGGTTGTGGTGTACTACATATAATGGGCCATATCAAGAGAAAAAAGTGCCTTTAAACATGTGCAAAGTATCATCTGGACTTTTCCTCTCCATTCATACATTCTGTAGTATCCAATGATTCTGTTAGCAAACAGTGACAGCCCTATTCAGACTGCATGGATGTGCAGATTGATCTGGGCCTTTGCTGTCGGCATAAGCCCGAAGACACATTTCGCATGGCATGGCCTTCATGATGAATAGGTATTCAATAGCTCTAGGTAAGACAGGTATCAGGATAAATAATTTTTTAACTCTTAAACTGCCAGTCACAACAATTGTCATCTGCTTTGTCATCTGCTTGTGATTTTAAAAGTCATTTTTTGCAAACAGTGTGGACCCAGATCAGACTGCTCCTCTAGGAGCAATCTGATCTGGGTCCATACTGTTTGCCTGTATGCAAAAATAGGTTTGAAAAGTTTGTAAGAATATTCAGCAGACGACATTTTCAGATGACATTTTCAGATGCAGATTTTCTTGGCTTTTTACGGGTTAATGTCTCCATGAAAACATATGTTGTTGTTTCCCATTTGAAGTGCCTATGTGAAGTGCTTCTAATGAGGTCCACAACAGACAAGATATGTTTTTGTGGAGAAATAAGAAAAAGTATTTCTGGGTACCCTTCTTCTCTAAAGCTTAAGTCAAAAATCAACCTCTGCATCTCACAGTCTAGTCAGAGGTTGATTCTTGCTTTGCGTCAAACAGTTTAAAAAAAGAAATGTTGGTTTTTCCCAGATATCCATCATGTGTGAACCCCAAAAGCACTAGTCTAAATGGTAACAGACCACATTCTATTTTCTTTATATTTTTCTAATTAAGTATGGCTTGGCATTTGATCTGAATTGTCTGCTAGTCAGACACTTCACATAAAATGTCAAGCCTTATTTTCTTAGATTTTTTTAGAATGTTGTCTGCTACAGTTTTGAAATGGCCCATTAATGGTTAAACCTTTCAGCCAGGCAGACCAAAACAGACACCTGTGCAAACAGTGTAGATCCAGATGAGATGGCTTGTAATGAGGTGTCTCATCAGGATCTTCACTATTTGTCATTCTATTTTTGATTTTAGACTGAAACCTTTATTTGCTATTTGCATCAGTGGACATGTCCAAACTCAAGGATGGAAGAGCCCACTATGAAAAGCATTGACAACTGACTTCTGACTGGTTCTCTCTTTATTTTTCAGCTAAAGAAGAGGAGGAAGATGATTTGATGATTGACTGGTTTAAACTGGTCAGTGACAAGAATGAATTGGTTAGACAAGAAGCCGACATCATTTACCTGTAAGTTCTCTTGAATTATCATAAATGTCCTAAAATTTCAAATACTTTATGCCATACTTTTGGGGAAGTCATGTAGCACGTTCTGTTAAATTCCGCCCAGTGATTTAGGAGGTGATAGCATGACGGACAGACAGAGACATTCGCAATATCTCCATTGCTTTTAGGGAAACGTGGGGATTAATAATAGATCATTATGTTTGCAACAAGTTGAAATGGTGCTGTGAGGGTTATAGTACATGCAAATGGCAAAATCCCTTGTAATTTCACAGTCTGATAAGAGTCTTCACTGTTCACCAAAAAAGTTTGCAATATCCAGTAATTATGTCTGTAATGGAATATTCAGTAGTAAAGGGCCATATTATCATATATGAGTGTACAGGCTGATTTGTGCCTTTACTTGATGTAATCCTTGTTTATTTCAGGTCTCGGCAACAGGAGTTAGAGGCAGAACATAAGGCTGTGGAACAACAGTTGAGAGAGCTGGTGGATAAACCAGGTACGCAGTACAGTAAATGTCTTAAAATTTCTATCAGCAAGGTTTCTGACAAAATGGCATATGCAAACAGTGTAAACCCAGAACAGACTGCATCTGACCAGGGTCTACACTGTTTGCCATTCCACTAAGTCTTTAAAGAAACAACTGTATAAAAAGGCCAATAAAGTACATGTATGGAAAATGTATTAGAAATTTTAGTACAGTTACCATACCCTTGATTACTTTGGAGTACTGTATTTACCCTGAATAAACACCTAACCATACTTGTCCTGAAATTTGAACAACTTTACTGCTGCTGATAGATCTATCAGCAGCAGTAAAACAGACATATCAGCAGCACTGCTGCTGATATGTCTGTTTTACTGCTGCTGATATATCTATAAATTGCTGTGTTTTTGATAAACTTTATAGACCCTGATCAGAAGCTGCATAATGTGACATCGGATCTTGGTCTGCTCTGCTCAGGCTCTTCCATCCCAGTACCAGTGGTAAATATGATAGATCACCATATATAGAGCCTGGCTCCAAAGCACAGTTGGTAGCACATCAGATTGCAGATCCAGGGGTCACCAGTTCAAATCCCAACTCGGCCACATAACTTTGATGGAGATTGATCATGAAATAATATGAAGTAATTCTCCAGCTTTTACTGATTCAAGAAGAGCATTTGTCAGTTACTGGCAAACATATGTGCACAAAGAATAGAGAAAAAAGGGAAATATTTATTTCATTGCCTATGGTAAATTTCCTAAAAGTTTTTGACAAAATGGCATATGTAAACAGTGTAGACCCAGATCAGACTGCTACACTGTTTGCCATTCCACTAAGTATTTTAATAAATTAAGATGCCAGAACCACTTCAAATTTTCAGCCAATCAGAATACTTGATCCAGATTGTTGAAATAAATTCACATACTTAATGGCAAACGGTGCAGACCCAGATCAGTTAGTTGGCTTCTTCAGAAGCCAACTGATCTGGATCTACACAGTTTGCAAAGGCAATATAATTGTATCTGGGTTCAGCAGGACTAGGGTCAAGAAGGGATTGCATAAACAGCAAAATTTAGACCAAAAATGTATGGAATAATGTGTTTGAAATTTTAGGGCAATGATTGTATTTTATCCAGAGTGCTCTTAGAAGCCTTTGGTAGAATTGAGTACTAAATGTGCCATGGCAAATGGATATCAAACACCCAGATCAGCCTGTGCATCCAGACTAATCAGTGCCTTCACTATCCACTTACAGAATCATGGAATACTATAAAGTAGTATTGGGAATCGGTCAGAATTTCACAGTCAATCATCAGTTTAGTAAAACCTACTGATCATCGATTAATAATTGACTTGTAGAAAATATATTCACTCTTAATTTAGCCCTCTTACTTATGCATTGCTCCAGCTCAATAAGAGGGGTATCTAGATAATATTTTTCTTGTTTTCTCCATGAAAACATGTTGTGGGTACTCATTAAAAGCACCTTTGCGAGGCACTTCAAATGTGTACCCACAACATATGTTTTCATGGAGAAATAAGAAAAATATCAGTACTTTTTGGTTGACTGTTTAAGGCTGTTTTTTTCATTTTTTTTTTTTTCACTTTTATTGACGACATATCTAGAATGACCCTAATAGACAGCTTTGAATTTCATTTCTTTATAACTTCTCTATAAGAAGAAAAAGAAAGAAAAAATATGTTTCTAAAAATAGAATTTTCCGATTAGTCGAATATAAAAAATCTTTCTGATCATCAGTCACAGGAGGCAAAAGTGACTGATAATCGATTGTAATCGATCATCAGTGGCAACACTACTATAAAGTACAGAATTATTGCATACTTTGCAGTATAGAGTATATCAGAAGACAACAAAGACCCCGTGGGGACTGAGTAGATACAGTCGACTCCCGTTATCTCGAATTCCAAGGGACTTACTGAAACACTTCGAGATATCCGTGCCTGGACATATCAGAGTTGAGAGAGTGAGGAAAACAATAAATCGAACAACCACATTTAACAAATGAATATGTAATTTGACTCCTGAAGTTAGAAATATATAGGAGCAATTTCTCCTCTTTTCCACATTATTTTGTTACCTGTTTTCATAGTTTCATATTAAAACAGGGACCAGATTTTCACTTCGAGATAAGCGGTAATTCGAAATAAGCAAGTTCGAGATAACGAGGTTCGACTGTATATGCAAGATGATATGAACCTGCACTTTTCAGTTGTTGCAATCCAAGTGTAATCAGATACCTAGTTCATTTGACTCCACATAAGGCACCTTTTTCAACAGAAAAGTATTGATAATTTTCTTATTTCACCATGAAAACGTGTTATGAGTACTCATTAGAAGTGCCTCGCAGAGGCACTTCTAATGGGTACCCATTACATATGATTTCTGGAGAAATGAGAAAAAAATATTATCTGGATATCCCCTCTTATCTGGAGCTATATTCATATAACTTACTCAATGATTTTCTTTGTTAGATTTGGAGAAATCTACAGAAGATAAAAATGAAGAGGAATATCTGATGCAGAGGTTACTTGATCTTGTGAACCAGCGTAGCAGTATCGTAGACAGTATGGACGAAGACAGAATCAGGTAAGCAAGGTTTCTTACCTATATGATATTGTAAATTTCATACAGTCAATCCTTTTTATACAGACTTTTGATACAATGACAAAATTCATTATAATGATAATTTGGTTGCAATGAAACCTTTCCTCAAGAGGTGAAAGTTAATTAGAAATTATGCAAGAATATTATTTTACTTCAAGAATCATCACTTAAGTGATTCTAACAAATATCCATCCAAAACATATGTTATATGAGGAGATAAGAATAAAATTGCCTATTTTCTGGGAAAAAAATAAGAAAAATATAATCAATTTGTTGTCTGCTGAATTAGTGGTAAAGGTTAATTACTTGATGTTTGCAGTAAGTAACTCTTTGTGACACATCTGATGTAAAATAAATGATTTCATGTGAAACTAACTTCTGATGTTTATATGATATTTTTCAGGTACATTGAGGAGGACAAAGACATAGCACAGATGCTCAAAGATAAAGGTAAGCATTTATATTAGATGGTGTATATATATGAAGTTTGACAAGAGAAAAATGTTACTTGGTGTGTGTATGTCAACAATGGGGTCCTGTGAAGAAACATGCAGGATTGGTAGATATCTAGATAAATACGTTTTATTTCTCCATGAAAGCATGTTCTTCAAACTGCCTTTGTAACAAAGGTGATTCTGATGAGTATCCACAACATATGATTTCACGGAGAAAAAGAAAACTGCCCTATTTGACCTACTTACCACATGTACTCCTATAAGTGCACAGCACAGTCAAGCAATTTCTGAGTCTTCAGATTTCAGCTTTTGTCCAAGCATATGTTATGCATCCTCATTTGAATTGCCTTGACAAGTGCATACTCATTTGAATTACCTCGACAAGTTGAGGCAATTCAAATGAGTAGGCAGTTCATATGAATACCTACAATGTATGCTATTGTAAAGATAATCAGAAAAAATAAGCATCATTAAATATGACATTCATGAATGCCTCTGCTGAGTTTTCTTTAAGACATGCCCTTATCAGTGTGGGAAATCCATGCGACCAACTGACTAGGTGCATGGAGTTTGTTACTATTTTTAGCTCCGCATCAGGTAGGATTTTTTTTTAGAATATCTTTATTAATACCTAATGGAATTTATTCAAATAAAGCGCAGAGTAAGGGGAAAATCAAGCTCTTTCTGGTGGTGTAAGCACTATTCTGAAATCTGATTTGATTCTCTAGAACATTCGGAGAATATTTTTTGTCAAAATTGAATTGTTATCATTTGGCCACATGGATTCCCCACATTGTTATTAGATAATTATTTTTAATAAAGTTTTTCCAGTAACTTTGAACAACCTAAGCACACAATCAATGGGGTTATTAGGTCAAACACAGTATTAACCCTTGCCATGCTGAATAAATTAAGATGCTATGCCCATTTATAATTGTCAGCCAATCAGATTATATTCAAATTCACATACTGAATGACAGACAGTGTAGATCCGTATCAGTTGGCTTCCTCAGAAGCCAACTGATTTGGATCTACAATGTTTGCAAAAGCAGGGCATATCCTGGTTCAGCAGGACTAGGATTAATACTTTTTGGTTGAAAAAAAAAATATGCCTTATTTAGACAGATGCATTAAATGGTAGTTTTAGTGTGGTCTGTTGGCTTTTGGTGTTGTGGTAGTTGATAGATATACTGTTTGTTTAGCTGGTTTTACATAGCTTCAGATGTAAGTGGGTATCTACATAATTTTTTTTCTTATTTTTTTTTCCAAAAAAAGATATAGTGGTTAGGGTAAATGTCCTAAAATTTTGTGCACCAAACTTTCCGAAAAGCTGGCATATGCAAACAGTGCAAACCCAGATCAGACCGCTCCTTCAGGATCATTCTGATCAGGGTTTGTACTGTTTACCATTCCACTAAGTATTTTGAGAAACAACTGCACAAAAAAAACAAAAATTACGCAGAAAATTATGTTTTATAAATTTTAGAATATTTACCATTCTCCTTACACTTGCCTCAGCAAGGCAGTCATAATGAATACCCAGCACATATTTTACACTTAGAAATAAGACATGAATACATTTGGTCAAAAAAAGTGTCTTTTCTGAAGCTATGGGTTTAGTTTGGTGTTTGTTATCACAAAATCTGCTCTGACATGAGCTGTGTAAAAATCTTCCCGCCAAGGAACTGTGTCAAGCATAAAGGAAGCTTAGCTCATACGAGAACATCAAAGTTCAGGCACTCTGATCAGGATCCTTCACCTTGCCATTGTATTCTTGTATTCTAGAGTGTCCATTTTTCCTGCTTGTGAATTGCAAGGGTTCCAACTGTACAGATGCAAACTGATCTGTTTTTTCCGTTTATCACATTCAGGGAACTGGATATACCTAGTAGATTTTTGCCAAGCTTGGTGGCTCAGCTGGATGCTCGTCTGACTGGTGATCAGGAGGTTGTGGGTTCGACCATGGCCTGGTCGACAACATTTTTTCATGGAGATTGATCGTGAAATATTTTCTACAGTCATTCTCTCCCTTCTGCTGATTCAAGAAGGGCAGTTATCAGTTTCTGGCGAAATGTGCACAATATTGGTTAACTACTTAGAGGACTAAGCCTGCCCAGTAAAAGTGTGGTTAGGTAAACTGACCACTCTCAACATGACCCCAATGGGATAACTGGGCCGTAAAACCTCAACACAGACAAAAACCTGGTAGATTTTGTACTATTTCTACAAGGGAGGCAACTTTATGACCCCCTGTTTGCTTTCTTGCCCACCAGTCACCTTCTTAAAAGGTGATCTACCCAGGGGGAGGGGGAGCAAATTCTTTCCTTTTAGAGAAGACGCCTTGTCAGAAGGGAAGCAAAACAATTTTGATAGAGTTGCCTCCCCAGAAAGTTTATTCATTCCCCTTAAGGCCTCTTGTATATGAGTGAAATGCCTCGTATATCTGCTTTTCCATAAAAGAAATATTTCAAATGTTTTCTGCTGCCATTGTGATTGGTGCTTTAAGGGTTAAAATACAACAGAAAACAAGCAGACAATAATATATCAAAGCTCCAGATGAGGCACCTTTTTTCAGCCAAAACATACTGATATATTTTTCTTATTTCTGCACAAAAACATATGTTGTGGGTACTCATTAGAAGTACCTCGCAGAGGCGCTTCTAATGAGTACCCACAACATATGTTTTTGTTGCACCTGCGTTAGCACGCAGGTGCGATATAGGCGTGCCGTGACCCATCCGTTCGTCTGTTCATCCGTTCATCAGTTCGTCAACAATTGACTTGTGAGCGCAACTCCTCCTACAGTTTTTT
This sequence comes from Anodontia alba, assembly GCA_964016985.1. NCBI lineage: Eukaryota > Metazoa > Mollusca > Bivalvia > Lucinida > Lucinidae > Anodontia > Anodontia alba. Next base: position 106,800,566 of record OZ024822.1, read on the forward strand.
GCCAATCGTTTTTTACCTAAAACCCTTATAGTCAGTGGGTGTCTTGTGAGCGCAACTCCTCCTACAGTTTTTGGCCAATCATTTTGAAACTTCACAGATGTTTTGGCCATGGTGTATAGATGTGCATATTATTTGCTCATAATTCTCAGATTTTTTTTTTAAAACTTTTTCCGCTTTGTTAACTCAGTCAGTTTTTGCCTAAAACCCTTATAGTCAGTGGGTGTTTCGTGAGCGCAACTCCTCCTGCAGTTTTAGGCTAATAGCTTTGAAACTTCACATATGATTAGGACATGGTCTGAAGATGTGCAGATTTTTTGCACATAAATCTCAGATTCATTTCAGCAGAGTTAGGGGTCCTTGATTTATCCCCAAAATTGGTTTCCGCTCAATATCTTGTGAAAGAATTGATGGATTAGGATCATATTTTGCATACATATTGTTGTTAACAATACCTAGCTTGGGATTTCGTCAATTTTCAGCTGAGTTACTGGCCTTGATTAATGGGCAAAAATGATATCCGCTCAATATCAATATCTTGTGAAATAATGGACAGGTTTAGATAAAATTTTGCAAGCCAATATTCCAAATTTTCTACTTTGTCCATTTTTCTAACCTATCAATTTCTTGAATACTGCAAAATAGATTTTTTTCAATACAAATAGGAACTTTTATGACTTAATCCCCACAGGTGCGACATCGCTTTCCACGGATTTCTTGTTATGAAGAAATAAGAAAAATATTATGTGGATATCCTCTTATCTGGAACTATGATATATCCCATATATTTATTACAAATATATGTAAATGCACATCATTAGAAAAAAGATACAAACCAGATTTTCACATTTTATTGAGTAATGAAGAGATGACAGCAAGAATAGATCTATTTGAGCCACAGCATGAGAAGACATACCTTCTGACATATATGATCAATGAAGACTCAAATCATTCTGCACATCTGCACAGTCAAATCAGAGTCTTCATTGTCCACTTGAAGAAACTTTGCGTCCTTGGCTATCCAAATGTGCCCAGTGAAGGTTCTGGTCAGACTTCATGAATGCGCAGGCTGGTCTGTATCTTGGTTTGTCGCACATGTCAGAAGTTACGTTTTCTTATGTTGTGGTTCATTTCATATGTATCTTGTATTCTGCATAATTTAGCTTGTGGTTTGAGGGTAATACAGGCTTTAACGAGTGCAGGTATGTTTCTGTGTAAAGACCAGTCTCATTATTATTGACCCAGTATTTATCTAGCTCCATCAGTATTCCATTATCGGCTCACTCTTTCCCCCAGACCCACCCATCTTTAATTCTTAAAGTATATCCAAATAGGCAACACAGATCACCAAATTTGTTTTGTGATCGACCATCTCCCAGCTAGCTTTACATATCACTTATTACGACCACTGAGTGACTCTCACATATATCTGAGTGATTCAGGTATGAAAGTTTTCTTCCTGTAGTAAACTGGAGAGTTTTCAGATGTTGAATCTGTTTTCTCAGCAAGTAACGGAGTTGGATTTTTTTAGGACTACATTGTGATCAAGATTTTTTTAGTAAAAGTCACCACTCAACAAACTTACATTGGCTCAAATTTTATCTTTGTGAGTATTTAAATGAAGCAGATTGCTCAGGAATTAACCCTTAAAGCGCCAGTCACAACAATTGTCGTCTGCTTTGTCTTCTGCCAGTCACTTTAAAAGTCATTGTTGCAAACAGTGTGGACCCAGATCAGATTGCTCCTTTAGGAGCAGTCTGAGCTGGATCCACACTGTTTACCTATATGCAAAATGTAAGTTTGAAAAGTTTGCAAGAAGATGCAGCAGATGACATAAGCAGACGACATTTTCAGATGCAGATTTTCTTGGCGCTTTAAGGGTTAAATTGATAACAAAATTAACAGACGTATGTTTTTCTTATTTTTCCCAGTACTTGACATTTAGTATGATCTTGGAAATGATTCATGTCAAATGTCAGGCTAAAATACAAGGTTGTATAAGAAAAATGTTTTAAAACGTCAGCTAATATTAACCCATTTATGCCTAGTGTCCCATAAAAAAAGACATCAGCAATGTGTGTAGACCCAGATAAGATGCCGCATTTGATCAGGGGCTACATTGTTTGCATTTAAATATAGGAATTTCTATAAAACATGGTAATTATAAAAGTAACCAAGACACCCTTCTTTTGGAAATGGACCTATCCAAAGACTTGAGGTAGAAGTGTCTACTTGGCATAAATGGGTGAATGGAAGAAACAGTGGCAACATTAGCAATAGCTAGATTAACAGGGACATCATTAACCAGAATACTATAAAAAATTGTATCTCAGCATTTTGTATTTATTGTCTACGCCGATGGGCGTAAACAGTCTTAGAGTTTGCCATTACTCCGGAAGCACTTTATGAGGGGTCATGGACTGGTCCAATGCTATTTTCTATGGACTGCTCAGTGTGATTAAAACCAAGTATTAGCATTCACAAAAAGCTTGGTCTGTGCTTAGCTAATATTTGTAGGTCTACTGATACTTATTCACACAAAAATATCATCATATGTAAAACCCATGTTTAACCCTTACAATGCTGACTTTTGTTTGTGTGTTCTACACCCAGCTGCTTTTTTTTTCTACCAATAAAACCCCGTTCAGCCCCATATTATGCATTAGTTACAGTAAATGTCCTAAAATTTTGTACACCAAAGTTAATGACCAGCAGTTTGATCAGGGTCTACACTGTTTGCCATTGCACTAAATATTGTGAGAAACAATAGCATAAAAAGCAAAATTTAGGTGAAAAGAACCCCAAAGTGTTTGAAAGTTTAGGACATTTACCATACTCTGTAAAAGTACATAAAACCTTTGAAAAATGTGTTGCACAAGAAGATATTGTGTTAGCGTAGGCTATGAAATCCCATCTAAAACAGAATATGTGGTCAAAAAACAAGGCCGCATTTTGTCTACCCAACCCATTTTCTCAGTAAAGTCTGTTATGTTATCTGATATAATAGGGAATGATTTTATATACATAATGAACTATATATATATTTGTTTGTTTGAAAGTTTAACCATTATTTTACACGTTGCAGGTGACATAAGTGACAACTTTCATTATCGTCCCCATGCTTTTGTATCCCACATGACCAACTTCATGAACTGTTGCAAGTTTTGGACAAATTATTGACGTTTTGTTTACTCGAGGAAACTCTTCTTTATTGCTATATATCAAAATATCTTTCACTGAAAAACTTTTAAAAAACATCTGTAGAATCTAGTTTATACAAGTCAACATTACTGAATCAGCCAGATGGGGCCTGAGTCAAGCAGTAATCAGCCCTAAAAGTGTGGGAGATTTGTGATGGTACACCATCATCTTGCACAATATCGAGTTTATTATTATTATTATTTTTTTTTTTTTTATAATATTTAAAAATTTCATATGCTGATATTTAAATTCACCGTGATTAAGTTTAATTTGGATTATGAATGAATGAATAATTGGGTCTGTTCTGTGATTTCAGTGTGTACCATATATACCCTATGTATTCAGACACTTTAATTCCTTATCATACTGCTTCCAAATTTTAAATAAATCCACTTTTACTACCTAGTAATATGTCAGTATTGGTGGATGAGTAGCAAATAGTGTAGATCCTGATCAGATGCCGCATTCTGCGGCATCTGATCTGGGTCTTCACTGTTTGCTCAGTTCCGTCTGTCCGAATACTTAAGGTAAATAAGGGATATTGTAGTTTCTGATTGAAAAAGAGGTTTACAGGTTGTGAAATGGTTGCATTTGTATGATGCATTTTATTATTTAAAGCCTTTAAACTACCACCAAAAAAGTCCAAGAAAGGAAAGGGTAAAGGGAAACATCTGGGGTTAGGTGAGGAAATTCTCTCAGTCATGTATCGTGTAGCAAGGTAGAGCTTATACATCTATATATGCACCCATGCACTTTTGTTTCTGTTATTGCATAAAGCATGACCCAGTTGTTAATATGCCTCTAACCCATATTTTACCATGACTTTTTTGCATGTTTCTTTTTAAGATAAGTTCATGTTTTGATTCACAGAATTAACATGTTTCTTAGGAATGGCATTTTTGCATTAGCATAGTTTTGAGAGAGATATGAAAACAATATGCATGCTTACTTATTTATTATATACCTAGCAGTGAAATACTAGAGATTTCTCAGTTATTTTCTATAATTCACAGTGTGATGATTTGGTAGTAGTAACTAGTGAACTATTTTACCGTGTCAGACCTGGTTTTATAGACTGCTTCCCACATTATTGCTTTTCATCTTTACCTCCTTGGCTGCTAAAGGGGCATAACCCAACCAAATGTCAAAAGACATTACCATATAGTCATGATATTGTTGACGTTATATCATGAAGTGACCTAAGTGACGATAATGAATGGACTGAATAAATTCATTTTCTTACATTGTTTATTATTCTTCTGCTCAAACTGAAACAATTTTGTGGCGCTTGCAAGAAAACAGTACTAGCAAAAAAGGTATATAGTAATTAGAATAATGAACAGTGTTTGGTAGATATGAAAAATCTGTCACTTGGGAGCATGACTTATTCAGTAAAAAAACTTGTTCCTTAGGAACTAGTTTTTACCAAATTACCATATTCCTTCATGACAGATTTTTCATATCAGTCAAACACTGTTGACTATTCTCTATATAATACACATAGGGGAAATACTACTACCATAATAATCCTAAATATTGGGACAGACAGGCCTGAGCAAACAGTGTAAACCTAGATCAGGGTCTACACTGTTTGCCACTCATCCAGCACTATTTTAGACACATCAACATGTAGTAAAATAGACTTTTTCAAACTTAAGGACAAGTATGGTAATGAGTTAAGGTGTCCCAATACTTAGGGTAAATACAGTAGTTGCAATACAAAATACTGTATTTACCTGAAATACTAGTGTGTCTAAAAGTCGCTGGAAGAGTGGCAGGCATCGTTGACCCAGATCAGATGCCACAGAATGTTTGCTTAGGCCTGTCTGTACCAGTACTTAGGGTAAATACGGTAATGCATAGCTCTTGATAAGATGCTTTTTTCAATCCAAAAGTATTATTGATATTTTTCTTACTTCTCCACAAAAACATATGTTGTTGGTACTCATTAGAAGTGCCTCAGTGAGGCACTTCTAATCAGTACCCACAACATATGTTTTTGTGGAGAAATAAGAAAAATATTTACCTGTAACCCACTCTTATCTAGATGGTAATGCATTTTATGTGCACCAAACGAAGACACGTTGGCCTGTGCAGCCATACTGTCTGACTAGTCTTCATGTCTGCCCGAAAAAGTCTTAGATTATTGGCTATCCACAGAGAGCCAGAAGAAGACTGATCAGACTTTGTGAACATGCAGGCTGATCTGAGGCTATGCTGGGTGCACATGACATTTTCCTCACATAGCAAAAATCCAGAACAGCCTGCACCATTCTCACTGTCAAGCCAGAATCTTTGCTATTTGTGAGAGATTTCATTGCATGCAGATAAGGTAATGGTGTTTTTTCCCAAGTGTGTTTTGTTGAATAAATTATGATGCCACGCTCACTTCTAATTTTCAGCCTTTCAGATTACTTGATCCAGGTTGTTGATACAAATTCACATATTAATGACAAACAGTGCAGATCCAGATCAGTTGGCTTCTTCAGAAGCCAGCTGATCTGGATCTACATTGTTTGCAAAGGCAGGGTATATCCAGATTCAGCAGGACCTGGGTTAATCCTTTCACCCCTAATTTCTAAAACAAACTCTTCCCTCTTTGAATTTAGGAAAGTCCACTATTTCAGAAAATAAAAAAAAAAAATAAAAAACGGCATACATCTTGATCGTACTTGATTATACTTGATTTCTGTCCGTTACGTTTTGGTTTCTGTTGATTATCTTTCTAAATAGTCTAAGGAAGCTTGTCATATATTGCATAAATGTTAATACAGATGAGATGTTGTTTTTAGAGAAAAAATAAGGACCTAGAGGTTAATTCCTTTAGAGTTATTTCCCTTTGTTATTGAAAAGTTGCTTTGGCACGACTATATAGTGCATGCATGGTGAAATTAACTCATCTCAAAGTATTTGTTGAGGTGATCTGATACTTTGCAGATTCATTACAGACATATAGAACATGTACATGAAGAAGTATGATGGTGCAAAAATCATTTTCTTCAAAACGACAACTGGGTTTTGTATGGTCTGAGATAGTCCATGCTTGGTGAAATCAAACTGTCTCAAAGTACTTGTTGACACGTTCTTATACTTTGTAGATTCATTAAAGATACATAGAACATGTGCATGAAGAACTTTGATACTGGAAAAAAAAATCATTTTTGACAAAATGTCAGCCACTTTAAGTTATCATATTTAAAGTATTTGGACAGCCATTTATATCCATCCATAAATAAGTCTGTCTGTCTGGATTGGTTTCCCCAATCACATACAACCTGAAGCAAATATAAATTTTAATACATTGCTTTTCAGTACCTAGAAGGCAGTCATCATTTTAAGCACTGCTTATTGACACTTCTTGTTTCATTCATTTGGATTTTCATTAATGATGAACATAACTTTAACATGCTTTTGCGACATCAGTAGATGACAAAAAAGTGATTGATTTTTTCTATTTTTTATTTTTTTGGAAAAAGGGACTTGTCACATCATTCAGATTCCATAGTAGATGTTTTGAATGAAATGTCAAATCTTGATTTCACACACACAAAAAATAAATAAATAAATAAATAAACAAAAATTAAAAAAAATTCTAAAACACCATCAGCTGATGTTTGAATTCAGCAGATTAACCTAAAGTATACAGTTACAGTTGTGTGGTATTTTGTGTTGCTACTTTGTGAGGAAGTGGTAAAATTATATTTTATATTATCTTGTATTATGTGACAACTCAAGTTATCATATTTAACTCTTTCCCCACTAGTGGCAACTTTTGTCATCTGCTGATAACCTTTGCAAACAGTTTGGACCCATATCAGGCCCAACAAAAACATCGGGCCTGATCTGGATCCAAACTGTTTGACACTCTGATGGTATTCCTGAAAGATTTTTTTGAAGAAGTTAATTTAAAAAAAAAAAATCCACAGATGACAAAAAAGCATGCAAAATTACCCAGCATGCAAAGAGTTCAAGTATATATGGACAGACAGGCCTGAACAAATAGTATAGGGTCTAAACTTTTGCCACTCATCCAGCAGTTTTTAGGCACAACAACCGCAGGGTATACTATCATACCGGTACTAAAATTTGACTATCATGATAGTACAGGGTTTTCACTGTCTAGCATTTAGGCAGTTTTTACCCCCAAAACCTTCTTCTGGACTTTCAAAATTTAAGAACAAGGGTCTTGAGTGACGCATATATGATCCAAAAATAGTTTTATTAATTTATGACTTTGTATTTTAATCTGTTTTAGTCCTAAGGGCAAGAATTATCAATATTTAGGCAATAGTTAACCCTTTGAGCAATAAGCAAATTGTAGCAGACAACATTCTAAAATTGATTTTTTTTTTTTTTTTTTTTTTTCAGAGAAAGTAAGACTTGATATAGCAATTCTCATGAAATGTCGAGCCTTATTTTCCGTTAGAAAAAAAAAGGTATTTCAAAGGGTTTCAAAATAACAGTAGCCACGTATAAGGTTTTATTGTTAACCCTTGTCCTGCTGAACCCGGATATACCCTGCTTTTGCAAACAGTGTAGGTCCAGATCAGTTCCTCAGAAGCCAACTGATCTGGGTCTGCACTGTTTGCCATTCAGAATGTGAATTTATATCAACAATCTGGATCAAGTAACCTGATTGGCGTGAAAATTAGAAGTGGGCGTGGCATCTTAATTTATTCAGCAGGACAAGGGTTAAATATCACTGTTGAAATTTTACTGCATGATTGTCTTATAGTTAGTTGAATAGCATAGAAAAATGGGCTGGGGCAGCAGAAAGTATTTTAGACAAGTTCAGGAAAACAAGGAGGACCCTGGTCAGACTGTAGATATGCATACTGGTCAGGGTCTTTGATGGTACATTGTCTCAAGTAATCTTTTGCTGACCGACACCCTGAAGCATGATAAGTTCATTTTAGCTATCTTGTCCCTAAGTACTAAATCTTTCTTATGAGTCGGGCTGTGCAAAAAGGAGTTTTTAGGACATACTGTATTTACCCTAAAATTGGGATACCTTAACCCTAGTCCTGCTGAACCCGGATATAACCTGCCTTTGCAAACAGTGTAGATCCAGATCAGTTGGCTTCTGAAAAAGCCAACTGATCTGCATCTGCATGGTTTGCCATTAAGTATGTGAATTTGTAGCAACAATCCGGATCAAGTAATCTGATTGGCTGAAAATTAGAAGTGGGCATGGCAATTTATTCAGTAGGACAAGGGTTAACTCCTTATTATATGTCTACAAAAGTTTGAACAAGTCTATTTAACTACCTGTCTAAGAGACTTTTAGATGATTGGCAAACAGTGTAGGTCCTGATCAGATGCCATATTATGTGAGATCTGATCAAGGTCTGCACTGTTTGCTCAGGCCTGTATGTTCCAATACTTGCAGTAAATATGAATTGTGAACAATAAAGACAGAATCATCGTCATTGCACATTCTGGGCCGTATTGAGCAAAAAAGTGCAAAATATGCAAAAGAATCATCCTTGTTTTTGCTCTCTACTTATACATTCTGTAGTATTCAATGACACTGTTAGCAGACAGCAAAGGCCCTGATCAGACTGTGGATGCCCAAGTTGATCTTTGCCTTCACTGTCCACATATGCCTGAAGGCATGTTTTTGCATGGGGTGGCCCAGTCTGATCCAGGTTTTTGCTGTTTGTTAATTTACAGTACTGAAGGATTTTGTTAATGGACTCCAAATCCTTCAGTTCTGATGAAATGCTGTCACATTCAGACACGTCTTTGGACAGGACTGAAAGATACGTGTAGTTGAAAAAATGCTGTTGAATGAATGCACAGTTCTTCACTGTTGGCACTCCATGCATGCAGGAAAAGCAACAATTTTGCATATAAATTGTACAAAAAAGTGAGACCCAGACCAGCCTGCATTTTACCAGGTTCTTGGTTGTTCACCCAGCTACAGTCAAACTTCAATGGTTGGAACATCTTTAGGACCATGGAAATTTGTTCTAGACTTGGGTTTTCCAAGCCACTGAGGGTTAATCAAAGCACAAGGTCAGAAGGCAAATGAGGATAATTTAGGGATGTCTCTTTGATCTTCTATAAAATAATAGTATGTCTAGTGTTCTCATTTGAATTGCCTCAGTGATGCAATTCTAATTGCACACAACATACATTTTCCTGATAAAATGAGTAAAATTTTGTAATTTTTTTTTTTTTTTTTTTTTTTGATCTTATTTTTATTTTCCACAAAATAGAATTTCACTTTTCCTGCAAATTGTCTCCTAACCTTTCAGAAGACAGTTTATATGAAATGTCAGAACTTTTAGGAGATAATTTACATGAAATATGAAATGTCAGAACTGTTAGGAGACAGTTTACATGAAATGATGTCATGTGAATGGTCTGCTAGGCGGAGGATTCACATAGGTCAAGCCTTTTGTCTGAAAAATAATAAAAAAAAAGTTAGACTATCATCTGATACATTTTTACTTGGCACTTTAACGGTTAACCCTTGTCCTGCTGAATAAATTAAGATGCCACTTCTAGTTTTCAACCATCAGATTACTTGATTCTGGATGTTTAATACAAATTCACATACTTAATGACAAACAGTGCTGATCCAGATCAGTTGGCTTCTTCAGAAGCCAGCTAATCTGGATCTACACTGTTTGCAAAGGTAGAGTATATCTGGGTTCAGTAGGACAAGGGTTAAGTTTGATGTTACTCAACTAAAATATATTTTATGCAGTTAAAGGGTCCTTATGCCTTAAGAGTAGCACCACGGGAAATAGTGTCTTCAGAGCATGTACGGACTGAGAAGGCCCAGATCAGACTGCCCATCTGCACTGTCTGATTAGGGCCTTCACTGTCTGCTTACAGAATCACTAGGTAATGTTTAATATAATGATAGATAGGAAAGTTCTTATTCAGAATGTTTGACTTCAATGGCTGATCTAGATTATAAGACTCTATCATGGGTGTAAGGGGTAGATAGAAAAATTTGTCCCGAGGGTTACTGTCTGGCATCACTAGGCTTGCCGATATAGGTCAGACTGTGATCCAGAGAGACAGATTTTTCTATCTGTCCCTCAAACCCATGACAGATTCTTTTTCTTGCATACCTTTCATTTCTGAAAGTGGGTTTTTGATCATGCAGTCACTTCGATTGCAGACGTCCGCCATATTGTGATGACATTACCATGACGTTGACTGACGTCATTACCTTCAGTGACGTCAACCTTAACGATGGCCTATCATGACATCCTATACAACCAGTGTATATCAAACAAGTGAAAAGTCTCGATGTTTATCTTTCCCATGGGACGGATAAGGGTGTTTGAGATAAGATTCACTAGCACTGGTGTAATTTGCAGAAATTCTTATCTGTATGCAAGAAATTTACTTTTCGCATGTCCTGAAAACACATTTTCTGATGAGGTTGCTTATACGTGAACAGCCAAGGCTGAGATTGGGTTATGTATTTGGCTGTCTAATTATAACCTCTGTGGATAGACTCTACAGTATCCATTGATTCTGTAAGCAGGCAGTGAAAGCCCAGATCAGACTGCACCTGCACAAATGTGCAGGCTGATCTGGGCCATTGTTGCCAATATCTGACATAAGGGCCTTTTGCACATGTTGTGCACCATTTTGTGCACAATATTGGTTAACCGCTTGGAGGACTTAGCCTGCCCAGTAAAAGTGCGGTTAGGTAAATTGACTGTGCTGGACATGACGCCATTGGGTTGACTGGGCCATAAAACCTCAACACAAACAAACAATTTTATGAGTTTTCATTCGTGAATGCATAGCATGCTGGGTAAAAATTTCAGGAGACAACAATTTGAAACATTTTTTCTTATTTTTCCCAGAAAATAGGCTCAGACATTTCATGCAAATTATCTCAATTTGCATGAAATGTCAGCACCTATTTTCTGGGAAAAGTAAGGAATGTATCATCAATTTGTCGTCTGGTGAATTTTCCCAGAGAGTGGTAAAGATTGAAATGTTAATTGATAGACTCAAAGAATCTGTTTCAATTTCAGGTTTTTTGAAGGACCACAAAGATGGAAAACTTAAGAAGGATAAAAAGAAGTCCAAACTGTTATAGCCAGATTTGGGAGATATGTCAGTGACAAGAAGAACTTTGTAGAAGCAGTGATATAAATGTGTTGCTGGTCATTTAGGGTTTTCAATGCTAATTTTAGAATGTTAGGGAAGGTGTTAATTCTATAGATGCCATATTTGAATCATGTGAGAGGCCGGAATTCAGCTCATGACTGTATGGCACTTCATGCACAGAGGCTTTCATTATCACCCTTCTATCATCTCAGTATGACTTAAATAATGTTGATAGGGATGTAAAACACCAAATCATCATCATCATCATCATTGTCATCCTCATTGATCTGTTGTATCTAACTAATCTACAGAAATTTGACATTTTATAACTGATTGTAATTGGGAAATTTTAAAACCTAGAAAAATAAGTTAATACAATGTAATAAGAAAAGTATGTTAACCTTTAAAGCCCCAAGCAAAGTTTGTAGCTGACGACATTCTAAAATAAATTTCAAAGAAAACAAGTCCTGACATTTCATGTGAATAGTCTGCCAAGCAGATGAATCACATGAAATGTCAAAACATTTTCTCTTAAAAATAAGAAAAAATATATACATTTATATATATAATAAAAAATGCCGTCTGCTGGAGTTGTGATTGATGCTCTGAGAACTACCATTTTGGTTGTTTCCAGACTAAAAGGTTCAAATACTGTATTAACCCTTGTCCAGCTGAACCCAGATATACCCTGCCTTTGCTAACAGTGTAGATCCAGATCAGTTGACTTCTGAAGAAGCCAACTGATCTGGATCTGTACTGTTTGCCATTAAGTATGTGAATTTATATGAGCAATCTGGATCTATAAATCTGATTGGCTGAAAATTAGAAATGGGAGTGGCATTTTAATATATTCAGCATGACAAGGGTTAACCCTGAATATTCAGATATGCATGCCTGTGCAATATTTGCACACACAGATACTGGGGATCTGTACTTGTACTGTTTGTAGAACATTTTGGTTAGAACTCGTAATCTATTTCTCATATTTAGGAATCTGAATGATTTTGATCCTGCTTTGGATGTTTTATAGACAAATAAATGCACAAAATACATGGGTATTAGACACAGAGAAAATTTCCCATGATGTTTTAGACAACTCCATCAGATAATCAATTGGACTTATTCAAATTTCTGGATTTTTATGGTAAAGAGTAGTGATGTCTGAGTATTAAGGTGAAATACATCTTCACTTGAACCTCTAAATAAGATGGTTTCAAATATGAAACGGTTTTGGAGTGGACCACAAAAGTGTTGTATCCAAACAAAAGTGTATAGATTATAAAGAAAAATGACCATTTATGGTCATTTTTCTATATAATCTACACATTTTTGCTTAGATACAACACAGTTGTTTAGGTAACAGTTTTTACTTTGGATCCCAGCAATAGTGTTATAAAGAGGTTGTGGTGTACATGTACTTTGCAAATATTCCATTTTACATTTTTTTTTTATTCTCAGATGACAAATGTTTTGCTCACACACATTTGTCCGAACATGTTAAGTAATATGGTACCTGATGCATACATGTATTATAATGTGCTATGAAGAAATTATGACCTCAATTATGTGATTAATTCGTAGTGCCATTCCAGTTATATAATATTCTATACTTATTGTTAGATTTTTATAAATCTTTGAAATTTGCATGTACATTCCATTAGTCATTATCTCACCCGGAGCTTTGCTCCCGGTCAGCTTATGCCATGGCCTGTTGTCCGTCGTCTGTCCATCCGTTGTCCATCCGTTTTTCCATCATTCATCCATCATTAGCTTTTCACATTTTCGACATCTCCTCCAGAACCATGTTGGATTGAGCTAAAACTTAGTGGGAGGCATTGTGGCAACATGGAGATTCAGAATTACTAAAATCGTTCTGTTCCAATATCCAAGATGGCGCCATGGTGGCCATTTTGAAATTCTTCCAACAACATCTCCTCCCAAACCATAAGTCAGATTGTGTCAAAACTTGATGGGACACTTCACAGTGGGACAGAGATTCAGAATTGCTAAAATCATTCCATTCCGATATCCAAGATGGCCACGTGACCATCTCGAAATTTTTCAAATGACATCTCCCTCCAAACCATAAGTCAGAGTGAGCCGAAACTTGATGGGAGGTATCTGAGTAACATAGAGATTCAGAATAGCTAAAATAGTTTTGTTCCAATAGCCAAGATGGCCGCCATGGCAGCCATAAAATCCTCAATTGACATCTCCTCCCAAATCGTAAGTCGGATTGAGCTGAAATGTGATGGGAGGTATCTGAGCAACATAGAGATTCAGAATTGCTAAAATAGTTCCATTTGGTTATCAAAGATGGTTGCCTGGGCAGCCATCTTGAAAATCTTGAAACCACATCTGCTCCCGAAACCTAAGTCAGATTGAACACAAACTTGATGGGAGGCATTGGGGCCACATGCAGTTGATAAAATCATTCTGTTCTGATACTGAAGATGGCCACCATGTCAACCATCTTGAAAATCTTCAAGCAACATCTCCTCCCAAACCATAAGTCAAATTGAGCTGAAACTTGATGGGAGGCATCGGAGCAACATAGAGGTTCAGAATTGCTAAAATCATTTTGTTCCAATATCCAAGATGGCTGCCACTGTGGCCATCTTGTAAATCTTCAAACTATGTCTGCTCCTGAATGGTAAGTCGGATCGAGCCCAAACTTGATGGGAGGCATTGGATGACATGGAGATTTAGAATTGCTAACTTCATTCCATTCCAAGATCCAAGATGGCCACCATGATGGCCAGCTTGAAAATCTTGAAACGACATCTGCTTCGAACTGTAAGTCAGATTAAGCTTGGTGGGAGGCATTTGGGAGACATGGAGAGTCAGTACTGCTAAATTCGTTCAGTTCTGACATCCAAGCTGGCCACCACGACGGCCATCTTGAAATTCTTTAAACGACAAACCCTAATCCTGATTGAGCCCAAACTTGATGGGAGGCATCAGAGCGACATAGAGATTCAGAATTGCTAAAATCATTTTGGTTGGATATTATCTGAGATGGCCCCCTTAGATGGCCCCAAAGGTGGCTATCTTGAAAATCTTCAAACCTCATCTGCTCCAGAATGGTAAGTCAGATTGAACCAAAACTTGGTGGGAGGCATTGGGGCCACATTCAGATTCAGAATTGCTAAAAACAGTTTGTTACAATATCCACGAAGGTGGCCACAGCAGACATCTTGAAGATCTTCTATTGTTAGCTCACCTTGAGCTTTGCTCCAGGTCAGCTTATGCCTTGGGCTGTTGACCATGATCTGTCCTTCATCTGTATGTCCGTCAGTAACTTTTCACATTTTAGACATCCCCATCAGAGTTGTATTCTACTCCTGAAAGTATCGGATGGAGCGGAAACTTGGTGGAAGGCATCGGGGCAGCATGGAGATTTAGAATTGCTAAAATGCTTCAAATCACATCTGCTCCTGAAGGGTAAGTCTGATTGAGCGTAAACTTGATGGGAGGCATTCGGGTGTTATGTAAATTCAGAATTGCTAAAATCATTCTGTTCCAATATCCAAGATGGCCACCATCTTGAACTTCTTCAAACCACATCTCCTCCCAAACAGTGTCAGGTTGTCCGAAACTTGATGGGAGGCATCGGGGTGACATGAAGATTCAGAATTACTAAATCGTTCAGCTCCAATATCCAAGATGGTGGCCATGGTGGCAATCTTGAAACTCATCAAACAACATCAGATTCTGGATTGCTAAAGGCAATTTGATCTGATAGCCAAGATGGCCACCATGGCACAATGTAACATATCATGATCAGCCTAATCAAGGTGAGCGATTTCTGACCCTCTTGGGCCTCTAGTTATCATTTTCACTCCAGATTAGTGGGGTATCCAGATACATACCTCCAGATAAGCGGGGTATCAGGTAAATATTTTTCTTATATCCTTACAAAAACATGTTGTGGGTACTCATTAGTACCCCACATTAATGAGTACCCCACAACTTATTTTTTCATAGAGAAATAAGAAAAATATCAGTATTTTTTTGTTCTTCTTCTTCTTCTTGTTGAAAAAGGCACTCTATCTAGACCTATGCTTGTAAATGTTTATAGCATTATTTAATTCTCTACAAAACATATCTTGCTCATCACCTTGGAATCATCTTGTAATCATTGGTTAGTACATGCATTTGTGGAGAAATAAAGAAAATATCAATGTTTTCTGTTTGAAGAAATCCAGTCTGATTTGGATGAAAACAGCTGCAGTTGATCTGACAAGTAAATGCTGATAGATGGATGGATAACTCCATACATACTACGCCTGTCTTGTGATGGGCATATAAAAAAATAAAAATCTTGTATAAAAGCCAGCCTCGATGGCTCAGTCAGATGTGCATTCAACTGGTGATCAGGAGGTCATGGTTCGATACCTGCTGGGTCCAGCAACATTCTTTAATGGACCTAGAAATATTTCTACAGTCATACACTCTCTTCCACTGATTCAAGAAGGGCAGTTGTCTGTTTCTTGTGAAAGAATGCACACAAATACTGGTTAACTGCTTAGAGGACTAAGTCTGCCTAGGAAATGTGTGGTTAGGTAAACTGACCTCCCTCAATATGAATGACACTAATGGGTTGGCTGGGTGGTAAAACCACAACACAAAATCTTGGATAAAAATTAAAAAAAAATATATATATATATAAAATAGACAAGTCTTGATTATACCTTATACTGCATATTTACACTATGTATTCAACAGACATGCCTCAGCAAACAGTGAATACCCAGATAAGATGCCACAGAATGCCTCATCTTATCAGGGTTTGCTTTTTTTGCCACACATCCAGCAGTTTTTAGACCAATCAACAAGTAGTAAAATGGATGTTCTTATTTTAACCCTTATCCTACTGTTCACGACTACCCATACCTTTGCAAACAGTGTAGATCCAGATCAGATGGCTTCTGAATCTGATCAGGATCTGCACTGTTTGTCATTAAGTATGTGAATTTATATCAACAATCTGGATCAAGTAATCTGATTGGCTGAAAATTAGAAGTGGGCGTGGCATCATAATTTATTCAGCAGATCAAGGTTTAAGACACATATGGTAAGGAGTTGAGGTGTCCCAATATTTAGAGTAGATATGGTAGCCCTTTGAATAGCACCTAATTATGTTTTCACATATTTTTTACAGTAGTACTTGTGTGTGTCTATGGGCTATTAACCCTTATCCTGCTGAATAATTTAATTAGCCAAACCCATTTCTGACTATCAGCCAATCTGATTACATCATATAATGTTTTCGTTCAAATTCACAAACTGAATGATAAACAGTGTAGATCCTGATCAGATGGCTTCTTCAGAAGCCATCTGATCTGGATCTACACTGTTTGCAAAGGTAGGGGTTGTCGTGAACAGCAGGATAAGGGTTAAAGACAAAATACTTGTCAGTCAGGAAGATGCCATACTGCAATTTGTAAGGAGCCTTTGGCTGCTACAGATTGATCAGCCAACTTCTGCACCTTAATCCAGAGAATTCTTATCAAATCAAAAAAAAATATCACGTATTGTGGCAGTTTCAGTTCTCATCGAGAAACATCATTAGACTGACCTTGGCTTCATGACATCATGGGCCTACCATTAAACTGGGATGAGAACCATAATCAGACTGACCTAGACCTTGTGATTTCACAGGACTGGGACTGCTTACCACTCAACTGGTGTACTTTACAGACCTTTGTTTACAACAGGCACCAGTCTAGTAGTAAGCAGTCCAAGTCCAGTGATGTCAAGAGGTCAAGATTACACTCGATGACAACCAAAGCAGTCACAGTAAGTGATGCTCTTTTTTAGATATACATGTATTGAGAAAAGTTCTGTGGATTAATGTGATGTTCTATCCTGATGAACCTATTCAGTAAATTATTTTTGCTCCTGTTGCATCAAACTAATTGTGCACCTATTACTATTTATGCCGTGTGGACTCTACTCCTTAAATATTTGGACTGGTCTATTTCCAATAGAAGGGGTATTTGGTTATTAGCTCACCTGAGGTATGCTCAGTATGAGCTATATAGATCACTTTTTGTTCGTCCTTCGTACACACGACAAAGTAGATAGGTGGCTAAAAATTTGGACATTTTGCCACTTAAATAGTCTGTCATGAGTAAAATGTGATTTATTTTTTAAAAGTGGTATTTAAGTGGCAAAATTTTGATTTTGCCACTTATGTATTTGTAATACTGATGACTAGCCACATAAATGTCCATCTGTTCCTCCATTAACACTTTAAAACGACATCTCCTCCTAAGCTGCTGAAGCAGTTTGTTCCTAATTAGGTAGGAATGTTGCTTGGTTAGGGGGATTTATAAAATAGCTAAAATTATGATCTGTCAATTTGTTTGGTTACTATGATAACCAAAAGGTCCCATAGCCTTACAATAGGGAAAATGGTAAAATAGTGTTTTCTCCATAAAATATGAAGTGATGTGAACCGTATTTGGCAGTTATGATCATTTGTTGATTGTCTACCCAATTTATGTGTTTTAAGACCACTGGCCATTTTGTTTGGTTGCTGTGGCAAAATTTTAAAGTAGGGAATTTGTAAAGCACCAAGCAGGGAAAGAAGACCCTGTTAAGCACGAGCAGGGAAAGAAGACCATGTTAAGCATGAGCAGGGGAAGAAGACCCTGTTGCACACCAGAGGGGAAATAGGATCATGTTGTGCTTGATTATTGCCTGACCTTGTAAACAGGACATGTAGCATAGGTGGGAAATACCTTTTCTCCCATCATTTCTTAACCTATTCAATGAAGATGAGAGCTTGGCAAGTTCCTGTGTTCTGGCAGAGATAAATAGATTATAAAAAGAAGGACTCTTGAGAGCAATGAACACACACACAAAGACAAAATAGCTGAAGTGTCTAAAACTTACAATATATGATTAAAGTAGCAAAAGCTTTAAGTTACAATCAAAATTTTATTCTATGAGGGTTTTCTTCCCCTGCCCCTGTACTGTATACATGTATAACATCATGATAGTGTTAAACAACTTCTCTTCAAAAACCACTTGGCCGATTTCTACCAAATTTCATGTCAATCCTACTGTTGAAACGGATTTGAGTTTGTTCAAAGGGTCACATTCTGTTGACTGTCATGCCCATATATGGTTAAAAAAATAGTATTAAAAAACACATTCTTCTTCTTCAAAACCAATAACTGGTCAAATGATGACAGGATTGGAAAAATTTTGCATAACATCTGCATATCTGTAGTGCCAGTTTCACTCAGGTGAGCAAGCCTCTTGTTTTTAGTATATTACCATGTTTATAGAAATTCCTGTATTTGATAAGGACAGTGTAGACCCTGATCAGATGCTGCATTCTACAGTGTCTGATTTGGATTTACACGGTTTGCCAGTTCCCTTTTATGGGATGCAAGGCACAAATGGGTTATATAAGACTGGCTGTAGAGGCCAGTTCCTGTCTGTGTTGTGGGTTTAAATGTGGGAGTTGTACCACATTCATGGCTGTCAACATTCCAAGTTTGTTATTTGTACGTAATGTTCATAATTTGTACATATCATTGAAATCTTTATAAATATCAATGAATTCTTATTTTCTTTACGAGTATTTTTATGGCATGTCTACAAGAATTTATAAGTGTTCATACTCTCATGCCTAAAATAAAATGTTAATTTTTTGGGACTCTTTTTATTTTTAGCCTACCTGGGCCGAATGCTTCTGGGGAGCTTTAAGGATGGTAGGCCATCCATGCGCCTTTGAACAGTTACATCTCCACAGTCTGCAGGCAGATCTCAACCTTTTCTTATCTATAACATGCCTCTGATGGGGCATTTATGACATAATTAATTAGCTTTTAATGAAAATCCAATGAAAACATTGGTTGCTACCCCAACTGCAAGGTCCCATAGACTTACAAACTTAAAATGGGAAAATGTTTATCATCACCATAACTCCTTCAGTTTTGATCAGATGTTCCTGAAACTTGCTGATAAGGTGGACATGGATGAAATCTCAGATTTGTTCGATAACTGCCCAGATAGGATCACTAATCTTAGAGCTGCGTCCCCTTGATTGTTGAAAAAAACCTCTGACTTTGTCATCAGAGTAACGTTCAGTTTTGATTGCATCTTCCTGAAACTGCTGGATAAGGTAGTTATGGATGAATTCTCAAACAAGTTCGAAAACTGGCCAGATTTGAAAACTTTGAAAACCTACACAATCTGATACACAGAGTTATGTCCCTTGAAGGTTAAAGACACCTATAATTAACCTCGTTTGCAGCATATCGCCATTGGTTTTAATTAGATTTTCTTTAAACTTGCAGATGAGGGGGACAGGAATATGTAAGAGTTATTTCCTCCAGATTATTGAATGTTGAAGACATTGAGTGACCATGACCTACTTTTAGCACAGATGAGCATTAAGGACCACCATGGTCCTCTTGTTTAACTCTTTAAGTGCTAACAGTTTTGAATATTTATTTTTTTATTTTTTTCAAAGAAAATAAGTTGATATTTTTTGTGAATAGTCTACCAGGCAGATGATTCACATGAAATATCTGAACTTATTTTCCCTGAAGAAAACAAAAACATAAGAATGTCATCTGCTACATATTTTGCTTGGTGCTTTAACTCTTGTCCTGCTGAACCCTGACATACCCTGCCTTTGCAAACAATGTAAATCCAGATCAGTTGGCTTGTAAGCCAACTGATCTGAATCTGCTTTGTTTGCCATTCAATATGTCAATTTACATCAACAGTCTGGATCAAGGAATCTGATTGGCTGACCATTAGAAGTGGGCTTTGCATCTTAATTTATTCAGCATGACAAAGGTTAAGAGTTAATCTAGTCCAAAAATAAATCTATACTAATTCTCTTCCAGTTTTCTCATCCTGGCACAATTTCAATTTAACCCTGACAATTCATAAAATATGAACCTTCAACGGGAATAGATGCTTTCATGGGAGGCAACTGTGTCAAAATCATTTTGGCTGCCTTCTGAAAAGGGATCTCATTCTTGGGAATCTCTCACTCTTGGGAGCAAATTCTTTCCTTCTAGGGTAGACCCTTTTCAGAAGCGGTTTGGTGTACATACAATACTGCATAAAATGGGTAAAAATCTTCCTAGTGTATCCAGTCCCCTTAGCTATTTAACAAGATATCTGCACAATGCATTATTTTGCATCTAATAATCATTGCCCAGGGAAGAGTTGTTGCCCATACATTATCTTTATAATTTTTATTTTTGAGTTGATTGTTTACAGTCGAGCCATAGTATACAGAGGCCAAAATTGTAGTATGTCCGTGTGATTATCATTGACTAATATAGTAAAACCTCATGTTAGACAAAATCCAGGTAACTATTATTTATAGCTGCACTATTGGTGTCACTGTGATGATAGAGGGTTATCTGTAACACCTGGACTGGGACATTTGGGACATTGGCAATCAGTGCAGACCCAGATCAGATGCTGCAGAATGTGGCATCTGATCAGGATCTGCACTGTTTGCTTAAATTACAGGACGTTAAGGGTTAAATGAAATAAGTCCCCGTTCAGGACATCCAAGCCTGCATTCAGAGACAGTTGACCCATCAGTGCTTTTAGTGCTTTGATTCTGGATGGCGTGGGAAGTAAATTTACGAGCTTATCATACTTTTATGACATATTATTTATAAAATTTCATATACATTACACGAATATATTTTAAACACTGACAATCCAAATGAGGTGCAAAATATAAATAACACAGCCTTTATGCTGAATGCAAAGAGTGATGGCACAGCAAGCCTGCTCAATCATGCACTCTAACCAGATTCTTCTCAGTCCATCATTATGTACATTTTTATATTCTACAGTAATCAACGATTCTGTAAGTTGGCAATAAAGGCCCCAATCAGACGATTCACATGCTATCTTGGCTTTCTATGCCAGCACATTGCACAAGGTCATAATTTTCTTGCACTGAAAATCATTAAAAAAAGCAGCCATCTATACATATCCATACATGCACTGTTAAATAGGCCATGCCATGCGGAAACATGTCTTCAGGCATATGTAGACAGTGAATGCCCAGATCAGACTGCAAGAATGCACAGTTTGATCAGGGTCTATGCTGTCCACTAATGTAAACATTTGACACTATAGAATGTATCAATGGAGAGTAAATTTGCACGTTTGATGGCACCTTTTCGCTTGACATGACCCATATAAAATGATTACATTTCTGTACATGAATGGTGAGGCCCTTGGTCGAACTGTGGCTGTGCAGACTGATCTGAGTGCTCTGTCTACATATGCCTTAAACACCAATTTTCCGATAGAGGTGATCAACTGACCCGTTTTAGTCGGGGAAACCCCCAAAAGGGTAACTGGCAAACAATGCAGACCCAGATCAGATGCCACAGAATGCGGCGTCTAATCTGGTTCTGCACTGTTTGCAATAAATATTATACAGGAATTTCTATGTAACACAGTAACAATAAACCGGCACAGTGGCTCAGTGGTAGAGCGTCCGCTTTGTGACCGGGAGGTTGCGGGTTCGATCCCCGGCCGGGTCATACCAAAGACTTTAAAAATGGTACTAGCTGCTCTTTCGCTTGGCGCTCAGCATTAAGAAAGTAGAGCTAGAACTGGTCAGCTCAGTGTCAGTATAATGTGACTGGGTGGAATATCATGTCAAAGTGTCTGGGGCGTGATATTTCAGTGAGGCAGCACTCTAAAAGTGAGCATTGAGCTCCCTGCCACATCCAGACACCATTGCGATATGACTGAAAAAGGTTGAAAGCGACGTTAAGCCCAAATCAAACAAACAGTAACAATAAAAACTCACCAGATTCCCCTGCTGTTGGAAAAGACCAGCCAAATAATTGTGGTAAAAGAGTCCATTTGACGTAAATGGGTTAAGAGTTTTCATTTCCCTTTAAAACTGATGTACATGCATTACTGAGTTAGCAAAAAAAGAAACGAAAATGTATGTGTTCCATTAAGAAAAATCACAAATAAAATCACATTGCTACTTAATCCTCTTGAAAGTACACCACAACCTCTTTATAACACTATTGTTGGGGTCCATGACATAAACCGTGATAGTTATACAACCGTGTTATATCCAAACAAAAATGCATAGATTATATTGAAAAATGACCATTTATGGTCATTTTTCAATATAATCTATACATTTTTGGGATCCATCTTTGATCCGTGTTATATCCAAAACCGTGTTATAACAAACTGTGTTATAAAGAGGTTGTAGTGTACCCTGAATAATTTGAACATTCACTAATCCATACCAGTACTATAAAGGGATTTAGATAGGCATCTACTTGTGAGAGTGTGCATCTTCTAAAGATTACAGTAGCGTTTGCCGCAACCAACTGGCCGTCGAGATATGACAGTTGTAATGGTCTCAGGTGAGTGATGTCTCTTATAGATGTGCATCTTCGATTGTAGACCTACCGATCTGACATCAGAAACGGCTCTACTGGAAAGGAGCTTCTACATACACATGACCATCTATCAATCAATCTCAATCAGATTTTTAACGTAGCCAGGCAACAGAGTCACATAGGGGCTACGCCATGACGATCTATGGATTTACTGAGGTTTTATAAGGGTTCCAAGTACTACATCTTAAATAATTAAAAAGTATGTGTGCCTTGATTCTTGTTACCTAAATCGGGAATATATCCTGGATAATTTGAAAAGGGGGGACAATCTGATACCTATATTAGGAAACTGATACCTATATTAGATACATATCCCTGAATAATTTGAATCTGAAAAAAAAAAAACAAACAAACTCCGCACTATTTTTAAAGACGTCAGGTAGGCAGACACTTATCAGATAGTCGTGGTTTTAAGTGAATCTTCTTCAAACATGACGACCATCTCTACTTTTCTTTATGAAATAAATTTAGATATAATATCCAGTTATAATACATGTAATTTATGGCAGAAACTACCATCTCAAACTGACCTCAAGTTGGGTAGCTATGGGTACACCCCGAAGATTGAAACGACTATAATGGGTGCAGACAAACTATTATTCAATTTTCAAATTTCGCCCAATATGGCACCAAAAGAAGACGAGATGGGGAAAAATAAAGACAAAACAAACACCACATATGAAACTACCGACGCTGAAACAAAGAATTAAAACAGGGAAACCACCTTGGAACCATCAGTAGAAAAAATACTTCGTGGGAGGGTGGCGGAGCTTAATTAAAATTTAGTCAGCAGACAAACCTGTGCTGATTTTGGTATAGTTCACAAAACAAAACCATGATATATGACTAACGAAGACCCATGAATGCATCCGTGCAGTCTGACAACGTTTTATCACATACGGGGATTTGCTATTCAGCGGGGACCACAGTCGGAGATCATTTCCATCCTTTTTTTTTTTTTTTTTTTTTTTTCCAATTACTATGGTGGCATATTTCTGCCAGGAGATAGCTAGATATTTGACAGGAACTTGCACCCTGCAGTCCAATAGGGCAAGGTTCAATCAGTTCCGTGTTAACCGTCATTGTCCCCTTTGTAAAAAAAACTATCCTGAAACTAGCGAACACTTTATAGTAGCCTGTGAATCTTTACTAGACATTAGGACCCCTTCTTAAAACAAAATCGGATCTTTGTTTAACTGTTTCAGTGGTACAAACAACGTCATAGAAACTCCCGAGCTGCGTGTCCAGCTTCTACTGGAACAAGATTAAAGTCATCTTCGGACTTCTCAACTTGGGACTTGAAGTGATCACCAGTGTCAACGCGTAAAATTATATAGTTGTGAATTGATAAATAGACTACACATGCAACGGGTGTTATTACTAGAATGACAGTGAACAAAATACCACAGATCATAATATTAGATAATGTACGTATCTTAAGACCACTGATTGAAAAAAACTAGAAAAAGTGTCCATAGGGCACGGATGCCCCCGCCAAATGCCATTCAGAAAAAGGTTTTATATGTAATTGTAACAGGTATACCATGAAGTTATTATTAAGGCCCGGACACAGTTTACTATAATGGAACTAAGTCAAGGGAAGATAATTCAAAAACGAAAAACGCAAGAGTTGTTTTCCTTGTTCATGACACATCGTCTCAATGTGGTGCATGCACCTGTAAAGTTTCATGAATATATTCCATATGGTTTAGGAGTTATGGCCCGGACACGGTTAACTATATGGAACTAAGTCAAGGGGAAATAATTAAAAAACCAAAAATGCCAGAGTTGTCTTCCTTGTTCATGACACATCGTCTGAATGTGATGCATGCACCTGTATAGTTTCATGAATATATTCCATATGGTTTAGGAGTTATGGCCCGGACACGGTTTACTATATGGAACTAAGTCAAGGGAAGATAATTCAAAAACAAAAAATGCAAGAGTTGTCTTCCTTGTTCATGACACATCGTCTCAATGTGATGCATGCACCCATAAAGTTTCATGAATATATTCCGTATGGTTTAGGAGTTATGGCCCGGACACGGTTTACTATATGGAACTAAGTCAAGTGGAAATAATTCAAAAACCAAAAATGCAAGAGTTTTCTTCCTTGCTCATGACACATCTTCTCAGTGTGATGCATGCACTGGTAAAGTTTCATGAATATATTTCATACGGTTTAGGAGTTATGGCCCGGACACAGTTAACTGTATGGAACTAAGTCAAGCGGAAATAATTCAAAAACCAAAAATGCAAGGTTGTCTTCCTTGTTCATGACACAGCGTCTCAGTGTGATGCAGGCACTGGTAAAGTTTCATGAATATATTTCATACGGTTTAGGAGTTACGGCCCGGACACAGTTAACTATATGGAACTAAGTCAAGCGGAAATAATTCAAAAACCAAAAATGCAAGAGTTGTCTTCCTTGTTCATGACACATCGTCTCAATGTGATGTATGCACCTGTGAAGTTTCATGAATATATTCCATACGGTTTGGGAGTTATGGCCCGGACACGAAGTGGGACGACCGGACGGACAGACGGACGGACAGACAGACGGACGGACGGACAGACAGACGTACGGGACGGACAGGGGTAATACTTAATGCCCATCCGCTATTCTTCGAATAGGCGGGGGCATAAAAAAGAAAGAAAAACGTGTTCATATATCTGTGCAAAACTTTACGTCAGTTGACGATGCCACGACAAGTATCCGTGGGAATATTGCGAAGAAAGAAGAAGATAGCTTTCGCGATAATTAAAAACAATATCGCGATAATTTCAAATTTTCTGAAAACTTTATCTTGATAGTTTCAAGTTTCCTACAAATATTAGTGCGATAACGATAATTTAGAATTATTATCTCATTTATTTTGCTTTAGTATGGAAGCGTATTGGTACCCACTCTAATATTTTTTTCACAACTTAAATTTATGTGGAGAAACATAATAACATGATATGGTGACAAAATTTTGTCGACAAATCATGATAAGTCAATATGATAATGTTATAACATATCGTATTCGCTACATATTTGTATATTGTTCACGAAATATTTGATCGTGTATGACATTTTCTTTACTGCGTAGAATTTTTATCACGCTATATTTTTATACGCTATACCAGTAGGTTGTTTCGTGCACCTCTAAGAGGTATTTCATTGTCGCAGACCATTTTGTCGTCATAATATCTATTGGCTGGAATAAGTGACGTCACATGGGCCATTGAAGGGAAAACTTGACCGAACAAAATAGGTTAAAAAAGCAATTAAAAGACACAGGGTTTTCATCGGTACTCAGTCACCAAAACGGAAAGAAAAATGTCTAGCGCACATGCACAATCTTGCTTTGAAATACATATACACACTTTTTTATGAACAAGTGCGCCGAATGATTATCCCTTTGTCAAAACTAAGATGTAAAAATGTACGTGTACCCTGCCTTTGTGCTGCCGGGGTGAAGATACCCTGGGGTATGCCCCCACCCTGAGCAGCTTGCCCCCTCCTTTTCTTCAGCGGGGTAAGATACCCTGGCCTGGGGAGCTTGCTCGCCCCCCCCCCCCCCCCCCCCCCAACCCAGAACACCTGACAGAACTTAATGCAGAAAGATTTTTTTTAAATAAAAATCCTTATAACAAAATCATGGGATTTTTATGTGCATATGCATCTTTTACCTGAAAGGAGGAAATTGAGGGCCAGAATATAGTGGCCTTAGATGAATTTCCCTATGCCAGAAAACCTCGCAGACTCCATTCCAAAAAGACAATTTATCACTTAATAGACTTTCCTATGAAACAGTCATTTGAATATTCATAATATTGACCAGTACCTATTTCCTACAACTGCAGGGGGGTGGGGGGGCGGGGCGGTGGGAAGGGGGTGGGGTAAGATACCCTGGCCTGGGCAGCTAGCCCCTCACTCCGAGAAACCCTGACAGAACTTTATTCAGAAACATGGGAAAACTATTTTTTATGCGCATATGCATCATTTACTCGATAGGAGGAAACTGAGTGCCAGAATATAATAGTCTTAGAAGCCAGCACCTATGCCAGAAAACCAGGCAGACTCCATTCCAAAAGATAGTTTATCACCTAATAGACTTCCCTATTGAACAGTCATTTGAATATTCATAGTATCGACCATTAACCGTTTTGTCTAAACGGGAAGAGGGATTGTGGGGGGTGGGGGGGGGGGCGGCAGAGGGGGAGGGTAAGGTACCGTGGCCAGGGCAGCTCGCCCCCCTCCCCCACCACCCTCCGGGGTTAAAGATATCCTGGCTTGGGCAGCTTGCCCCCGCCTCAAGAAAACCTGACACAATTTATTTCAGTAAGTTTTTTTTTCTTCTTTTAGATAAAAATTCTTATAACAGAAACACGGCAAAACTGATTTTTATGTACATATGCATCTTTTATTGGATAGGAGGAAATCCGAGAACCTCAGAAGTTTGCACCTAAGCCAGAAAACCTGACAGACTCCATTCCTAAAAGATAGTTTATCACTTCCTATTGACCAGTCATTTGAATATTAACAATATTGATCATCAATGGTTTTTCTCTAAACTGGAAGGGGTGGGGAATAAGATACCGTGGTCTGGGCAGCTTGCACCCCCCACGCCACCCCTTCTTTAAACTGAAGATGTGTGTGTGTGTGTGTGTGCGTGCGCGCGCGCGCGTGTGTGTGTGTGGAGGGGAGGATGAGATGCCATGGCCTGGGCAGCTTGCCCCACCCCACCTCTAGAAAACCTGACAGAACTTTTTTTGAGATGTCTTTTTTTTTTCTTTTTTTTTATAAATTTAGGTGCACATCTTTTACGTGATAGGATACACTTTTACTGGATAGTCCTGGAAATTGAGTGGCTTATATGCTTTAGAAGTTTGCATCATGCAAGAAAACTTGGCAGACTCAGACCCATTCCAAAAGATAGTTTATCACTTTAAATAGACTTTCCCATTGAACAATCATTTGAATATTCATAATATATGTACATGTATTGACAATTACCGGATTTTCTCTAAAAGGGAAGGGGTGGGTAAGATATGATGGCAGATTTCCTCAGATTTCCTAGTTTTCTGGTATAGATGCAAGCTTCTATTTAAATTTCAATATTCACAGCAACCAAAACCTGACAGACTCCAAATACAGCGGATAGTTTATCTCTTATTTAGACTTTCCTCTTGGATATTCATTTCAATGATCATATCGACCATAACCTATTTTTCTCTGAATGGAGAGATGAGGGGGTGCGATACAGAATAAAAAAAAAAAAAAAAAAAAAAAAAAAGAGATAAAGTAGCCTGTGGCGTCAGCTGCCTCTGAGCTGTCAACCCCGCCTCCCCAAATTTATCTCCAGCATGATTAAAATCTTTTCTGATCCCAGTTTGCCTGGTTTCCATGGGTGGGTTGGGGGTGGGGTGGGGAGGCGGGGAAGCTGGCTGCCCAGGCCAGGGTATCTTACCCTCCCCCACCCCATCCCTTCCTGTACGAAGAAAGACGGGTAATTGGTAATACTGGATTTATTCAATTGTTCTGTTTAATATGAAATTCAAATTGAATGAGATAAAAATAATATTCTGAAACTTTGTATACAAGACTGTCTGAGGCGGGGAGTGAACCACTAGGACCACAGTATTTTGGCCCTAACCTATTCCCTTAAAGTGAAAAAATATGTAAAAGCAGGTATTACTATCAGTCTAATGTCTGTGCATTAGAAATTTAAGTTAAAATGATTAAATAGCTTTTCTGATCTGAGTTTACCCATTTTTCCAGGGGTGCGGGGCAAGCTGCCCAGGCCAGGGTATCTTACTCCCCACCCCAGCTTGTCTGAAGAAAGAAAGATAATGGTAAATAACAGAAATATAGAAATATTCAAATGACCTGTTAAATGGAAAACTTGTTAAAAAAAAAAAAAAAAAAAAGAAGATAAAAACAATTACCTGAGCTTTGTTTTCTGAGGTGGGTTGGGATGGGTAGGGGGCGTGGGGAGGGGAGGGGAAGCTGCCCAGGGTAGGGTATCTAACTCCCCACCCCTTCTTGTCTGAAGAAAGACAGGAGATAGTAAATATTGAAATTATTCAAATGTCCTGTTAAATGTGAAATTCAAATAGTTAAGATAAGATAGTATTCTGAAACTTTATTTAGAAGATTTTCTTAGTCTGGGAGTGAACCGTTAGGGCCACAGTATTTTGGCCCCAATCCCTTCCCATAAAGTGAAAAAATAGGTAAAAGCAGGTACAACTACCATTCTAATGTCTGTGCATTAGAAATTTAAGTTGAAAATGATTAAATTGCTTTTCTGATCTGAATTTGCAAGTTTCCAGGTGGGAGTGGGGGGGCCGGGGGTGGGGGGGGGGGGGGGGTGTGCAAGCTGTCAAGGCCAGGATATATTCACCCCTGTGTGTGTTGGGGGGAGGGGGCCAAACTACCCAGGTAAGGATATCTTACCCCCCACCCCAGCCTGTCTGAAGAATGATAGATGATATTAAGTCAAATAAGTTCAAATAACCTGTTCAATGGGAAATTACTTTAAAAAAGATAAAAATTGTTTTCTGAACTTTAATTTTGTTTACAATATTTTCTGATTTTTGGCGCAAACTTCTTGGGCCACAGTAATTTGGCCCTATCTAGCACCTTCCCGTAAAGTGAAAGAGTAAGTGAGAGCAGGAACAACTAGCATTCTAATGTCGGTGCATTAGAAATTTAAGTTGTATATGATTAAATAGCTTTTTTCTGATCTGAGTTTGCCAAGTTTCCAGGGGGGGTCGGGGGCGGGGGGCAGGGCAAGCTGCCCAGGCCAGGGTATCTTACCCCCACACTTTTTTGTGTGAAAGGATAGATAAAAGTAAATAATAGAAATATTCAAATGAATTGTTAAATGGGAAATTCTTTTAAAAAAGATAAAAATAATTTTCTGAACTTTGTTTACAAGACATTCTGAGGCTGGGAGCAAATATCTCGGGCCACAGTTTGTTTTACCTTAACAGCTTCCCGTAAAGAGAAAAGTTGGTAAAAACAGGTATTACTACAATTCTAATGACTATGCTTTAGAAATTCATGTTTAAAATGATGAAAAAAAATTCTGATCTGAGCTTGTCGAGTTTCCATGTGTGGGGGGCAAGCTGTCCAGGCCTGGGTATCTTCACCCCATGGGAGGCAAGCTGCCCAGGCCCAATGTGTCTCATCTCCCACCCTTTCCTATGTGAAGAAAGACAGAACAAAAGTAAATAACAGAAATATTCAAATGACCCCCCGCCACCCCGCCTCCCCGCCACCACCACCACCACCTATGGAAAATTGGCAAACTCAGATCAAGAAGCTTATTCGATATTTTAAACATAATTTTCTAATGCATAGACATAAGAAGCTAGTAAGACCTGCTTTTACCTAATTTTCTGTTTACGGGAAGGCGTTAGGCTAAAGTATGTGGCCCGAAGAGTTTGCTTCCTGTCTCAGAAAATCTTGCAAACAAAGTTAAGAAAATAATGTTTATTTTTTTTTTAAACAATTGCCCTTTTAACAGATCATTTGAATATTTATGTTATTTACTTTTGTTCTATCTTTCTACACATAGGAAAGGGTAGGGGATGAGACACCTTGGGCCTGGGCAGCTTGCCTCCCATTGGGTTGAAGATACCCAGGCCGGGGCAGCTTGTCCCTCCCCCCCTCCCCGCCCCCACCCAACCCCATGGAAATTCGACAAGCTCAGATCAGAATTTTCTTTTCATCATTTTAAACATGAATTTCTAAAAAAATAGAATTGTAGTTATACCTGCTTTTACCAACTTTTCTCTTTATAGGAAGGTGTTAAAGTAAAAAAAAAAAAAAACAACAAAAAACTGTGGCCCGAGAAATTGGCTCCCAACATCAGAATGTCTTGTAAACAAAGTTCAGAAAATTATTTTTATCTTTTTAAAAGAATTTCCCATTTAACAAGTCATTTGAATATTTCTATTATTTACTTTTATCTATCCTTTTTCACACAAGAAAGTGTCGGGGTAAGATACCCTGGCCTGGGCAGCTTACCCCCTGCCCCCCTCCCCGCCCACCAACCAACCCCCACCTCCACCCCCACCCCTTTAAACTTGGCAAACTCGAGTCAGAGAAGCTGTTGAATCTTTTACAACTTAAACTTCTAATGCACCGGCATTAGAATGTTGTTTTTTCCTGCTTTCGCCTACTCTTTCACTTTACGGGAAGGTGCTAGATGGGGCCAAAATACTGTGGCCCAAGAAGTTTGCGCCCAAACTCAGAAAATCTTGTAAACAAAATTAAAGTTCAGAATACTATTTTTATCTTTTTTTAAATAATTTCCCATTTAACAGGTTATTTGAATATTTCTACGACAATATTATCTATCTTTCTTCAGACAGGCTGGGATGGGGGTTAATATACCCTTACCTGGCCAGCTTGTCCCCCCCCCCCCCGCCTCCCCCCCGCCCTCCCCATTACACACAGGGGTGAAGATATCCTGGTCTTGCACCTCCCCCCTCCCACCCGGAAACTTGCAAATTCAGATCAGAAAAGCAATTTAATCGTTTTCAACTTAAAATTCTAATGCACAGACACTACAATGGTAGTTGTATCTGCTTTTACCTATTTTTTCACTTTATGGGAAGGGGTTGGGGCCAAAATACTGTGGCCCTAACGGTTCGCTCCCAGCCTAAGAAAATCTTCTAAATAAAGTTTCAGAATACTATTTTTATCTTAACATTTTGAATTTCACATTTAACGGGACATTTGAATAATTCCAATATTTACTTTTTCCTGTCTTTCTTCAGGAAGAAGGGGTGGGCAGTTTGATACGCTACCATGGGCAGCTTGCCCCTTCCCCACCTCCACCCCCACCCCAACCCACCTCAGAAAACAAAGCTCTGGTAATTGTTTTTATTTATTTATTTTTTTTTAAACAATTTCCCATTTAACAGGTCATTTGAATATTTCTATATTTCTATTATTTACCATTATCTTTCTTTCTTCAAACAGGCTGGGGTGGGGAGGGAGTAAGATACCCTTGCCTGGGCAGTTTGCCCCGCACCCCTGGAAAAATGGGTAAACTCAGATCAGAAAAGCTATTTAATCATTTTTATCTGAAATTTCTATTGCACAGACATTAGATTGATAGTAATACCTGCTTTTACCTATTTTTCACTTAAAGGGAATAGGTTAGGGCCAAAATACTGTGGTCCTAGTGGTCACTCCCCGCCTCAGAAAGTCTTGTAAACAAAGTTTCAGAATATTATTTTTATCTTGTTCCATTTGAATTTCATATTAAACAGAACATTTGAATAAATCCACTATTAACAATTACCTGTTTCACTTCGTACAGGAAGGGGTGGGGGTGCGGGAGGGTAAGATACCCTAGCCTGGGCAGCTAGCTTGCCTCCACCCCTCCACCTCACCCCCAACCCACCCATGGAAACTAGGCAAACTGGGATCAGAAAAGATTTTAATCATTCTGGAGATAAATTTGTGGGGTGGACAGCCCAGAGGCAGCTGGCGCCACAGGCTACTGTATCTCTTTTTTTTCTGTATCGCACACCGTCACCTCTCCATTCAGAGAAAAATAGGTTAACGTTGAAATGAATAGCCAGCAGGAAAGTCTAAATAAGTGATAAACTATCCGCTGTATTTGGAGTCTGCCAGCTTTTGGTCGCTATGAATATTGAAATTTAGATGCTTGCACCTATACTAGAAAACTAGGAAATCTGAGAAAATCTGCCATGATATCTTACCCACCCCCTTCCCTTTTAGAGAAAACCAGGTAATTGTCAATACATGTACATACATTATGAATATTCAAATGATTGTTCAATGTGAAAGTCTATTTAAAGTGATAAACTATCTTTTGGAATGGATCTGAGTCTGCCAAGTTTTCTTGCATAGACGCAAGCTTCTAAAGCCTGTATCTGTGCCACTCAATTTCCATGACTATCCAATAAAAGTGTATCCTATCAGGTAAAGATGAATATGCACCTTTTTTATTTAAAAAGAAAAACAAATCTCAAAAAAAGTTCTGTCAGGTTTTCTAGAGGTGGGGGTTGGGCAACCTGCCCAGACCATGGCATCTCACTCTTCCCCCCCCCCCCCCCCTCCACACACACACACACACACACACACACACAGTTTAAAGAAGAGGTGGCGGGGGCGGGGGAGGAGGAAGCTGCCCAGGCCACGGTATCTTATTCCCCACCCCTTCCAGTTTAGAGAAAAACAGTTGTTGATCAATATTATTAATATTCAAATGACTGGTCAATAGGAAAGTCTATTAAGTGATAAACTATCCTTTAGGAATGGAGTCTGTCAGGTTTTCTGGCTTAGGTGCAAGCTTCTGAGGTTCTCGATTTCCTCTTATCCAGTAAAAGATGTATATGTAAATAAAAATCAGTTTTGCCATGTTTGTGTTATAAGTATTTTTATCTAAAAGAAGAAAAAAGATTTACTGATTTAAGTTGTGTCAGGTTTTCTTGAGGCGGGGGGCAAGCTACCCAAGCCAGGGTATCTTCAGCACCGGAGGGACGGGGGTAGGGGAGGGGAGCAAGCTACGCTGGCCACGGTACCTTACCTCTTCCCCCACCCCTCTTCCCGTTTAGAGAAAACGGTTAATGGTCAATATTATGAATATTCAAATGACTGTTCAGTAGGAAAGTCTGTTAGGTGATAAACTATATTTTGGATTGGAGTCTGCCAGGTTTTCTGGCATAGGTGCTAGCTTCTAAGACTATTATGTTCTGGCACTCAATTTCCTCCTAAAAAAGATGCATATCCGCATAAAAAAATAGTTTTCCCGTGTTTCTATCATAAAGATTTTTATTCAAAAAGAATAAAATCTCAATAAAGTTCTGTCAGGTTTTCTCGGGGTGAGGGGCTAGCTGCCCAGGCCACGGTATCTTATCCCCCCCCCCCGCCCACGCCCCCACCTCCAGTTGTAGGAAAATAGGTAATGGCCAATATTATGAATATTCAAATGACTGGTTGATAGGAAAGTCTATTAAGTGATAAATTATCTTTTGGAATGGAGTCTGCCAGGTAAATTCATCTAAGGCCACTATGTTCTGGCCCTCAATTTCTCCTTTCAGGTAAAAGATGCATATGCACATAAAAATCCTATGCTTCTGTTATAAAGATTTTTCAGGTGTTCTGGGGTGGGGGCACTCCCCAGGCCAGGGTATCTTCACGCCCCCCCCCCCCCCGAGGTGGGGGGGGGGGGGCAAGCTGTCCAGGGTGGGGGCATACTCCGGGGTATCTTCACCCCGGAGAGGAGACAAGCTGCACAAAGGCAGCTTCACTCCCCGTGGGGGAGGGGGCAAGCTACCCAGGATTCAAGATAAACCGGTACACCGGTTCGGTTTGTGTTTATTTGTACACATTGTAGCTTGGTACACGCGAGGGTACACGTACATTCTTACACCTTAGTTTTAAGAAAGGGATAATCATTCGGCCCACTTATTCATAAAAAAATGTGTATATGTATTTCAAAGCAAGATTGTACATGTAACTAGACATTTTTCTTTCCGTTATGGTGACTGAGTACCGATGAAAACCCTGTGTCTTTTAATTGCTTTTTTAACTTATTTTGTTCGGCCAAGTTTTCCCTTCAGTGGCCCATGTGATGTCACTTATTCCAGCCAATAGATGTTATGACGACAAATGGTCTGCGACAATGAAATAAATCTTTGAGGTGCACGAAAAAAACCTACTGGTATAGCGTATAAAAATATAGCGTGATAAAAATTCTACGCGGTAAAGAAAATGTCATACACGATCAAATATTTCGTGAACAATATACAGATATGTAGCGAATACGATATGTTATAACATTATCATATTGACTTATCATGATTTGTCGACAAAATTTTGTCATCATATCATGTTTCTCTACATACATTTAAGTTGTCAAAAAAATATAAGGGGGGTACCAATACGCTTCCATAGGTACCCCCCATTTATTTTTTTCTCGTAACAATATTTTTATCATGAAAATGCAAAAAGATCGAGTTTTTACTATATACAGTTTCTCATAATAGTTAGATAAAACAATGTTTTCACTTGTTCATTATTTCATTTAAATTTCATTTCATTATAGATATTCTTGTAATTATATAAAACGACAACATTATGTGGTAATCTGTATTGTTTGAATACTTTGTACTGCACATTACAACGTATGTTTTATGAAACAACGCTGTGTTTTTTGCGGAACTGAAGTTAAAGATCCTGATATCTGTATTGTTTTATTGCCATACGCATGATCAAGAATCAAATGCGGAACACTGACGCCATTTGTCAATCAAAAGAGGCTAACAGGGGGACTGAATGCTTACTGTCGGCGAGAAAATCCTTCAAAGGTTCCAAATACCCCCAGTAATTTTCGTCTATTGTGGTACATTTTTTTGTGGCTCAGCTCTGTTAAATGGTTTGCCGCTTCGTCAATATCAATTTTTGCCGGTTTGGTTTGTGCTATTTGTACAAATTGTAGTTAGGTACACGTACATTTTAACAGCTGAGTTTTGAGAAAGGGATATTTATTCAGCTTACTTGTTCATAAAATTGTGTATATGTATTTCAAAGTAAGATTGTGCATGTGTGCTAGACATTTTTCTTTCCGTTATGGTGACTGAGCACTGATGAGTACCCTGAGTCTTTTAATTGCTTTTTTAACCTATTTTGTTCGGCCAAGTTTTCCCTTCAGTGGCCCATGTGACGTCACTTATTCCAGCCAATAATCATTATGATGACAAAATGGTCTGCGACAATGAAATAAATCTTTGAGGTGCACGAGAAAAACTACTGATATAGCGTGTAAAAATAAAGCGTGATAAAAATTCTACGCAGTAAAGAAAATGTCATACATGATTAAATATTTCGTAAACAATATACATACATGTAGCGAATATGGTATATTATAACATTATCATAATGACTTATCATCATTTGTCGACAAAATTGTGTCACCATATCATGTTATTATTATGTTTCTCCACATAAATTTGGGTTGTGAAAAAAATAAAAGGGGGGTGGGTGGGTACCAATACGCTTCCATAATAAGCTTCCGCATCCATTTCGGTCCATTCCGATGTTAAGGCCCATTCTGCTATTGTTAGCGGCAATATCGAGATAATAATTTAAATTGCAATAATATTTGCAGAAAACTTTAAAGATTAACAAGATAATAAATCAGAAAAATTCAGTAGTTTTCTCGATAGTTTCTGAAATTATCGTGATAGCTATCTAGCTAAATCATGGCAGCTCTGGGCAAGAACACAAGAAAAGCGAGATAACAATTTTAAATCATCGCCATAATATTTCCAGGAAACTTAAAACTATCTAGATAAAGTTTTCAGTAAACTTTTGCAATGTTTTTTTTTTTTTTTTTTTTTTTTTTTTTTATATGCCACCATAAGTTACATTTCAGTATTTGTTATAAGGCAATATAGGTACAGCCCAATTCACCCTACCGATCGGATTACAAGTCCATTATGCTTGAGTTTTCATACTATTCAGTTTTCTGATAAATTAAATCTAAAAGACTGCCTTTTGGAAACAAAGAACACACAAAAGAACGAAAATCGGAGGCCCGGTTTTTATTCTCTTCATATACAGCTATGTAGTTTGCGAGGCTGCATACCGCACCCTGCTCCACCCCGCCTTGCCCCACCCTCTAACCTAGCATCGACTTAATCGGTTTTCGATGTTCATAGGAATGATCTCTTCAGGTAAAAGAAAGCCAAAAAGTTATGAAATCTGCTATTTTGTCTCATTCGATGGAGGTGATAACATCGGTTTTCTTCGCTTACAGTAACCAAAGTTTAGCTAGAATAGTTAAAAGAATATGTTAAGATTCATTCTTACCAAAAGTAATTACTTTTTAAATATCTTGACAAGGACCTCTGACAGAAGCAATGCAAATTTGCCTACAAAATGAAGGAAAATAAAGTTTCAGTGAATAGCATAATTTTTATAGCAGTGGACCTCTAATGACCCATCATTAATATTATGAAAACAGTTTTCCAAATGAAATGTAACTGAACCCTAAATTTGGATAAAACTGTCCATTTTGCCATTCAAATGCATGGAAAAAAGAAGTTGCTTTTTTTTTAAAAAAAAAAAAAAAAAAAAAATACTGTCCTCCCACTCCGTGTCTCAGCTAATCATTTTGCAGGCATTTGTACATGCATATTTTACACAATATATGTAAGTGTCTGCCTGCGGCAAGAGGGGTAAGGGGACGAGGGGGTGGGGGCGATACTCTAGAGACAAAAACAA
The DNA here is from genome assembly GCA_964016985.1 of Anodontia alba. Taxonomy (NCBI): domain Eukaryota; kingdom Metazoa; phylum Mollusca; class Bivalvia; order Lucinida; family Lucinidae; genus Anodontia; species Anodontia alba. The sequence goes on from OZ024822.1 coordinate 106,837,553, forward strand.
ACTATATTTTCACTCTCGAGGTAGCAGTTTTAAGCACGGGAAAGAAGTACAACTGTTTTGAATTGAACTATCTGAACTGTTAAGTTCTGGCATTCTAGCCATTTTAGTTAACACTATAATTTAATCGGTCCATATATTTGGCCATCTGTCTGACTTCTTTTGCTGAAATACAGCTTCCGCTCAGTACCTTAATCCCGAGTCAGTAATGTGCATTTGGAAGGCAACTGTACAACACAAGATACCTGTGTATATGAATCTAATGACAACTTACATAGAATACCGTTTGCCCGTTGTCACGCTTTTTGCTGTTCAACGATGGAACCAGTTTAATAAGCGTAGTGAAGACAAACTCTTATGTACATGTAATGTCACTTTCCAACAGAAGGAATTGGGCTGTACATTCCTCCAGTCATGAATCTCAATTACGTGTCACGAAGGTTGCATATTCATTAGTCATTAAGCGGGTGCAAAGATTATCTCCGTTCGGACTTTACATACTTGTACCCCTTATACTAAAACAAAAAGGACTATCAAAGCCGTTTTATTATTAATTATTGTAAATTGTCAAAATATTTTACAACAATCTGGGCCCAGTTGTTCAAAGCATCGTTAGCTTAACCGGCTCGCTAGTGGTCAAACTGTTTATTGTTCTAGTAAGTACAATATCTAATTCATAGATATTTTTGCTGAAAAAATGTGAGTAGCTAAAAGCTACTCACATTTCTTTTCAGCAAAAATATTAGCATGTATGCCAGATTTAATGAACAAAGTTTTAACGATATGTTAACTAACGACATCATTAGTTTTGAACAAATGGGCCCTGTATTTATAATATTTTAGCTGTTACTCAAATTCAGAGACAAGTCCAGTTTTGTTATTGTCCATTACGAAGGTAAACGTAACGCTGCATTTAGTTTGCTGCCCAATATTGAACTGTATGTAACTCCTTAAATAGATTTTTGCTATTTGCTTAAGTGTATGCCATTGTATTTAGTTTGTTGCTATTGGAACAAAGAAAACAACTGTGAAAAATATTTGTGCACCAAGGAAACCAAGAAAGAAAAATATATCAAGAACTCTTCCAACTTCCGACCAATGAACGTCTTCGTCGAAAGAATTTTCCGTTTCATCGTAAGAGTCTGTAAATGTGCTTACACATTCCACTGGATCGTTTTCAGGTAGCACTCTCTCTTTCAATACAATGTTACTTTCATAATTATTGAACTGATACTTACTGTCAACGTTATCTTCACTATGTGAGTCATCTGTTTTACATTTCTTCCCTAAATGTTCCTCCAAAGTTTCAGTTTTTGAAAGATTTGTGCAAGTCTGATTTGATATGTGGGTCGCAGTTTCATTTTTAGTACTACTTTCTTCAACGTGTTGCTTTGCGAGGGTGTTTGCATCGTTATTGATTTCGTATGCAAAAGTTCCGGCCGCTCTAGGTTTACGTTTGTCAGAGAATGGAAAAATTCTACAACCTTGCTCCTTTTCGTCACCCTCTTTAGGGACATCCGCCTCGTCGTTCAAAATAGACTGCAAAAGAAAGTTTTCCTGCAGAAAGTCTGCAGATGTTAAATGTGCACGTGCATTTGTTTTCAAGTTTTGATTTTCCATTCCTCGATCACTTGATGGCGTATTAACATTTTCTGACGTAATATGCAATAAAGTTGAAGAAGGGTTGCTTTCTGTAACTGACTTGCTTTTCGTTTTCGAAGTCAAATCTTTCAGTTTGTTTGGGCTAGTTGTTACTACTTGGCGCTCCTGAGCAACTATGGAACCATTAATAATTTTGTCTTCGTCACAGTTCTTACGTGTTTTCCTGTCGGACAATATTGTCTTACAGCAAATTAAATGTAGCTTTGATGTTGTATGCTCAGATATTTGTAACTGGCTTTGAACTGAATTTCCTGTACTTTTATCTGATACAAGTGGCTCATGTGAAGGCACAGAAGCACGCGGTGCTCTACAACAAGTCATACAGCGTTTGATAGGCTTTTGGCACTCGCAAATATTATTTCTGAGACACCTGCACAGCAAAACACAACACTTCAGTCTTGCGCAACCGCAGTTAATAAATGTGACTGTCCTGGAAATCCATTTTGGAACATTCTCTTTTTCAGGCTTGAAATAAACTCTCATCAGTAAAATTGTAACAAGTGTCATCGCTCCGCTGTTGCACATCATTATTACCAGGTAGAAACATAAATATGATATTGGCGAAGAACTTCGAGGCATAATTTCCATCACCATATTTAGAATCACCATGAATGAGAGAAAACAGGTTATGGAAAACCCAACTCGTTCCCCCGATTCTGCTGGAAGAAGAAATACTACGCTGTTAAGACAGCACAAAATAAGAACTGGCATTATAATATTAAAAGCGAAATATAATGGTTTCCGAGATACTTCTATTGTAAACGTAATAATAGATTGTTTGTCCAGGATTGCTGCTTCCGTTGAAGTTTTAACAATATTCCATTCTCCGTTCGGCTCGTAGTTTGTCGTATCCCATTCATTCGAAGTTGATGCAAGCAACATTTCGCTGGCTAAAACATCCCATCCCGTGTAGGTAAATGAGCACGCCTGTTTATCAAATGGATAGTATGTTACATCCGGAGTACACGCGCCACTAATTACAACTCTTGGTTTCCACGTTACACGGTAAGTTTTCATGTTGAATGAGCAGAGGTAAGAATTACCACCAACTTCAGTGGTTTCTCCCACGGCATTCTTCAGTACTAACTTTGGTGTCCATATCTTATCATATGGCACAAGAAATGACTCTCTATCAACTACAGAAAACTTGGTAGATGTTATCAGAGGACTCTCATCCACCCATGACATGTTCATCGCCACCACAAGGTCCATCTTACCAGCCACTTCATCAAAGCCATTAATGGCAAAAAGACTCAAGTCAACATTAACTTCCATAACACGCGATACATCTTCAAGGGGAATGACATCAACAGTACTGTATTCCCCGTCATAATTGTATGCTGATACAAGATTGATGTAATTCTCAACCTGATTCAGAAAGCTTGCATTTCCATCTATACCGACTGACAGAAGCAGTAAACTGCATATCACCCAACTGAGTGTCATAAAAGTCACCGCCATCTTAATTATTATCCTCCAACTCTCCAACCGATTGCAACACAAGAAATAAGCTTAAAGTCCTTACGTCTTCTCATTTATGTCTCCTCATTTACGTCGACTACTTTGTGCAATCATTGCCAACTTTTCTTTATTGATCGGCCTCGCCCAACTAAAAGAGATCCTAGAGCATGTGAAAACCTCTGAAAATACACTTGTATTTATGTAGTATGATCATGAACTTCACTGTTAGCTTTACCATGCATTCTGGTAGTTAAATAAGTGATCAACAACGAAGAGAAGGACCAGCTCGGAAGTAAGACAACGGCTTTTTTAACATGTTCTTCAAGAGCCTTTTTTATCGATTGCACCGTAAAATGTTTTCGCAGTTATGGCTCAAACAAAGGGAAAATTGTCTTTTGATATTTCATTTTATACTTCTTGCTTTATGCAATTTGATATGTTTGTATGGTGTATGTTATTGTTTGACAACAATGTAATACTTGGGATTACATGCACTGATGCCCTTTCAGTCATGGATCAACTTTGTATAGATAGAAGTAAATACAATAATTCAAAACGTTTGCATTTCCTTTCTCCTAGCACTCGCGATACAATGCCAGAACGCGCGGAAAGATAGGAAATCAACGGAATCATTTAAAGAGACATAAGTAAATTAACCACATCATAGTTATTTTAAAATGAGACAGCCGGTGACCAGAACAGAAATCAGATACGGGTCAGTGTGTATGCTTAAAGTTTTCTTGCAGAACACTGATAGTTTCTCGAAATGACTAGAGACAAAATCAGTGTTTAAGAAGTGCATTTGCTAAAATTCCATGGTTCTCAAAGGGCTTGTTTTGCCTAGATTAATACATACACATATAGGCCCTACGTTTGAACAATCTAAAATTAAAATATATACAGTATTATATTTCGACAAACCAGGGTGTGCGTAAAGCACCATCAATTTGTCAACTGAATGATGAAAGGGACGTCAACTACATGAGTGTCTGGATGGGTTTATTGACTAGTACTGATTTATGGCCTTATTATTTTTTTTATTGACTATTGATTTTTGGCCTAAAATTTTAGTGACTGGTGATTTTTGTGATGTAGAATTTAACGATTCAGCCCAAAAATTCAAAATATACTATTTTATTGTGAAAAAAGCTTTATCGATTACTGATTAAAGGGCTAAAATTTTAATGATAAGCGATTTTTGGTACCCCTCACCAAGACACTCCTATATACGCGCGGGCGTGCCCGCGCGCGTGTATGTGTGTGTGTGTGTGTGTAACAGAATGAAAGTGGAGCGATCCCTTAATGAAATAGTATGTTGTGTGTACTCATTAGAATCGCCTCATCGAGGCGAATCTAGTAAATACACCCAACAGACCATTATTGCCTAGAATATCTAAAAACTTCCCTAAATTATCGCCATTTGCTTCCTGACATTGCGTCATGATTAACCTTCAGTGGCTTGAACTACCCATATCTAGAACAAATTTCCATGGTCCTAAAGATGTTTGAGCCATTGAGGTTCGACTGAACATTCGACAAGTAACCGTGATAAGTGTGAGATTCAAAAAGTTTGGCATACACTGCTGCTGACTTTCATGATCACTTCTGTGAGTATATGATAATCTTACATAACTGTAGAAGTAGTCTGGATTAAAAATTGGACAGGCTAAAATAACAAGGGCAGATAACCCTGCAGTGAAAACAAATCATTTCGAAAACACGCCTATTCAAATATATTGAACATTTCACCTCCAAAATCTGAAAATTTTCGTATAAAAAATTTCGATATTTTTCTTATTTCTGCTCAAAACATAGATTGTGGGTACTCGTACCAAGGCGGTTCTAACGAGTACCCATAATCTATGTTTTTGAGCAGAAATAAGAAAAATAACGTAAACCCCAGTTTTACTACATAAAAGTGGGGTTTAAGGGGGTCAAAATTATATAGGTATGTTTTCATGATGGTGTTACACACTGCTACTCATCACCCTGATCACTTTTGTGGACGAAAATCTAACGAAATCTGTAGAAGTACACAAACAAAATTAAATGGCAAGGGCAGACAACCCTGCAAATAATTGCAATTACAAGTCACATACCGTTACTCGTTACTCGTCATTATGATCATTTTAGCAAAAAACTTTAGAGGTAGTTCGCCTCACAAACTCAGGCAGACGGACGTAAGTGCCAAAGACAGGCATCTTTGCAACGAAAAAAAAAAACAAAAAAAAAAAAAAAACACAGGCTCCATGCATCGCTGTTCATGCTGATAATTTCCGTATAGTTTCACGAAAAGCTAACGTAAACTATTGATCTTTTCCGTGTCACAAACTCTGAGGGACGTTCCGACCAGCCAACAGACCGACGGATAAGATAACTCGTATTTACCTCCTCCCGAACTTCACTATAGCTTAGATTATACGTTACTGTCCTTTACGCAAAAAATAAGCTTTGTTGTCATTGAGCCCATATCGGGATTTTCAAAATTTTATATGAGAGTCCAGGCTGATGCCTAATTGACCGAAACTAGCTACTCTGGTCCAGAAAACTTTACACATTAGCTGTTTGCAGTTTTGTGAGTGTGTTCATTGCTCTAAAGGGTCATTCCTTTTAGAATCTATTTATCTTCACTACAGCTGGTGTTGGTGCCGTATGATGGCTGTAAAACGTTTCCACGTACTACACTATAGTGAAGCTTATATTTTTTTGGTCCTTTGTGATCGTTAAGCCCTTTCTAGGAGTTTTGAAAACTTATGAGGATCAGTGATTAAGCCTAATTGGCTTAAACTAGCTCATCCCGCCCAGAAAACTTGACACATTAGCTGTTTTCAGTTTTGTGAGTGAGTTCATTGCTCTAAAGGGACATCCCTTTTAGGATCCGTTTATCTTCTCTATATGTGTTGTTAGTACCGTGTGGAAGCCGTAAAAAGTCTCATCGTACTTCACTATAGTGTTATTATTATTTTTTTTTTCTTGTCCATGTGATCAATGAGCCCATTCCGGGAGTTTTAAAAAGTTATCCGAGGGTCACTGTGAAGGCCTAATTGGCCGAAATTACCTAATCTGGCCCAGAAAACTTGATATATCAGCCTTTTACAGTTTTGTATGTTTTCATTGCTCTAAAGGGTCATCCCGTTTAGAATCTATTTACCTTCAGCTGGTGTAAATACCAAGTGGAAGCCATAAAACGTCTCATCGTACTTCACTATTTTTTTTTTTTTTTTTTTTTTTTTTTTTTGGTGTTGTATAATCAATGAGCCCATTCCGGTAGTTAAAAATGTATATGAAGATCACTGATTAGGCTTACTTTGCCGAAACTAGCTTGTCTGGCAAAAAAAAAAAAAAAAAAAAAAAGAAAAAAAGAAAATGGCACATAAGCTGTTTGCCGTTTGCGAGTGTGTTCATTGCTCTCAAAAGTCATTCCTTTTAGACTATATTTATCTTCTCTACAGCTGGTGTAAGTGCCGTGTGGAGGTCGTAAAACATCTCCTATACTTCACTTCAATGTTGTTTGTATTTTCTGATCCTTTGTGAACATTGAGCCTATCCCGGATTTTTTCAATATTATACGGGAGTCACTGATGAGGCCTAATTGGCCGAAACTAGCAAGTCTGGTTAAAAAAGCTTGAGCTAGCAGCAGTTTCCAGTTTTGTGAGTTAGATCATTGCTCTCAAGTGTTATTCCATTTAGAATCTATTTTAAGCAAACGGAAAAAAATATTCCTACATCTGTTTCTGCTTGTGTAAGTGTTGGCATACAGCAATCTGTGTACATTTTTGTTTTCGTGTATCTACAAGTGTGATGAGGGCGGGTTGGAGGGGGTAGGTGGGTAGTACGGTAGGGGCGGTTACGGTATTGTTATCGGAATATACGGTTATAAAACCTGACCTGAATTCCGTAATTGGATTGTCGCGTGCATCTGTATATGTTTTAGTACAATAACAATCAAAATAGTTGAAGCTTGTGTTTGTGTTTTGTATACGAAACTTTAAGAGACGGTTGTATGTGTGGCCTTTTTAAAACTATCATAAAGTCTTTTTATGTAACTGCTATCGGTACATTAAACAGTCAGTGTTTCATGCTTGTATCTATGTGCGCGCGAAGTTCCTGGCATATGTTAGTGCTTCTGTATGAATATACTGTAAGTTGTGGGACAGTGCCAAGTAGGTACATACATACGCAAAACAAACGCATATGCCATCATCTATCTCTAGTCAGGTTTCTCAATTCCTGTATCTTGTAACCCTACAATCGAATATATATATATATATATATATATATATATATATATATATATATATATATATATATATATATATATATATATATATATATATATATATATATATATATATATATATATATTGTATCATATATATATATATATATATATATATATTGTATCCTGTAACCCTACAATCGAATATAGCTTGGATATTGGTTCATACAAAAAAAAAAAAAAAAAAAAACGCTGTATAACAATTCGGAACGAATTGCTATTTTGGAAAAGATGTATACATTTTACTTGATACTGAAACCACTGAGTTTTGCCAAGCAATTGTAAATTCTGTTAAACGTATAGTACACAGATAAACTATACACCTGACTCACGATAAATTAATCTGTGCAGTTGATTTCTGAATATAAATTAGCACTGATTGTTTAAAATTCTTGTTACGCTTTGTAAAACGGCGTGTATTTAATAGAATTTTGATGAACATTTTTGTTAGTGGAATTTCAAAAAATAAAAATAAAAAAAATAAAAATAATAATAAATAAATAAATAAATAAAATAAAATAAAATAAAATAAAAAATAACCTTGGTTCTTAATTATCCATATTGTCTTGTAGATCTAATGAGATTCCAAAACTTATCAATCTGTATAAAATGGTAAAAACATATTGGCATTTATCTGAATGATAACAAACTTATCTGGAGCACCAGGTTACAAAACGGATCACTGAACAATAAATGCAAGCACTGCTATAGGGTATAAAAATGTTTGGTACAAGTTGTTATTTTTTCTGTGAAAATATAAATTAATTTATACTATCAACTGTAGTCAAATAATTCGCTAAATGTGTATTTTATAAGGATATGCATAAGTATTCACTTACATGAAACAAATCCAAATCTTGATCAATTTTTATTTTTCTAAAAATGTTACCTCTCCTTTCCTATAAAAATAGTAGAAATAGAAAACAGCTTATGAATAATAAATATTTACAAGTTGGCTGATTCTGCTTCTTAATAGAACATGTTTCTTCCAAATATACCAAATAAAATAGTATGGAGAAATCATGGAAACTATTGCAACCCGGTAAAAATAGTCAGATTGTCTATGTTACCATTAGAGGTCTTTTGGTTTCAATTTGCCCACTGGGTAGCTTTGTTTTTTAATCAATACGTTTTAATTTTGATATCTGAGTGACCGTGGACCAAAGTCACTCATGATCTAGGTCAGTGAGTGACCTTGACCTTTGGTACGCACGCACCTTCATTTACCTTCATTTACTCATTTAACTGATTGCATATACCAACATTAAGTGCACAGGGAACAATAGTTTTCGAAAAATTAACAATTTCAACTTTTTCTCATACAAAAGCATAAGTGACCAAATTTGACTTTGGCGTTAAATAGGTCAAGGTCAACGCAGTCATCATTTGAATAAATTATAATTGGCCTAAGTACTCAATGCTACATTCCAAGTTTCAAGGCAATCGCCTCACAAGTTCTAGAGAAAAAAAATGAAGAGTTTTTATAACTTATGGTCATGGCGGCCATCTTGGTCATGTGACCTGGACCATTTGAACAAACTTCCGTTCCCTGGTTCCAGGGAGGCTTAACATGAAATTTGACTTCAATCGGCCCAGCTGTTTTAGAGGAGAAGAGGTTTGAAAATGTAGACAGACGACAGACTACAGACGACAGCGGAGTTTACTCATATAAAAAGATCACTAGTGAGTCAGGGGCTCAGATGAGCTAAAAAGGTCAGTTTAGTTTTTTTACCAAAGTATTTGTTATCCCCAAAATATTAATAACCCTTTAGAAGGCCACTAAAATACATAAATAAAAATAATAAAAAATATTTTAACAATGAAATAAATGAAGTTATTATTATTATTATTATTAATAATAATAATAAAAACAAAAACAATCCAATCGACTCGCCAAAAAGATCAATGCTCCAAGCTATGTTTAATTCCTTAAAATATTTATTACCTTTCAGAGGCCATTTAGAAAAAAAAAAGAACAAAACAAATAAAATCAAACAAGGCAGTCTGAAGGACAGCTATATTCCCCGCCGCAGAATGACAATGGAGCGGCCTCAAAAGTCAAGGTTCAAACTGGTGGCCTTCAACTGTGACCTTGATCTTGAGTCTGCATTGTTGAGTTATGGGTTCTGCACATCATCTCACTAAGGCGAACATCTGTCCCAAATTTAATAAATATCTTTCAAAGTGTTCAGGAGATATGGAGTGAACATGAAATTCAAGGCTCAAACTCGTGACCTTAAACTGTGTGACCTTGACCTTGCGTTGGCATGCTTGAGTTATGGGTTCTGCAATGGAGGCATGGAGCGGCCTCAAAATTCAAGGCTCAAACTGGTGACCTTCAATTGTGACCTTGACCTTGAGTCAGCATAGCTAAATTATGAGTTCTGCACATCATCTCACTGAGGCAAGCATTTGACCAACGTTTAAAGAAAATCCTTCCAGGGGTAAAAGGAAATATGGAGCCGACACCAAATTCAAGGCTCAAACTCGTGACCTTCAACTGTGACCCTGACCTTAAGTCCGCAGGGCTGAGTTATAGGTTCTGCACATTGTCCTACTTAGGTGAACATTTGACCAAAGTTTAGAGAAAATCCTCCCAGGGGTAACGGACATACAGAGCGGACACAAAATTCAAGGCTCAAACCCGAGACCTTTAACTGTGACCTTGTGAATCTGCATGGTTGAGCTATGGGTTCTGCATATCATTTCACTGAGGCAAACATTTGACCAAAATTAAAAGAACATTCTTCCAGGGGTAAAGGAGATATCGAGTGGACACGAAATTCAGAGCTCAAACTCGCGACCTTGAACTGTGACCTTGTCCTTGAGTCCCCATGGCTGAGTTATAGGTTCTGCGCACATCGTCCCACAGGTGAACATTTGGCCAAAGTTTAGAGAAAATCCTCCCAAGGGTAAAGGAGATACAGAGCGGACACGAAATTCAAGGCTCAAACCCATAACCTTGAACTGTGACCTTGACCTTGAGTTGGCATGGTTGAGTTATTGATTCTGTACATCGTCTTACTAAGGTGAACATTTGACCAAAGTTTAAAGAAAATTCTTCCACTGGTATAGTAGATACAGAGCGGACACGAAATTCAAGGCTCAAACCTGTGACCTTGAACTGTTACCTTGACCTTGTGTTGGCATGGTTGAGTTATGAGTTCTGCACATCGTCTCACTGAGGCAAACATATGACCAAAGTTTAAAGAAAATCCTTCCAGGGGTATAGGAGATATGGAGCGGACACGAAATTCAAGGCTGAAACCCATGACCTTGACCTGTGACCTTGACCTTGAGTTGGCATGGTTGACTTATGGGTTCTGCACATCGACTCACTGAGGCGAACATTTGACCAAAGTTTAATGAAAATCTTTCAAAGGGTTCAGGAGATAGATATGGAGCGGACAAGAAAGTGTTATGGAAGGACAGACGGACGGACAGACGGACAGACGAAGGCCATTTCTATAATCCCCCATCCGCTTCGCGGCGAGGGATTAATAAATGTTTTAGGAACGAAAGAATCAAATTAATTAATCTGCTCTCTAAATAAGTCAATTTTCCACACTATCTGTTATCCTCTCAAAATATTGATTACCCTTCAGAATGCCTCTTTGCCAACGATGCTCACATATTCTTCCAACATAAGACCATTTTAATTCCTTCTCAAAATCGCCCAGTGAATCAGTATCACTATTAATACTTTCATTGTCTATTTCCTTAACACTGCTCTTACTTGCAAATCTTTTTTTTCTACTTTTAGTGGCAGTCTGGTCGTCAAATGAAAACAGCTTGGAATGTTGGTGATAACAGTTGTTTAGCTGACCGTCAAGATATATATATATATATATATATATATATATATATATATATATATATATATATATATATATATATATATATATATATATATAATTCATTGTGCACCTGTAAATAATGGTACTAAGAAGACTACAGTAAAGAACGTCTGCCCGCCAATAAAAACGAGGAAAAAGAAGGTATCGCATATTCGTCCAACTTCAGACCATTTTACCTCCTCCTCCTCCACATCGTTCAGTGAAGAAGCATCACTACTTATACTTTCATTGTCTATTGCTTCCAAATTTGTCTTACTTGCAACTATTTTTCTAGTATTAGAGTAAGCCTGGTCTTCAACCGACAATAGTCCTTGGGGTTTTGATGCTGCTGTTGACAGTTGTTTAACTGACCTTGAAGATTTCAACGATCTTCCTCTTGTACCTAAATCCTTATGTTGTTCTAATCCAAGATATATGTCATCAGAATTCTTTGTTGTTTTAACAATTTTACTTTCTTTGTTAGAACCACTTTCAACATCAGCATCGGCAATTTTGTTTCTTTTGCAAACCACAAAGCAGCCACTGTTCACATAAGGAGCCCTTTCTGTATCATTTTTCTGACTTTCTGACGTAATAGTATCTTCGTTTTTAGTACGTGCTACCTCACCTACTGATACCGGTTTACTATGCGAACATCTTTTCGCCAAAGCTCGCCAAAAGCGCACGCAACATTTAAGCCTTGCACATCCACAGTTGATAAACGTTACTGACCTTTGCATCCATTTTGGAACCTTTGTTTTCTCTGGTTTATGATACACTCGCATGAGCAAAATTGTAACCAGAGTCATTGCACCGCTGATGCACATCATAACTACAAGATAATAGCATAGAAACGATATAGGATTGGAACTCCTTGGAAGAATATCCATTATCATGTTCAGCAGAACCACAAATGATAAGAAACACGTCACGGAAAATCCTACCCTCTCACCGGATTCTGCAGGTAGTAGAAACACTGTGCCATTTAAAAGACAAAGCACAAGTACAGGAATGACAATGTTGAATGCAAAATACAAAGGTTTTCGTACGATAGAAATAGTTAGTCTCATGTATGACTGATTATTGTCTATGTATGTGGTTGTTTTTGTTGTATCTAGTTCCCATTCTCCGGACTCTTGATAACTTGACGTATCCCATTCATATGTATTCGTTTCTAACACCAACTCTTGTGCAGTAAACCCCCAGGCTGTATATATAAACGAACATGTCTGTTTGTCAAACGGGTAATACGTGATATCAGGTGTGCAAGATCCACTAATAATTATTCTAGGCCTCCATATAACTATATTTGTCCTCATGTTAAATCTACATAAATAAGCTGGGTCTCCAACTTCACTGGTATCTCCAATAGCATTTGTAAGAACAAGTTTTGGGGTCCAAATCATTTCGTAGGGTACGAGGAAAGAATCTCTATCCTGGATATTAAACGTCACAGAAGTTATTAAAGGCATCTGATCTGTCCAGGACATGTTGAGCGCAGCAACTAGTTCTATGTTCCCAGCAACTTCGTCGAATCCATTGAGTGCAAAGAGGCTAACATCAACATTTACTTTCATTGTTTGAGACACGTTACTGACTGGAGGCATATCTACAGTACTGTAACCGGCAGTGTAATAGGAAGATACAAGATTGACGTAGTTCTGAACGTGACTAATGTATCTTGTGATGCCATATGCTCCAGCAAACCAAAGACTTAACCAGCCTAAATTGCACAGCATTGTTATAGTCTGTAGATTATCTTCTTTACTGCTGTATACTTTCCAATCGTTAGATATTATTATATATCTCCTTAGTATGTTGAATTCACTCAACTGTCGATACAACTCTTCAAAAGTATTAATCCCGTATTAAACGGAAAAAATAAGTATTGCTTGGTTTCTTTCATCAGGAAACGCTCTGAAGAATGTTCTTTTACTTGTAGTGTTCAGCATTTTTTTTTATTGTACATGCTAACGAAATGTCATGTTGTACTTCACTAGACCTTTCTCGAGTCCTGGTGATATCTGGTCAATGAGTAAGCAGTTAACGTTTATATAATGCCTGTCAATCATATTGTAAACGGAGCTACAAAACTGATATACAATATCAGCGATCATACCATTATACCTGGCATTTAGTTTAAACAATAGTTTATTGGTGTAAGTTCCACACATAAATACAAGCATGGCTCGAGCTTGGATAATTTTAAAGCGCATTTATATATCCATATTAATTAAGCTCTATATAGCTCAATTTTCAACACCTATAGAGCAAAACTGTCTTTTGAATTTGATAGAAATTATTTACACGAGTACTGTTTGTAAGTAATTCTGATCAGAATATTTTACGCTGATCGTGAGTCCGACGTACAGGATTAGATAAAGAAGTTTTACAATTCGTTGCTTAAGGAAAATGAATTGAAAGCCGATATTCATTTGTAGATTTTTATGCCCATTTTATTTTCATCAGAGTAATTTGCAAAGTGACTGCCTCCCCCTACTTAAATTGATTTTCTTTATCCTACATACGAAGAATAGAAACTGGGATATCAGGAAGGGGGAAACAATCACAAAATACACCACTCCAAAAGTAGTGAAAACAATCAATAGTATGAGAAGAGTTTTGAAACATACATTTGATCTCGGACCTAATCGGACCTAATAATACCCGGACTTGTCACCAATGGAACTGCGAAAATATGATGTCTTGGCTTGATTTTAGTGCTATTTTACAGCATTATGGTCATTAAAATGATTTTGGATAATAACTGAAGTTGTAATAAATTGTTTTTAACAGGTTTGGTTGAAAAATGTTAAGTCACAATTAATAAAATTAAAGTTATACCATCATTTTGGGTGAATATCTGATTATTTTCTGCTAAAAGTGCGGAAAATGGCTAAAATGGGTACCTAGATTTCTTGTTGATGTTTACAAAAATTGTTTAATTTTCCTGAAATATAATGCTGCAGTCTTAAAGGCAATATATTGAACTATTGCTTTTTGAAAACAAATCTCATATATTTGGAGAAATAATTGAAATATGAGCATTTAAACATCATCGTACAAAATTATGAAAACTCAGCCACGACAACATATTTCCAATAAATACAATACCTGTATCGTAGTTACTAGTCCAGTGTATCTTGGGTCCAAGATTTGATGACCAAAAATAAATAAATAAATAAATAAATAAATAAATAAGTAAATAAATAAATAAATAAAAATAAATAAAAAGAATAAAGTAAAATAAACAAACCGACGGGAACTGCAACAGAAAGTGCCGCCTTGTAACTGCCAGCAGCAAGACTCCTGAGGGGAGGGGCAGTACTTCGCTAATTTAAAAACGCTACTATAGGGTGTGCGGGTTATTGCATTTGTTTTCATAATACTTTGTGTACAGACTCTATCAAACGGAGTCAGCTATTTTCTGTCTTTTGATTTCTTCTATATTTCCACAGGAATTCATTGTAAATCACTTTGTGGTCGCTACAGCTGTTTTTAGGTGCTTTGCGGAGGCCGTAACATTCGTTTGCCTCTAAATGTTTAATTTAAAGAAGTGAAAACATGCACAGTGTAACATTATGTTAAGTCATAATAAATCTCCTTATTTTGAAGAGCAATCAGTATAGTATTTTGAACTGGTGATGAAATGTTTCGACTTTCACCAAATTTATAGATTAACCATACAAAAATGTCGCGGTAGCAAGAAAATTGCGATTAAGATATATATTATTTCTGCACGAGAGTATTTGCAAAATGTAACGAAGATTTACCAGTGTAGTCCATAATTTAAGTTTGAACTTAGTTCACAAAATTACGCAAACAATTTTTGGACACCATCCCAGCTCTGATAGCTGAAAAGCGGACTAATTATATAACGGGTGCAACTTATAACTGCGAAGCTAATGCAACGAAAATGCAAAGAAAGAGGATAAGAAAATATAATTTTATACTAGGCATGTATACATATAGTGTTAGTGGCGATCGTGGCAAAGTTCGACAACTGTAACGTATCTTTTTAAATCAAATGCAAATGTTCATTACTGTGAATAAAAATATAATTTACATGAGTTTAATTTATGAGACATATTTAAAAAATGTTTACGATGATTCTTGTTTGCATATAAATTGCTACAGTTTTTGTTTTTGTTTTTTATCAACAGACCAAATACCTAAATACCTTAACGTCATATAGCATGGTAACATATCTATTGCTGTCTTCGGTCACTTAAAAGATATTTATATTAAATTACTGACCGAAATCCAGGGTCCACTCGTTCAAATTATCGTTAGAAAATGCAAAAGCTACTCACATTTTTTCTGCAAAAATATTAGCGTATATGCCACATTGAATGATCAATTTGGCATTTGACATAGTTAGGGACCCAGTTGTTCAAAGCGTCGTTAGCTTAACGAGCTCGTTAGTGGTCAAAATGTTAACTGTTCTAGTAAGTACAATATCTAATTCACAGGTACTTTTGCTGAAAAAATATGAGTATACATATAGTGTTTTATTAGCAAAAATATTAGCGTATATGCCATATTTAATGATCAAAATTTTAACGATGCGTTAACTAACGACATCGTTAGTTTTGAACAACTGGGCCCAGCAAGTCAGTACTCTCCGTGACATCTTATTTAGACGAGGTCAGCTGACAAAACAGCTTTGGCAGACCGAAATGCCAGTAAGGTTCCCAGAAGGCATGCTAACGTTGGGCCAACGTTGAATAATGGTTGTCAACTTCGTTGGCCAAACGTAGGCATTCAAAGTTGACCCAGCGCAAGTCTGCTCGATGGCCCACGTTGGGCCAACGTGTAGGTATTACGTTGGGCCAACGTATGTCAGTGTGAATTACAACGTTGGGCCAAAGTTAGCCCTGCATAATTTTAACGTTGGGCAAACGTAGAAATTATGTATGATGACAACAGATTTTTTTGCCAGTGAAAGGGGCTGCTGCGACAACAAATCAGCATGTGAGTATAATTATATTATATATTCATTTCTAGGCAGCAATAATGAATTGCATGAGGCGGATATAAAAGCCTCTTATCACTGTGCATTTATGTTGATCCGAGTCTTTGCATGCTGGGTGCACATGTGACATTGTAGGTTTTACTATGCTAAGGCTCATTTATGAGTTTTTGTCATTCTTACAGCACAGTACTACAGTATAACCTCAATGGCTCGAACACGGATGACTCGTTTACCGTGGATGATTCAAACTCTTTTTTTCAGCTCCCACAAAATTATTCCAATAGCTCAAGAAAACAAATATTTAATGAGTTTTTCTTATTTTATCATGGAATTGTATGTTGTGGGTACTCATTAGAATCGCCTCGTCGAGGCGATTCTAATGAGTACACTCAACATACAATCATTGTGTAGAAAATCGAAAAGATTTCCCTAAACTAAACTGGTGCCATATTAACCCTCAGTGGCTCGAACTTCCCATGTCTCGAACGAATTTCCATGGTCCCAAAGATGTTCGAGCCATTGAGGTTCGACTGTATATTTTTATGTGCTCTGGCTCATTTGTGATTTTGACACTCTTACAGCACAGTCCTATTTTTTTTTTAAATGTAAAACTGTTTTTCACTAAAAATGCAGTGGTTTTACAATAAAATATTTTTTGTATAATCTGACATAGCTTTTTTTCTCCTGAGTCCTCTAAGGGTCTACACTGTTTCCGTGAGCGTGTTTTGGACCCACTCTCGTAACTCTAGTAAAACAATGCTTGTGCTGTAAGAATGACAAAAATTACAAATGAGCCAGAGCACAGCAAAACCTACAATGTCACATGAACATTCAACAAAGACTCAGATTAGCCTGCACAACTGCACAGTCTGATAAGGGGCTTTCATATCCGCCGCATACAGCTCATTATTTTTGCCTAAATTGGAAACGAATTTATAATATAATTATACTCACGTTTAAAAATCTTAATCCTTCTTCTTTAAATCACATCTTGAGACCTTTATTGGTGCATTCAATCAAGGAGACAGAATTCAAATGGTATAAAGTCTAATTTTATAGATAGTCTAAAGTGGTATAACACCTTTGGTAGATGGTAACAGTAATGAACAAGATTACTCCAAGGTATTGGATTACTAATTAATATAACAAGTTTTATGGGTCACCTTAGCGCTGGACCAGGAAGCGAGTAATAAAGATTACTTCATGTTGTGTTTGTGCTTTATGCAACTGCATATAGTACATTAATATGCTAATTAAATTGGTGTCTTGTATCAACTGACCCTGCAATTTATTTTATAAAAGATTTTTTCATTTATAAATTTTCTTTATGATACAATTATATACATCTGATCGTTTTCTCCAATTCTCCAATAAATTAAAAGGCACTCATATAAGATCCTCTATGTATTCCTATTATTCGTGGTATGTTGGGCCAACATTGGCACAACGCTGATCCAACGTTTAAATCTTTGGATTTACAGCTTTAGTTATGATCCACACTACCAACTTAATTTGGATTTAAAACATGGATATCAAAATTATCCATACCGGTTGATATATGAAATCATATTTTGGCAACAGTTTTGTCACTTTAGCAGAATCAGCAATAAACAAATTGCTAACGTTGGCCCAACATTATACAAAGGAGTGCATGATTTGCAAGTTTTAGTACCTTGGGCCAACGTTGGGCCAACCTTACACCACATATCAAATAAAACTGTTTATTTCCAGAATGTTGCTTAACGTTGATCCATTATTGTGCCAACTATGACATTATTTTACTGACTTTACAGTAATTCTTTAGATTGATATCATGGTTGGCCCAACGTTGGGCCAGCATTGGGCAGCCAACGGATAACCATTAGCCAACGGTACAACTCAAAGCCAACGTTGGGCCAACGTTGTCATGCTATCTGGGTTGTAGCAAGCCAGATTTATGTATTGTAATGCATCGACTAAAACAGGATGTAATCATTATAACCTTTATCTGGCGGAAGGCGGTGTCGCACTTGCCGGTGCCTGTCAGTGTTATGAGTTAAACTAAAGGCCCAAGTGGGCCAGAAATCGCTCACCTGGATTAGGCTGATCATAATATGTTACATTTTGCCATGGTGGCCTTCTTGGCTATCCGATCAGATTGCCTTTAGCAATTCAGAATCTGGTTTGTTTGAAGAGTTTCAAGATTGCCACCATGGCCGCCATCTTGGACACTAAAACTGAACGATTCAGCAATTCTGAATCTCCATGTCACTCCGATGCCTCCCATCAAGTTTTGGCTCAACCTGACTTACTGTTTGGGTGGAGATGTGGTTTGAAGAATTTCAAGATGGCGGCATTCTTGGACATTGGAACAGAATGATTTTAGCAATTCTGAATTTCCATACCACCCCAATGCCTCCCATCATGTTTAAGCTCAATCAGGCTTACCGTTCGGTAGCAGATATGATTTGAAGATTTTCAAAATGGCTGAAATGGTGGCCATCTTGGATATAAGAACGAAACCATTTTAGCAATTCTAAATCCCCATGCTGCCTCGATACCTTCCACCAAGTTCCCACTCTATCCGACTTACTATTCGGGAGCAGATAACAATTGGAGACTTTAAAGATGGCCGGAAGAGATGTTGTTTGAAGATTTTAAAGATGGCTGACATGGCGGCCATCTTGGATATCGGAACGGAATGATTTTAGCAATTCTAAATCTTCATGTGGCCCCAATGTCTCCCACCAAGTTTGGGCTCAGTCTGACTTAGGGTTCGGGAGCAGATGTGGTTTCAAGATTTTCAAGATGGCCGCCCAGGCGGCCATCTTGAATAGCCAAACGAAACGATTTAAATAATTCTGAATCTCTTTGTCACTCCGATGCTTCCCATCAAATTTCGGCTCATTCCAACTTACGGTTTGGGATATGTCGTTTGAAGAATTTCAAGATGGCTGCCATCTTGGATATCGGAACAGAACAATTTTAGCAATTCTGAATCTCTATGTAGCTCCGATGCCTGCCATCAAGTTTTGGCTTAATCCGACCTACGGTTTGGGAGGAGATGTCCTTTGGAGAATGTGAAACGCGACGGACGACGGGCGGACGGCCGGACGATGGACAACAGACCATGGCATATGCTGACCTGGAGCAAGCTCCAGGTGAGCTAAAACACGTAAAGAATGGCAAAGTAATTGAAACGTGACATGTAGGTCAATGTCGCAGTGTTTTAGTGCCTGAAAGCGAGCCATTGTATGTCAAGTTTGGTGACTGTCTATCGTATGGTTAAATAGAAATGGAGCTAAATGCTAGGGATAGCGCAAACAAATGACAAGGTCATTAGACAGTTATATATGGGTCAGGGTCTTAAAATAATAGTGTTCGATTCCCGGTTAAGGAGGAAGTGTATGCAAGTTTTGATGAGTGTATGTCATATAGTTGTCCAGAAATAGAGCTAAACACTAAAGTTGACGCAAAAAAGGGCAAAGTTATTCGACCGCGAAATATAGGTCAAGGTCATTAGATGACATTACCCTTTTGACAGAAGGCCCTATGTGAAATCTGGTGAAAATTGTTCAAACAGCCTAAGAGAAGAAGACATTTAAAAACTACACAATTTTATAGATGTATATAGCCCAGGGGCAAGGGCAGATAACCCCCAGGCGACAAAAGTTTGATTATAACTAGAATGTCTCACTACTTTAATCACTCATTGTAATTTTCAGCCATTAGTCTTTAATACATTCTGAGAAAATGACTTTTCAACATTTTCCCCATACAAATGCATGGGGATGCAAATTTGACCTTGCCGTAAAAAGGTCAAAGGTCAACCTAGGGTCATCATTTGAACAAACTTGGTAGACATTGAGTTCGTGATGCTATCTCTCAAGATTCAGCCTCAAAGCTTTCTTGGTTCTGGAAAAGAAGATTTTAAGTTTTTTACCATATATGGGCATGGCGGTCATCTTGATTAACGGACCGTAATCATTTGTACAAATTTTCAACCCCCCTTCCACATGAAGTTTGAAGAAAATCGGCTCAGGGGTTTCAGAGGAGAAGTCATTAAAAGATGTGGACGGACGGACGACGACGGACGACCAGTGATCACAATAGCTCATCCTGAGCAGGTGAGCTTATAAAACAACTTAATACATTGTTTACTTTTAAGAATAATAATTCAGTTTGTCAACAGACACCATGGCTGATTACTTTCAATTTAACACATGGAAATTAGCGTTAAAACTGATCCGGAACTGGCCAAATTTCAGGGACGGAGTAGGGTTCGGTGAGGTTGGCGTTCTAGGGCCCAGTCAGCAGTGTTCGGTCAGTTAACCCGTGAACAGTCGAACCCCCGAGGTAGAAATGATTTGTTTTCATGGGGTCATGACAAAGTGTTGCCTAAACTGTCCAAATCGAACCCCCGCTTTCTATGAGCCTTGATCCATCCCTGAAATAACTGTAGGTTGTATAAGAGTATAATGGATTAACCGAAAAATGCCGATATCTGATCTACTTAGTGCACACAGATTGAGTAGTAAGTGTCGCCCTCCTGCTTTCCAAGCGCCCTTGCCAGAACGGATATCT
This sequence comes from Anodontia alba, assembly GCA_964016985.1. Taxonomy (NCBI): domain Eukaryota; kingdom Metazoa; phylum Mollusca; class Bivalvia; order Lucinida; family Lucinidae; genus Anodontia; species Anodontia alba. The sequence continues at coordinate 106,858,326 of OZ024822.1, forward strand.
ACAAATCCAGCTTCTTCCCAGCTACAATAATTAGAGACAGGAATGCACTACCAGCTTCCTCAATGTTCTTAGTACGGTAAGATACCGAACGACTAGCCTCGGAGTCTGCTCGTCCGGTACCGGACGACTAGCCAAACCCCGTGCGAACGGCTAGTCGTCCGGCAGTATATTCATATAGCCTGAGATAATAAAAGCTGTATTAATGTGTATTTATGATTATTATTTATATTATTATTATTGACCGGCGGCGGGAATCGCTCCGGTCTCTTAATATAGCTTTGGATTTTTAGCTCACCTGAGCCTTTGACTCACTGGTGAGTTTATAGTATGACAAGCCTCTGTTGTCGTCCTCTGTCGTCTGAAGTCTGTCAACATTTTCAAACATCTTCTCCTCTAAAACCACTGGGCCGATTGAAATCAAATTTCATGTGAAGCATCCATGGGGTGAGGGAACGAAAGTTTGTTCGCGGGAGCCAGGTCACATAACCAAGATGGCCGCCATGCCCATATAAGGTTCTCTCCTGAACTAAGAAGCCGATTGCCATGAAACTTGATACGTAGCATTGGGGACTCGAGCCAATTTTAGTTTGTTCAAATTATGACACCTGGATGACCTCGACCTATTTTAGGCCAAGGTCAAATTTGTTCGCATAGACTTTTGTACGGTAAAAAGTCAAAACCTTGTATTTTTCAGAAACTATTGCAGCCTGTGGTCTGAAAATTGGCAGATGCAGTGAGCTAAATGAGTAAATGAAACTACATGAGTACTCAAGGTCAAGGTCATTCCTTGACCTTGGCCCAAGGTCATTCATATATGAAAATTAAAACTTGTTTTTCTCAGACACTACTGGAAATGAAAATGAAAATTAATTAATATGAGTTTGATCACATGACCAATATGGCCGCCATGCCCGTATAAGTTCAAACCCCTTTAAAAATCTTCTTATCAGGATTCAGTAGGCTGATTATCATGAAACTTGGTATGTAGCATTGGGGACTCGAGCCAATTACAGTTTATTCAAATAATAACCCCTGGATGGCCTTGACATATTTTAGGCTAAGGTCAACTTTGCTCGCATAGGCTTTTGTATGGGAAAAATTCAAAACTGTGTATTTTTCAGAAACTATTGCAGCCTGTGATCTGAGAATTTGTAGATGCAAGTAGCTAGACAAGTAAATGAAACTACATAAGTATTCAAGGTCAAGTCATTCCTTGACCTTGGCCCAATGTCATTCAGATATGAAAATTAAAACTTGTTTTTCTCAGAAACCACTGGGCCATTTGTAACCAAATTTCGTAGGAAAGCTTTTAGGAACAAGGACATGAAAATTAATTAATATGAGTTTGGTCACATGACAAATATATAAGAGAAATTTCATCCGCATGGTAAGTAAATACCGTTTTTTGTTATATCTGGATGTTCAGCAATGAAGAACTAATTTCTGCGATCAGCCTGCGCTGGGATTGGACTGCGCATCTCGGTCTACGCTGTTTGCACATGCGTTATTTGTTTGCATCTTACAATGTGCATGTTCACCGCGAGAGTGGTATTCGGAATTTAGAGGCCATATTTAGCATACTTTTTATATAGTAAACAATTATTTACTGCACACTCTTGACTAATGTTGTCCGACGTGTCACCGTAACCTATTCAGATTCAGAACTTCATTGTCATAGTCGTATTAGTTTTTAAGTTCAAATATGCACGATTTCGAATTGATTCCCACTTCGGAGTGTGTTCTGTATGTTTGTAGCCGAATTGTGATTCTGTATTTTAAGTATGATTTATCATGTGTGACTGACATGAAAAGAAGTCAGTCTTAATCACTTTACCGTTCAGTAGGATTCGTTTTTTTAGACCGACATATTTACTACTGAATAAAACGGTTGTCAGCTAAATGGTATGGTGCGTCTAGATGAAGAAAAAACGATACAAACTGGTTGGATACTAAATCATGAAAAACTGTATTCATTGTTTCATATTTATAGATAACCTTACCTTGAGAACCTATGCAAATACATGTACAATATCTCTGAATCAGAAAGATAGAAAGTTAGGTAGGTGGTAGGTAGATACTGACTCTAAAGTGTTCTTTGACTTACGGGAACTATCATCTTTACCTACCACTTTCTTAGAGTTTTCCTGACTTTAGCAACTTTCAAGTTACGCAGGATTTGTCCGCCTCGCTTTTCTAAAAAACATCTTTGCTTGATCCTGATTGTTTATTAATGGAGAATGTTGGTTAGATTGGTCTTCCGCTGTTTCTGATTGGGTTAATTACTGTTTTGGAGACAAATCTTGTACAGGAAATGAAAAGTAATGACGCGATGTCTGAATTAGTTCAAATTCAAAAGGTCTGTCAAAGACGATCACGCCACAAAGCTCAAAAGCAGACTGGATACTAAATGGTGTAAGGGTAGAATCATATTGTTTACATCCAATTTTGAAAACATCGTATCTCGTCATTACACTTCCTCCAGACTCACAGGTAAAGGTGACAGGCAGTATTCCAAGCAGTCTCCAAGGGCCCAAAGCTATGGCAAACGGTTTTACTATTTATTATGTAAAATAGATATTTTATATTATATTAGATATCTTATATAGGATATAAGATATCTAATACAGGATATAAGATATCTGACATATACTTATTCAGGTATCTTTTATCAGATATATCCTATATAAGATCTGATACAATATATATCTTATTTAATTCCATATATTAACTATCTTATTGGCCATATCTTATTTACCATATATCTTATTTGTTAAATAAGATATCTTATATATTAATATAGATATCTGATATACTAAATAAGGTATCTGATATACTAAATGAGATATCTTATTTAATTGAATAAATGAAATATCATTTTAGTAAATAAGATTTCTTATATGCTATATAAAATATCTTATATATAATTGAATTAATGAGATATTTTCTTAAGGAAATAAGATATCTTAAAACCTATATAAGATATATTGCATTTCAGATATATAGCATACTAGATATCTTATATATCAATTAAGATATCTTACACAGCATATAAGATATATTATATAGCACATCAGGTATCTTAACTGACATATAAAATATCTTACTTATATATCTTATATAGTATATCAGATGTCTTGTATAATATATAAGATATCTGATATATTAAATCAGACATCTGATTTATAGAATGAATAGTAAAATGGCTTGCTGGCAAGCCGCTTTACTATCTATCATTCAAAAATAGATATCTAATATGATATATCAGATATCTTATATAGGATTTAAGATATCTTATATAGGTTATAAGATATCTGAATTAGTATATCAGATATCTTATATCCTATATTAGATATCTTATATCCTAAATAAGATATCTTTTATAGCATTTTAGATATCTTATTTAATTCCACATACTATATCTTATTTACCATATTAGATATCTTATTTGTTAAATAAGATAACCCAATATACTAAATAAAACACCTGATATACTAAATGAGATGTCTGATATATTAAATGAGATATCTAATTTAATCGAATGTATGAGATATCTTCTTAAGTAAATATATATCTGATATATTAAATAAGATATCTGATTTATACAATAAAAAGTAAAATTGCTTGCCATACAAAGCAGCTGACGTCCAAAAGCTGCAGAGAGTGGCTATAATGGGGTGGAAGCACAAACAGAATGATGTAATTTTTCTTAGTCCACTCCATTAATTCTAGGGACACATGATTTCTATGACCATCGTACGAGACAAACACATATGGGAATATATAATTTGGGGACTTTTACTGGAGGACCAAGGGACTTAGGACCAGATCCTCTAGAGAACCAGGGGTATAATTTAGGTACCTACTACAGGAGGACCACTGCTTAAATATGCCATATAATGGCTATGATAATTGAAGATAGCTACTGATTATTGAAAAAAAACAAAAGACACCTACTGGTACAGTAGACAGCATTCATTTTTTTTATCCCCCAACCTATAGGTTCGGGGGATATAGCAATCAGCATGGCATCCGTCCGTCCACACGTAGACGCATCCTTGTGCGCTCCATAACTTTGATACCTTTAGACATATTTTGATAATATTTGGTAGGAATGAAGAGGAGGACCAGTAGGCGTGTCGTGTGCTAGGGAGAAAACTCTCTCTTTTTAGCTCACCTGAGCTCTGCTCAGGATGGGTTATTGTGATCACTTTTCGTCCGTAGTCCGTCCATCCGTGCGTGGGTGTGTCCGTCCGTCCGTTAACATTTTCAAACGACTTCTCCTCTGAAGCCGCTGAGCCAATTTTGCTCAAATTTCATATGGAGCCTCCTTAGGGTGGAGGAACAAAAAATTGCTAAAATGGTTGCAGTCAGTTCACCAAGATGGCCGCCATGCCCATATACGGTAAAAACCTTTAAAAATCTTCTTCTCCAGAACCGAGAATGCCTTGGGGCTGAATCTTTGCAGGAATCATCGGGGACGGGAGGTCTACCAAAATTGCTAAAAGAATTGTCATACATTGACGTTTGACCTTTTTATGGCAAGGTCAAGTTTGCTTCCCTATGCATTTGTATGGGAAAAACCTTTAAAAATCTTCTCCAAAACCGAGCATGCCTTATGGCTGAATCTTTGCATATATCATCAGGAATGGGAGGGCTACCAAAATTGCTAAAATAATGGTCGTACATTGACATTTGACCTTTTTACGGTAAGGTCAATTTTGCTTCCTTAAGTATTTGTATGGGAAAAATTTCAAACAACTTCTCCTCTGGAGCCTCTTGGCCAATTTTGCTCAAATTTCATATGGAGCCTCCTTAGATAGGGGGAACAAAAGATTACTAAAATGGTCATGGTTCGTTGACCAAGATGGCTGCCATGCCCATATATGGTAAAAACCTATAAAAATCTTCTCTAGAACCGAGGATGCTTTGGGGCTGAATCTTTGCATAAATCATTGGGGACAGGGGGTCTACCAAAGTTGCTAAAATAATGGTCATACATTGACATTTGACCTTTTTAAGGCAAGGTCAAGTTTGCTTCCTTATGCATTTGTATGGGAAAACCATTTAAAAATCTTATTCTCCAAACCCTAGGATGGCTTGTGGTTGAATCTTTGCATATATCATCTGGAACGGGCGGTCTACCAAAGTTGCTAAAATAATTGTCATACATTGACATTTAACCTTTTTACGGCGAGGTCAAGTTTGCTTCTGTATGCATTTGTATGGCCCCATACATTTGTATGGAAAAAATGTTGATAGTTTCAAATGGCTTTTTCTCTGAAGCCTCCGGGCCAGTGTTGCTCAAATTTCATGTGAAGCCTCCGTGGGCAGGAGAATGAAAGATTGCTAAAATGGGTATGGTCCATTGATCAAAATCGCTACCATGCCCATATATGGTAAAAACCTTTAAAAATCTTCTTCTTCATAACCAAATAAGCCCTGGGTCCTAATCTTTGCACAAATTATGGGGGACAGGAGATCTACCAAAATTGCTAAAATGATGGTTCTATGTTGACATTTGACCTTTTTACCTCCAAGGTCAAATTTGCTTCCCCATTTGTATGGGCCATATACATTTATATTGAAAGTATCGAAGTGACTTGTAGATCAACAGTAGTTAAAATTGTTCTGATTGGAATAAGATGGCCATCATCTGGTTTATATTTATAATATTTCCCTGCCACTGTGCTGTTTACATGTATAAAATCATGATTCTTCAGAAACCACTTAGCCAATTTCCTCCAAATTTCACATTGATCCTTCCGTTGAAATGTGATTGATAGTTTATTCAAATGATCATGCTCTATTGACTGTCAGGCCCATATATTCTTCTTCAAAACTAAGAACTACTCAAATGATGATATTTTTATTAGTTGCGATGATAGGATTGGAAATGATAGGATTGGAAAAGTGTTGCATAACATCTGCATGTCTGCAGTGGCTGTGTCACTCAGGTGAGCGAAGCGTGGCCCTTGGGCTTCGTTTCATTATGTAGTTATCTCCCCTAAAGCCGAAATCTTGCACAGGCCATAACTCCCTTACTGTTTGAGATAATTTGAAAATATTTGGTAGGGATGAAGAAGAGGACCAGTAGACGTGTCGTGTACAACAGAGTCACTTTCTTTGTTATGTAGTGATCTCCCCTGAAACAGAAATCATTAAATGGGTAGTTCGAGCCACTGACGGTTAATCATGGCAACAGTTCAGGAAGCAAATAGCGATAATTTAGGGAAATCTTTTTGATTTTGTACACAATGGTTGTATGTTGAGTGTGCTCATTAGAATCGCCTTGATGAGGCAATTCTAATAAGTACACACAACATACAATTCCATGATAAAATAAAAAAAAAATCCCTAAATATTTGTGTTCTTGAGCTATTGGAAGGATTTTGTAGGGACCGAAAAAAAAAGTTCGAATCATCGAGGGTAAACGAGCCATCTGGGTTCGAGCCATTGAGGTTATACTGTATTTTAATTTATGTTGGAATGAAGAGAAGGACCAGTAGGCATGTCAGGTCGAGAGAGACAACTCTCACTTATTTTATTATGCAGTTATCTCCCCTGAAGCCAAAATCTTGTGCAGGCCATAACTTCTATACCGTTTGACATTATTTGATAGTATTTGTTAGGGATGAAGAGGAGGACCAGTAGGCATGTCACATGCAAGAGAGTCAACTCTAACTTTCTTCAATATGTAGTTATCTCCCTTGAAACAGAAATCTTATGCAGGCCATAACTCCCGTACTGTTTATAGATAATTTGATATATATGGTAGGGACATGTATCAGGTTGCACACAAGAAGGACAGCTTTTGCTGTTCTTTTTTTATTTATGTCCCTTGAACGAATTTCTAAGCCAAATTCTTGTGCACTCCATAACTTCTAAATGGTTTGAAATGCTCTGATAATATTTGGTAGAGGCATAGTTAAGGACCAGGAGTATTGCATGCGAGAGACAACTCTCACTTTCTTTGTTATGTAGTTATCTCCCCTGAAACTGAAATCTTGTGCAGGCTATAACTCCTATACTGTTTGAGATAATTTGATAATATTGGATAGGGACATATATAAGGTAAAGTAGGTGTGTTGCATGCAAAAAGGACAACTCTCGCTTTGTTCTTTTTTGCTATCTATATCCCTGGAACGAATTTCTAAGCCAAAGTCTTGTGCACTCCATAACTTCTAAATGGTTTGAAATATTTTGATAATACATGTATTTGGTACAGGCATAGATAAGGACCAGTAGGCATGTCACATTCTAGTTATCTTCCCTGAAAAAATTACTAAGCCAAATTCTTGTACACTCAATAACTTCTTAATGGTTTGAAATATTTTGATAATATTTGTCAGAGGCATAGATAAGGACCAGTAGGCGTGCAAGAGAGACAACTCTCACTTTTTGTTATGTACTTATCTCCCCTGGAGCTAAAATCTTGGGCAGGCTATAACTCCCATACTGTCTGAGATAATTTGATAATATTTTAGTAGGATATATATCCGGTCAGGTTGGAGTGTCACATGGAAGAAGGACAACTCTTGCTTTGTTCTTTTTCTTGTACACTCCATTAAATAAATTTCTAACCAAATTCTTGTACACTCAGACTTCTTAATGGTTTGAAATATTATGACAATAATTTGTAGAGGCTAAGATAGGACCAGTAGGCATGTTGCATGCAAGAAGGACAACCTCCGCTGTGGTTGTTTTCTATGAGGGTGTGTCAATAAATAACCAGCCTATCCCATTTCCGATGGACCGAAACGGCCATGATTTTCATACTTTGATTCAATATATAATTTATACATAGGTACAAAATTACAAGCGTATCGAGTCATTCTTTTAATAGGATATTGAATGTCAAACATGGCTAGTGATGCAAAGGCATGCTTTTCATCTAAAGTTGAGTATCATGCTGTAATTCGGTACTTGTATTTAAAAGGTAAAACAGGCAAGGAAATACACGGCGAGTTAGCCGATGTTTATGGGTCTTCTGCACCATCTTATGCTCAGGTTAAATCCTGGGTAGGGGAATTCAAACGCGGTAGAATGTCTTTAGAAGATGAAACCAGGTCTGGATGCCCACTGGATGCCACCGACGAAGAAATGTGTAAGAAAGTTCGGGATCTGGTATACTCTGATAGGCGAATTCAGGTGGAAGAAATAGCGCAGGCATTAGGCATTTCACATGGTAGCGTTTCAACAATCTAACATGATCGTTTAGGTATACGCAAGCTAACAGCCCGTTGGGTCCCCAAATCCCTTAGCGATGAGCAAATGGCAACCAGAGCATCAGTATGCACTGCCTTGTTGAAGCGTTTTAGGTCAAAAGATGATTTTCTTTCTCATAGTTACCTCCCCTGAATGAATTTCTAAACCAACTTCTTGTGTATGTGATTTGAAATATTTTGATAATATTTGGTAGACGCAAATGATAAGGACCAGTAGGCATGTCGTGTTCAAGAGTACTCGTACTTTCCCCATTATGTACTTATATACCCTGATGCCGAAATCTTGTGCAGGCCATGACTCCCATACTGTTTGAGATAACTTGATAATTTTTGGAAGGGACATACATTGAATCAAGTAGGCATGTCACATGCAAGAAGGACAGCTTTTGCTGTGTTGCTTTTTTTACCCTAATAAACACACAGTACGTACCTTTACCTTTACAAGGTATTTATTTTTGCTATTATTTCTGAATAAACTCACAAATTCAAAGTATTTGCAAATATTGTGTTTCCTGTAAAAAGAATCACATCAGAAGTCACTAATTGATGATTTTTGACAAAAATAAAAGAAAATGCAAAAATAAAATCATTTACAGTACACCTGTTATTGTTTTCACTTATTAATTTGGTCACATTTCATACTATTTTTACATCTTTTTATACCCAGCCACACTTGCCCTCGTAGAATTGACTTGCCCTCGTAGAAATGGCCATTTAGTCGGGGGATTTGCCATCTCTTCTGATGGCTATTTTTTTGTATTATTTTTTATTGTTAATATCACTTATTTTCTCTAAAAATAAAGTACATAAAGTAAAATAAAGGATGAAATTTGTCAATATGACACAGATGCCCCCACCCAGGGGCTGAAACAAGAATTTTGCAAAAAAAAAATGAGGTTGAAAAAATGGTCATAACTCCCATAATGATTGGCAGATTTCACCTTAATCGAACTTGCCCTATATGATTATATACCTGTGTATAAAATATCAATCCAATATTCTAATCTTTTTAAAAGGTATCGAACGTAAAAGTTTTTTTTTAAATTGAAAAAGAGTCATAACTCCCGTAATGTTTGGGGGATTTTACCCTAAAAATATGAATACAATAAACTAATCTTTTCTCAAGATATCAAATGGAAAACATTTTTCAAAGCTGAAAAAGGGCCATAACTCCCATAATAATTGTACCCTAAATCGAACTTGACCTATATTTTATGATTATATACCGGTGTAGAAGTGTCTATGGTAGGCGTTTTTTAAGGAGTAACCACAAAATATGTATTTGTGGAGAAATAAGAAAAACAAACCTTATCTGTAGATATATTTATATGCGTTTTGTTTTCCAGTGATTAAACTGACCAATTTTTGGACATCTTGCAGTTATCTCCCTTTGAAATTTTGTTCTCCATTCTGAAGTATAGGCTTATGGAGAAAATCACAGAAATAAGCAATAATTTTTAATTTGGTTAAACAGAATACTTGAAGAGCCATATGATGTATAATGCACTTATCATCTAGTCATGTAGGTCATATGAGCAAATTAATTGGAAACATAAATAAAACAAACTATAATACCCGGCCATTATCATAGCATGGCCAGCTTACTCTGTCAAAATGATGAAATTTGCAAATGAGCAATCCCAAAGCAGATCTCAACAATATCAAATTGGTGAAATCCATTGAGATTTACTCAAGTTATTGTCCTGAAAGTAAAATATGGATGGATTGCAGGCAGATAACTCTGTCAATAATGGAGGAAATTCGTCCATGAGCAATTCCAAAGCAGATGTCCACAATATCAGTGAACATACCAAGTTTGGTGAAAATCCATTGATATTTACTTAAGTTATCATCCAGAAATAAAAATATGGATGTGTCACGGGCAGATAACTGTCAAAAATTGACGAAATTGCCCATCAGCAATCCGAAAGCAGATCTTCAAAATATCAATGCACACACCAAGTTTGGTGAAAATCAATTGATGTTTACTAAAGTTATCATCCGGATATGAAAATACGGACCCGTCCCAGGCAGATAACTCTGTCAAAAATTATGAAATTTCTCCATTAACAATCCCAAACCAGATCTGCACAATATCAATGCACAAAGTTTGGTGAAAATCCATTGATATCTGCTTATCATCCGGAAATGAAAATACTGATGAACGGACTGACATATGACAGAGGGATGGGCAGACTCCCTGACAGATGGACGGACACACAGACAGCAAACATGATACCATAATACCCCGCCACTATCGTGTGGTGGGATATAAAATTGGCCCATGTTCTTAGATTTCCCTATTGTTGCAATATAAACCTGTACTCCAGAATGGTGGACAAGCTTGCTAGGGGAAACAACTCCAACACTTTCAAAAATGGGTGTGTTGCCAAAAATTATGATGCTAATTCACATCACTTATGGGTGTCACTGGCACACTCCAAATTTATCATAAAGAACAAATAGCCCAAAGCCATTCATGTACCTGTCTACAAAAAAAGTCCCAACTGTACAGCTCTGTCCAGCTAATGATCTGTGTGGGCTTTGCAGACTGGTTTCAGACTGCTGTTTGATATACTGGCTTAAGTCGGAAATATTTGCTGATATGCTTCCTGTTGTTTTAGGAAAAAAGATAGTGTTGTGTCCAAATGTTTTGCTGGAATCATTACAGAAAACAATAACACAGTCTGACAGAAGTAGAAGGGATAAAAAAAAATAATAATAAATAAATAAATAAAATAAATAAACTGTGATAAAGCCCAATGTGGTCTTGGTTTACAAATGGTACATATCTGAAGGTCGTTTTCAATTTGGAGGGACTCGCTTTAATAACACTGGTAAAATAAAACAATGCAACATTTAATAAATAGTAGACTTTTTTCTTTGCAGATTTTTGAGCAATCTCCTAGTATACTGCTGTAAGTCTATTGAAAATGTCCATGGAGGAGATATTGGGAAGTTTGATCAGATTTCCCATGATTTAAAAGAAAAATTACACAAACTTCACAAAAAAAGGGGGATGTCCTTGAAATAGTGAGCTTTGGTCACTGTGCCACTCAAAATTGGGAGACTCACTATTTATGGGTGAGAGTAGACAAGTATGTTCAGACAAAACTAGAATAAAAATCAAACTATTCTGTTAAATAGTGTCATGTCATTTCTTTTCCAATATTAATCTTGATCCGCCAGGGGCTCTACACACTGGGTGAAAATACAGGTAAATCCCTATATTATCCTATGCATTTTGGTAAAATATTGTATCACTATATCTCAAAAACTACTGCATATTTTTCAACGAAATTTTCAGCTTTTATTTGAAATTTGATCTTCATCGACATGTCCAGCCCACTAGGGTTACTTCATTTCATACTGGTGCATACCGTGTTATGAGAAAATGGTTCTATGTCCCATTTGCAGCCAGTGAAGGCTCCAATTAGCTAGCCTGATTGTATGTGCAATTAACCCTTAAGATGCCAAACATAACAATTGTTGTCTGCTTTGTCTTCTGCCAAATACTTTATAAGTCATTGTTGCAAACAGTGTGGACCCAGATCTGAAAGGAGCAGTCTGATCTGGGTCCACACTGTTTGCCTATATGCAAAAAGTATGTTTGAAAAGTTTGCAAGAAGATGCAGCAGAAGACATAAACAGACAACATTTTCAGATGCAGGTTTTCTTGGTGTGTTAAGGGTTAAATCAGGGCCATCACTGTCCATCAGCATATTCTGAAGCACCCACTGACTCATTATGCTGACAATGAAAGAACTGATCAATAATGATTAGTTAGTTGTTCTTAGTTGTCAGCATGTTTTGTTCTCTTTTCTGCATTGTGTTTGTGTATTTTGAAGAAAAAAATTTGGTTGTTTTCTTGTGGCCAGCCTGGCTGGGCTTCAGGTTTGTCATGGTTTGTTTTGCGTTCCTTTTGTACTGAAAACTATGGCAAACTGTTTTACTATTTATTATGCAAAACTGATATCTTAAATATCAGATATCGTATATATAGGATATAAGATATCTAATATAGGATGTAAGAAATCTGAAAAACAAATTCAGATACCTTATATCTTTTATTAGATATCTTATATCCTATATAAGATATCTGATATATCTTAGTTAATTCCACATATAAGACATCTTATTCACTATATAACTTTTTGAATAAGATACCTTTTATATTAAAATAGATATTATCTGATATACTAAATAAGATACCTGATATACTAAATGTGATATCTTATTTAATTGAATAAATGAAATATCATTTTTAGTAAATAAGATTTCTTATATCCTATATAAGATATCTTATATAGCATATCTGATCATATTAGACACCTTATATGCTAATATAGCATATATATTAATTGACATATAACATATTTTATTTATATGAGATATCTGATATAATATATCAGATATCTTATATATCTTATATTTAAAATCATATATCTGATTTAAAGAATAAAAAGTAAAACTGCTTGCTGGTAAGCCATTTTTTTATTTATTATGCAAAAAAAGATATCTTATGTATTATTTCAGATATATATTACAGGAAATGATATCTAATATAGGATATCAGATATCTGAATTTGTATATCAGATATCTTATATCCTATACTAGATATATTCTATATATCTAATATATCACATTAGATATCTTATTTAATTCCACATATAAGACATCTTATTTACAACATAAGATATCTTATTTGTTAAATAAGATATCTTTTATATTAATATAGATATCCCATATACTAAATCAGATACCTGATATACTAAATGAGATTGATTATTTAATAAATGAGATATCTTCTTTAGTAAATAAGATATCTTATATAGCGTATGATATACGAGGGCGAGTCAATAAAAAACCAGCCTAACTTATTTCTGGGTGAGATTGATCTCTTCTTTTTCGATGTAATTGCCCTCTAGAATGATGCACTTGGACTAACGGTGTTGCAGTGCCATCAGCCCAGAACTGAAGAAGCCAGGGTCCTTGTCTCTGACCCACTCCTCAACTGCCGCCATGACTTCTTCGTTGGACCGGAAATGACGTCCACGGATATCCTTTTTCAAGTTTGGGAATAGGAAATAGTCACTAGGAGCTGTCCGGAGAATAGGCTGCGTGTGGTATTAGCTCGTACCCATTCTGCTCAACAGCATCCATTCCAATTTTGCAAGTGTGGACCCTCGCATTGTCCTGTTGGAGCAGAATCCCTTTAGAGAGTTTACCTCAACGTTTTTCACGGATCACAGTTTTCAGTTGGTTGAGCAAATTTGCATAATACGCACCTGTTATTGTACTTTTCTTTGCTTGAAAGTCCAACATAATAACGCCTTGTGCATCCCAAAATACAGTTGCCATCACCTTGCCAGCAGAGGGTTGCATTTTGAACTTCTTTGACCTCGGCCCTACACTCTGGCGACTTTGAGCTTTATTCCTTGGCTCAAAATAATGGACCCAGATCTCATCTACAGTCACCAGACGTAAAAGGAAATCATTTTCCTTTGACCTACACCGCTTCAACAATGCGCTGTATACTGATGCTCTGGTTGCCATTTGCTCGTCGCTAAGGGATTTTGGGCTGACGGGCTGTTAGCTGGTGCATACCCAAGCGATCATGTAAAGTTGTTGAAACTCTACCATGTGAAATGTGTAATGCATTCGCTATTTCTTCCACCTTAATTCGCCTATCAGAGTACACCAGATCCCGTACTTTGTTACACATTTCTTCATCGGTGGCATCTGATGGGCGTCCAGACCTGATTTCGTCTTCTAAAGACTTTATACTGCGCTTGAATTCCCCAACCCAGAATTTAACTTTGTGCATATGATGGTGCAGAAGACCCATAAACATTGGTCAACTCACAATGTATTTCCTGACCTGTTTTCCCTTTCAAATACAAGTACCAAATTATAGCACAGTACTCAACTTTTGACCAAAAGCTTACTTTTGCATCGCTAGCCATGTTTGACATTCAATATCTTATGAGTGAATGACACGATAAGGGTGCAATTTTGCCCTCAGGCCTAAAACATGTATTGAAACAAGGCATGAAAATCTTGGATGTCTCAGTCAATTGGAAATGGGATAGGCTGGTTACTTATTGACTTGCCCTCGTATGTTTATTAAGTTTCTCATATAGCATATAACATATCTTATATAGCATATAAGATATCTTGACATATATCTAATTTAAGAGATATCTTATATATCACATATTTTATACTTTATATAAGATATCTCATATATAAAATCAGATATCAGATTTATAGAATAAATAGTAAAATGGCTTGCCATATAAAACACTTAAATTTGGCGGCAGCAATTTTTGGCAATTTTTATGAGTTGACGTTTTGACGGATTCATATATTGCTGATTTTTGATTTCTGTAAAAAGAAATCCATGATTTCCGACATAGCCCTGTGTGTCTTATGTATGCGAATTCTATGCAGTGATTTGTCAAACATGGTGATTTTCAACTGTTTTCCACATTGCATTGTTTTTGGTGTATGAGTGAATACAAATCAGTTCCATTGTTATCTAATTACTTAAAAAACAAAAGATTTTGAATTATTATCAGTTGTAATTTTCTTTCTTTGTAAGGCCACCAATCAATTAGCAATTGAACCTGCAGTTTTGACAATTACTGTTAAGGTGTATTTGTTTTTATTCAATCATATTGAGCCGGCTTATGGCTAGATTGTAATCTTTCTTTATTTTCAGGTACTAAACAAGTGCCAAAGACTAAATGCACTTTTATTTTTGTCATGGGTAATGCACTTTACCGACTGACGTTGTATTGCCCTACACAATACCAGGGATTGAATAACATGTTATTCAATCTTTGATCATACTTGCGATGTGTATTTGAAATATAATTTCTGCCAGTTTGTTATTCTTCATTTGCCCTTTTGGAACTTTGTTGGCAGTTTTTATTTTGGCATGTTTTTTTCTTTAACCGTCCATAAGGGTAAAATAAAATGATGGCCAAAGATTTTACAGCATTATTTAACCTGTTCTGGCTACATGCAATCTATGTAAGTTAGTGTGTTTTCAGGTTTTTATACGCCCGTTTTGAAAAAAGGACATATTATAGTATGGCGCTGTCCATCTGTCCGTAAACATTCTTGTAAGCTCCATAACTTAGTAACCGTTAGGGATATCTTCATGCAACTTTATAGGAATATGTATTAGGTCATGACAATGTGTCGCACACAAAACTGATTGTTTCCCCCTTTCTTAGTTTCCAAGTTATGCCCCTTTGATTATTTTTTTCCAGACATTCTTGTATGCAGCATAACTCAGTAACCCTTAAGGATATCTTCATGCAACTTCATAGGAATATATATTAGGTCAGGACGATGTTTCGCACACAAGAATGATTGTTCCACCTTTCTTAGTTTCCAAGTTATGCCCCTTTGATTTTTTCCAGTATCTTCCGTCAACATTCTTGTACACTCCATAACTCAGTAACCGTTCAGGATATCTTCATGCAATTTTATATGAATATGTATTAGGTCATAACAACATGTTGCACATAAGAATGATTGTTCCCCCTTTCTTAGTTTCCAAGTAATGCCCCTTTGATTAATGTTTTTTACAAACATTCTTGTATGGGTCAGTAACTGTTAGGGATATCTTCATGCAACTTTATAAGAATATGTATTAGGTCACATTGATGCGTCGTGCACAAGAATGATTTGTTCCCCTTTCTTATTTCCCAAGTTATGTCCCTTTGATTAATTTTTCCAAATATTCTTGTACGCTTCATAATTCAGTAACAGTTCAGAATATCTTCATGCAATTTTAAAGGAATATGTATTAGGTCAGGACGATGTGTCACACACAAAAATGGTCATTCCTCTTTTCTTAGTTTCCAAGTTATGCCTCTTTGATTAAATTTCTCCAGAATCATCCGTCAATATTCTTGTACACTCCATAACTCAGTAACTGTTCAGGATATCTTTATACAATTTCATAGGAATATGTATTAGGCCACGACGATGTGTCTCACACAAGAATGCTTGTTCTCCCTTTCTTAATTTCCAAGTTATGCCCCTTTGAATAATTTTTTCGAAACATTCTTGCAGGGGCCATAACTCAGTAACCGTTAGGGATATCTTCATGCAACTTTATAGGAATATGTATAAGGTTGTGACAATGTGTAGAGCACAAGAATGATTGTTTGCCTTTCTTATTTTCCCAGTTATGCCCCTGTGATTATTTGTTCCAAACATTTTTGTACGCTCCATAATTCAGTAACAGTTCAGAATATCTTCATGCAATTTTATAGGAATATATATTAGGTTTGGATGAAGTGTTGCGCACAAGAATGATTGTTCCATCTTTCTTAGTTTCCAAGTTATGCCCCTTTGATTAATTTTTTTACATTCTTGTATGGGTCATAACTCAGTACCCATTAGGGATATCTTCATGCGACTTTATTGGAATATACATTAGATCACGATATGTCACGCACAAGAATGTTGGACCTCTTTCTTATTTCCCAAGTTATGCCCCTTTGATCAAATTTTCCAAATATTCTTGTACGCTCCATAATTTAGTAACAGTTCAGAATATCTTCATGCAATTTTTAAGGAATATGTTTTAGGTCAGGACGATGTGTCACACACAAAAATGGTTAGTCCTCTTTTCTTAGTTTCCAAGTTATGCCCCTTTGATTAATTTTTTTCGGAATCATCTGTCAATATTCTTGTACGCTCCATAACTCAGTAACTGTTCAGGATATCTTTATGCAATTTCATAGGAATATGTATTAGGCCACGACGATGTGTCTCAAACAAGAATGATTGTTCCCCCTTTCTTAATTTCCAAGTAATGCCCCTCTGAATAATTTTTTCGAAACATTCTTGCATGAGCCATAACTCAGTAATCGCTAGGGATATTTTCATGCAACTTTATAGGAATATGTATAAGGTTGTGACAATGTGTAGAGCACATGAATGATTGTTCCGCCTTTCTTTTTTTCCAGGTTATGCCCCTTTGATTAATTTTTCCAAATATTCTTGTACGCTCCATAATTCAGTAACAGTTCAGAATATCTTCATGCAATTTTATAGGAATATATATTAGGTCAGGACGAAGTGTTGCGCACAAGAATGATTGTTCCACCTTTCTTAGTTTCCAAGTTATGCCCCTTTGATTAATATTTTTCAGAATTCTTGTATGCGACAGAATTCAGTAATTATTAGGGATATCTTCATGCAAGAATATGTATTGGGTCACGATGACATGTCACGCACAAGAATGATTGTTCCACCTTTCCAAGTTATGCCCCTTTGATTATTTTTTCCAAACATTCTTATACGTGCCATAACTCAGTAACTATTGGAGATATCTTCATGCAATTTTATAGGAATATGTATTAGGTCAGGACGATGTGTCTCCACTGTCTGTCCATCTGTCCATCCATCTGTCAACATTCTTGTACGCTCCATAACTCAGTAACAGTTCAGATATCTTCATACAATTTTATATCAGGTCAGGATGATGTGTCGTGCCTAAGAATGATTGTTCGCCCTTTCTTAGTTTCCAAGTTATGCCCCTTTGATTAATTTTTTCCAAACATTCTTGTACATGCCATAACTCAGTAACCATTAGGGGTATCTTCATGCAACTTTACAGGAATATGTATTAGGATGCGACAATGTTTCGGGCACAAGAATGATTGTTCCCCCTTTCTTAGTTTCCAAGTTTCCAAGTTATGCCCCTTTGATTAATTTTTCCAAACATAATTGTACGCTCCATAATTCAATAACAGTTTAGAATATCTGTTTTATAGGAATATGTATTAAGTCAGGACGACGTGTCGCATAAAGAATGATTGCTCCCCCTTTCCAGTTACCAGTGGTTGGTGCTGTTAATTATTATTCCATAACTACCCATATGCAAATTAATTGTTTTGGCTATTCTCATATAATCCATAATACCATAACCCTTTGAAATATTTTAATAAAATAGGAATGTATAGGATAATGGGGCAATATATCATGATCAAGAACCACATTCTGGCTTACTTATGTCCTGAATTATTTGCCCTATGATTAAATTTTTTTTTCCTTCTCTAATTCCTCAAACATTTTAAATATTCTAATGAATTTTAATGGTGGTGTGTATATTGCCCAGGGAATACATTAGGACCAAGATTGGTAACTTTAGTATACTTAGTTTATAAATTATTTCCCTTGTTTGACGTCTGCATTTTTCAACATCTGTGCCACTTCATCCTGGAAGCTTTTTTTTTTTTTTTTTATTTATACTAACAGTATTTAATATGTTAATTGTTTTAAAATATACTTGGGGAAAAAAGAAATGCAAGTTCAAATTTTTAAATACTGAAAGTTTGTTTGTGAACAAACTGATCTAGTTTTCTGTATTTGGTGACATTAGTGTACTTCCCCATGTATGGATCACACAAAATCACTGAAGTGCGAACACAGGCTACACAATATCGTCGTACCTGAATTTCGCTATATCCCTGCTGCACGGGTAGTGTCTCGTGGTAGAGACTTTAACACATTACCAAATCAAACTTTCATTCCATCCGTATTGGTTGCACAAAACGTTTGTTGTTTGAGTTTGTTGAGAGAAATGGTACACTTATGGCAACTGGATAGGGGAAGAGCTATTGCTCTAATTTTGCAGGGTTGGTCGCAATGTGACGTCGCGCAGCAATTTGGGGTGCACGAGTCGACGATATCGTGCTTAGTTCAGTATCTTAGAGCTACCGGTAGGTTAACTGACCTTCCTAGGAGCCGACGTCTGCGCGTTACGACGCAACGTCAAGATAGACGTATATATCTTGTACACCTTCGTAACAGGCTGAGGACAGTGACAGAGACCGCAAGAGAAGTTATCGGAACACATGGCCGTCGTGTGTGTCCAAGGACAGTCAGAAATCGCTTGCTAGAGTTCGATTTACGTCCACGCCGTCCTTATGTGGGCCCGAACCTTACGCCCCGGCAACGTCAACGCTGCATGCAATGGCCTCGGTGGCTCAGTTGGATGCGCCGTCCGACTGGAGACCAGGAGGTCGCGGGTTCAACCCCCGCCGAGGTCGGCAACATTCTTTCGTGGAGATTGATCATGAAATATTTTCTACGGTCATTCTCTCCCTTCCGCTGATTCAAGAAGGGCAGTTGTCAGTTTCTGGCGAAAGAATGTGCACAATACTGGTTAACCGCTTAGAGGACTAAGCCTGCCCAGTAAACGTGTGGTTAGGTAAACTGACCGCGCTCGACATGACCCCACTGGGTTGACTGGGCCGTAAAACCTGAACACAAACAAACAATGGCTGCGTGCCCATGCACCAAATCAGTTTTGACTGGCTGACTGGCGGCGTGTAATGTTCAGTGATGAGTCGCGACTTTCGCTTCAGCGGTCAGACAGGCGACAACGAGTGTATCGACGTCTTGGTGAGCGATATTCTGACGCTTACGTACGAGAAGTCGACAGATTTGGGGGAGGGGGGTCCGTAATGGTTTGGGGTGGGATTTCTCATGGGGTGAAAACACCCCTAATGGTTATTCAGGGTAATTTTACACCCATACGCTATTGGGATCAGGTGCTTATGCCTCACATCCTCCCGCTTGTCAATGCTCAAAATCTCAGCATGACAACATGAGATCGCATGTTGCCAGGGTTTTTCGCGACTTCCTCAACCAGAATAATGTCCAAGTGCTTGATTGGCCCCCATACAGTCCAGATTTAAACCCAATCGAGCACCTTTGGGATGCTTTGGACAGGAGGGTCAAGAAGCGCTTCAACGTACCAAACAATATCGCACAGTTCCAGCTAGCTCTTATTCAAGAGTGGAATAATATCCCTCAAAGGACCATTGACAACTTAGTCGGGTCTATGGTTAGAAGAGTGAGAGCTGCGACAGCAGCCTGTGGTGGACACACGCGCTATTGATACCCATTATTCAATAACGTTGGGTGTCTGTGTTTAACGCTATTTATTGCAAAAGTCGCCTGCTATACTACACTAAACCAATAGCATTTAACAGAAAATGAAATAAAGAATTGACAAAAAATTAAACAATCAAATGAAATCCACAATTCAACCCCAGAATTAATACTTGCGTTTCTTTTTTCCGCTAGTATAGGTGCAATCATTAATTACAGAGTTGCTATTCCTATTTGTCTGCTTGTCCATCTTTTAGCCATACACATAGTGTACATTGATTACAATTCCTTTAAAAATGTTGGCCCCACTGTCTTAGCAAATGAGCCTATAATGTGCTGCCTGCAATGCTCTTGTTCAGTCTTGTGTGTACATTCTTGGCCTGACCAAGTGGGCTTTTGTTTGTCAGTATGTTTTTCTCTCTTTTTATTTGTGTTTTGTTTCATTAAATCTGCCAAGTGCCATCAATTTCTGTGAGGGCTGTAGTGTGTTCAATTATCTTGGCCCAGTTGCATGGGCTTTAGGTTTGTTGGTGCATTTTGTTCTCATTTCTGCATTCCTTTCATTTCCTCCAGTATGCCTGGGCTGCGTGCGATCCATGTATTAATGTGTTGTTGTTAAAGGTTTTCAGTCCTTCTTGGGCCTGTCCCTATCTTCTTAACAGACCAGCGGGGTGTTTACCTTTATTACTGCATTATTGTTTGGCATAAAATATTTTAGTCTCTCTCATAGTTTTACATGTACTTATTTTGTTTTATTTAGTCTACAAGGGCTGCATACAATCCTGGTATTTCTGTATAATTTATAGTTTTATCAGTTTTGCTCATTGCTATCTTCTTGGCACATTGATAGGATATGGAATAAGATCTTTTCTCATGTTGCTGGATATATTTCATGGTTTTGCATTAAATCATGACAAAAGTTTGCAAATTTACTTCTTCTGTATAAAGCGCCAAGCTAAAAACGACTTTCTGAAAGATGTCGAAAGCACAGTAGGACACAAATTTGATCATACTATAAAAAGGTCAAAGGCCGTCCTAGTACCATCATCTGAACAAACTTGGTAGACCTTGAGTCCACGATGCTGTATACCAAGCTTCATCCTCAAAGCTTTCTTAGTTCTGGAGAAGATTTTTAAGTGTTCTTACCATATATGGGCATGGCAGCCATCTTGTTCAATGGTGCAGAATCATTTGAACAGGTGAGCAAAAAAGTCATTAGTTTTTGCTGAAAAATGATGATGATTTTGTGTTCTACATCCCTTTCAACATTATGTAAGTCATATCGAGACAACTGACAGGTGATAATAAAAAGCTCTGTACAATGGTGTCATCTGCTGAACTCTGCCTTCAGCATGCAGGATTTGAACACAAGACCTTGTAATTCAAAGTCTGGAGCACTAACCACTTGGCCACATCTTTGGCTGAAAATGTGCTTTTATCTAGAGCTAAGAAAATGTCTGCTGGTATTTACATTTAGCAGATTTAAAGTTAACCCTTTACACTGTTGTAGGTGACAATTAGCAAACAATTAAAAGGTGACATTTTTATTCCTGAAGATTGTATTTAAATGACTCATTAAACCCTATTTTCAGAGACACCATGAAAAATCTTTAGTAAAAAGTGCCTCAGTAAAAAAGATCATAAAATTCCCCATATTACCATATGTATACTAAGTATTCACAATATCAATGCAGATACTAAGTTTGGTGACAATCCATTGACATTTACTCAAGTTATCATCCAGAAAAAAAAAATACAGACAGACATACAGACAACCCACATGAAACCATAATAACCTGCCAATGTGGTATGGTAAGGTATAATAAAAAAAAACTTACCATACTTGAAAAACAAATATACATGGGTTTTATGCAAAATAGAAGTGATGTGCCAAGTGAAATGTAATCTTAATTTTCAGCTGACCACTTTTTGAAATATTTTTCTTATTTCCCCCCCAAAAAAGGACTTGACATTTCATGCAAATTGTCTCCAATGGAGACAATTTGCATGAAATGTCAAAACTTGTTTTCTGAGAAAAAATATGAAAAATATCATCAACTTGTCAGCTGCTGAATTAGCCCAGAGAGTGGTAAAGGTTAAAGAACTGGCAAACATTGCAAGTCCAAAGTCTTGTCTGATCAAGGCATTCACTCATAGCTCCAGATAAAGTGCTTTTTTTTCAGCTGAGGACTGATATTTTACTTATTTCTCCATGAAAACATGTTGTGGGTACTCATCAGAAGTGCCTCACTGAGACACTTATAATGAATACCCACAACATATGTTTTCCTGGAGAAATAAGAAAAATATTTTGTGGATACCCATTCATAGATGGAGCTATACAATTTTACTGTTTGTCAATGCATTCTAGAATGAGTGTCCACTGAGATATTAATAGGGAAGGTCCTGATAGCGCATACATTATTCACCTATGGTATAACACACCTTTGTGTTTGAGGTGCATATATCATTGATGTGGTATAAAATTCTTGGCACATGAAACCATTTTCTCTCAATAGATAACTATAGCTACTTCAGAGCAACAGAACCTGCCACATAACTCCAGACAAAAAGGGGATACATGTACTGGGCAAAATAATTTTCTTATTTCCCCACAAAAACATATATTGTGTGTACTCATTAAAATTGCCTCAGCAAGGTGGTTCTAATGAATATCACATATGTTTTTGTGGAGACATCAGAAAATATTATTAATTTTTGGTTGAAAAAAAAAGCACCTTATCTGGAGCTATGCAGCCTCATAAAACAGGGCAAGGATTGTGCAGAATAAAATACGATGTAAACTGTCACATTTTGCATATATAATTTCTACATGTGTAATCACAAAAAATAGGAAGATTTTGAAGTGCTATTACACCAGCATAACAACACAAGTATAGTGACACAGCCTAGATAAGAGAAAGCATCAGGCAAATAGTTTTCTTATTTCTCCACAAAAACACATGTTGTGGGTACTCATTAGATTGTACCATAACATATGTTTTTGTGGAGAAATAAGAAAATATCAATGCAGCATATGAAATGCAAGGAGAAAATGTAGATTCAGACATGTGCTCCCACTGAAAACCCTAATTAACATGTGCATCCATGCAGTCTAATCAGTACTTAAGATCTGCCTACTAAATCCTTTGATATTTGGCTTCACTGTTTTGCAATAATAATTCTATTTCTAAATTAGGAAGATTTTGAAGTGCTATTACACCAGCATAATAACACACATAGCATAGCTCAACATAAGAGGAAGCATCAGGCAAATATTTTTCTTATTTCTCCACAAAAACGTATGTTGTGGGTACTCATTAGAAGAGCCTCAGCAAGGCACTTCTTATGAGTACCCAGAATGTCTTCATGGAGAAATAACAAGAAATGTCAATAAGCAGTGCTTATTAGAGACCCCCAACTCAGAAACCAAAACATAATGTGTGAAAACAGTATATCACCATATTTCTTTTGATTAAAAAAAGTGCTTATCGAGAGCTATGATAGAGGGGTTGAGGAGTATTTGATAATTCTGGGATAACTTTCTCTAGTTCTCCATAGAAACATACATTGTGGGTACTTTTTAGAATTGCCTCAGTGAGGCAATTATAATGAGTACCCACAATGTATGTTTTTGTGGAGAAATAACAAAAAATATCCTCGACATTACGAAAACATGCCTATTCAAATATACTGAAAATTTTACCACCAAAAAAATGAAAATTTTCAGATAAAAAAATCTGATATTTTTCATATTTCTGCTCAAAACATAGATTGTGGGTACTCGTTAGAACCGCCTCGGCAAGGCAGTTCTAACGAGTACCCACAATCTATGTTTTTGAGCAGAAATAAGAAAAATAATGTATACCCCTGTAAACCCCAGTTTTACTATATAAAAGTGGGGTTTAAGGGGGTCAAAACTATATAGGCGTGTTTTCGTGATGATTATCAAGAAATACTCCAGCATAACAAGTCCTCTGGGGTTTCAGTTATTATGGTAAATGTCCTATAATTCCGTACACCAAAGTTTCTAGCAAAATGGCACAGGCAGACCCAGATCAGACTGCTCCTGAAGGAGCAGTCTGATCAGGGTCTACACTGTTTGCTATTCATTAAGTATTTAAAAAAGCAATTGCATAAAAAGCAAAATTCAGGCCAAAAAGTATTGAATAAAAGTGTTCAAAATTTTAGGACATTTACCATACTTAAAAGAATATATGAACTGTAATATGAAAAAATATACTTCAGACATGTGCCACCAGTGAACTGATTGGTCAGTCCATCCAAACTGATCATCTTTGCTGTCTGTCCACAGAAGCCTTAGTATCTTCGCTCTCCAAAGAGCACCAAGCAAATGTCAGAATGCACAAATGTGCAGGCTGAGCCGTCTTCACCAGCTATACCAGGGCTTTACCTCAATATTAATAAACGAGACACTTAAGGTGGAGTTGAGGGGTCCTTTTATAAGATTTTGGGGTTTGTTTTTAAAAGGTTAACTCTTAAAGTGTAATCACAACAAAAGCAGAAGACACTTTGAAGTACATTTTTATTTTTCAGAGAAAATAGGGCTTGACTTTTTGTGTGATTTGTCTGCCTAGCAGACAATTCATATGAAATGTTGTCTTATTTTCTCTGAAAAAAATACAATCAATTTTAAAATGGCATCTCCTACAATTTGTTAGTGCTTTAAGGGGTTAACTTTTGCCCAAATATTGATAATAATTGCCCTTTTGACCTCAAATAGATTAAAATAGCCACAGATAAATAAAACTAATTTTGGATTGATCATATATGCATCACTCAGGACCCTTGCCCCTAAACTGCCAAAATGCGAGTCAGGGAAAACCTGGAGCACATATCCACATGTTGCAACTCATATACAAGCTGCAGGTCCCCATTGTCTGTTATGATTTCTGAGCTTTCATCAAGATTTAGATTTTCTGGCCTCCTCTCTGGCTATCATTTCTTCTAATTCTCTTGTTCTCCTCTGGTCTAATACTTCCATCTCTCGAATTTTCTAATGAAAAGAAGCAATAAAATCTTGCATTATCTATGACTAACAATATCTCTCAATAAAAGAAATATGACAATGCTCCACTGTGGGCCATGTTACGATCGTGCTATATGGAGAGAAGGAGGAGGATCTAGATATTTTCATTTTGCATACAAACATATTGTAGGTATCATCAGAAGTGCCTCAGAGAGGTACTTCTAATGGGTACCCATATCTTATGTTTTTTAATAAAAAAAATATACTCAACAATATGTAAGCAATGACCAACAAAAGGGTTCCAAGAGGTGGCATGTTGAAAGATTGGTGAGTTATGAAAAAATGGCGAGAACTCTAAGCAATCTTTCTATGAGTGCGGATAGAGTCATCGCCATGATCTCACAATGATCTGTTTCTCTCCATAGTCACAACGGTTTCCTTAGTTTTGACTTGGTCCAAACAATTGCTCAACAGTCGCCAAGGGAAGCGATCTCTCAATGAACTTTCAAGGAGTGCCCACCGATCTCCCAAAGATCTCTGTCATCTGTCAATGGATGCAAACTTTAATCATACCAGAGATAAGGATGGCTGAGATATCTTTGAGGGATCCACGAGCACCCAATGAAAGAACAACAGAGTTCATTGAAAGACTGCGACAGAGATCACTGAGAGATCATTAGGAGATCAATTTCCTCTTGAGAGACTGTTGAGTACCCATTGAGAGATGAGAGAGATTGCTGTGGTGATGGGAAGCATGGCAATGGGGCTATAAATATCGGTGCTAAACTCCCGATTTATCAGTCTGTCTGTAGATTTACTCAAAGTTCAGTACAAGTAGATCTTCTGAATACCTAACTCAATATTCTACACAATTGCAGACCTCAGACTGATCTCTCTTTGTCACACTCAGCAAACTCTTTGTTGTCACTGCAGGCTTAGTATCCAGTGATCTCCCAATGTTCTTTCAATAAGTGCTCAATGAGGACCATGGTAACTCTAAGATCTCTACAGAATGCCATGAAAGTTATAAAAAATTGCATGTGTTATCACACAATTACCACATAATGGTCTCCCAATCATTTACACAGAAACAATTTTTTTGAGGATTTGAGAGATCGGATGAATTCTGGATCACTCAATGGTCTTCCAACAATCTTTCTGTGTGTAAAGGGACCTTAATCACACATATAAAGAGCACAAACATGTAAAGGGTACTCATTACACGCACCTCTGTAACATGCTTCTAATGAGTACCCACAACTTATGTTTGTATGTGGAAATAAGAAAAATATCAGGCCCAGATGTTAGCTAACATGACATTAAAATTTCTAGCTTCAATATGGCAAATACACTGATATTTTTTGCTGAAAAATGTGAGTAGCTTTTGCTTTGCATGAGCTACTTACATTTTAGCAGCAAATATATCAATGTAATTGAAAATACCTTAGCTTCAACAGTTGAAGAGTTTGTCATAAATGAGCTTATTAAGCTAACAATGCTTTGAACAACTAAGCCCAATACTTTTTGGCTGAAAAAAGTGCTCTATCTGGAGCTGTGAATGTCAGAAATCTTCTCTAACAAAAATGTAAATTTTCAGGTTAGGAGTTCTGGATCTAAAACAGACCAAGAAAGTGACCCGTCATAAATTCTCTTTACCTCATATCTGTAAAACTAAGACCAGATCATTCTGCACATAGCTTTTGATAAGGCACTTTTTTCAACCAAAACGTATTGATATTATTCTTATTTCTTCATCAAAACATATGTTGTTGTACTCCTCAGAAGTGCCTCACCAAGGTGCTTCTGATGAGTATTCACATTGTCTGTTTTTGTAGAGAAATAAGAAAAATTTACTTGATACCCCCTCTTATCTGGAGCTAAAATATTACCTGTGAGATTTCTGTTTCAATAATAGTTCTATATTTATTTGCTTGTCCAAGTTTCTCCATATCATTTAAAAATTCTCTTCTTTCTTCTATTTCTGCTTGCACTGCAAAATAAATATGTAATATAATGACAACAATAGAGCATTTGTATAGAAGAGCTGTTTGATGATAATCTAGAATTTGTTTCTTATTTCTCTATGAAACTTATTTTTTTTGGTACTTGTCAAAACTGTCAAGATGTGGCAGTTCTGAGAAGTACCCAGATGTTTTTAAGCTACATGTACTCATTTTCAGAATCTAAACGAGTTGTTAAGGAGTAGTGTTTAATGATAACTCTGGGATAATTTTCTGTAGTTCTCCATCAAAAATGGGTAATCATTAGAAGCACCTCAGTGAGGCACTTCTAGTGAGTACCCACAGCATATGTTAATTTTGAGAAAAACATTAGCCCAGAATTAACCTTAAATACTCCTCTTTAACAACTTCTCTCTGGATTCTCAATCCACGAAAGCTCGATTGGAAGACCATCTTTGTGTGTAGGAAATCACAGTTGATTCCAAGCTGACTCATACCAAAGACTTAAAAAATGATAACAAATACTCTTAAGCCTGGTACTCAATATTTAGGAAATCTGACAATGTGCTTTAAACAAGTATTTACAATGCACACTTTGATAGAAAAATAAGGAAAAAATATCAATACTTTTTGAATGAAAACAGTGCTTATTTAGAGCTATGAAAAAGCTATTAAAAATATAATTAACCCTTTAGCCCTGGTCCTGCTGAACCTGAATATGCCCAGCCTTTGCAAACACTGTAGATCCCAATCACTTGGCTTCTGAAGAAGCCAACTGATTTGGACTTGCACTGTTTGTCATTCAGTATGTGAATTTATATAAAGTAATCTGATTGGCTGAAAATTAGAAGTGGGCGGGACATCTTAATTTATTTAGCATGACAAGAGTTAATTATCACTGATCTGAGCTACAAAGTGGGAAGAAATCTCAAGAATCAAAATTACATATGCAAACAGATAGGTCACAGACAAACTTGAACATCCAGGTAGTTGCTTTTATCTTTGTGAATATGCATTATAGAGATGGTAAATGTCCTAAAATTCTGAACACTTTATTCCATACCTTTTTTGGCCTAAATTTTGCTTATTATGCAGTTGTTTCATAAAATTCTTAGTCATCATCATTATATCATAATCTGATTTTTGATTAATGTGCAGGTACGGGGCAACATCCACATCAGTGGGCCCCCTTCCAGATAGCTGGCTTGCTGCACACATGGCAGATCTCACACCAGATCTCCAAGTATGTCTATCATGAGGGTTGATAGCCGAGAGTTTCCACTCTCTGCAATCCCTCTCTGTCAGCTGCTTTCATGTCATCTTGGGCCTCCCAGGACCACCCTTTCCCTCAACCTGTATGTGAAAGACAGTCTTAGTGAAATGGCAAACAGTGTAGACCCTGATCAGACTG
The DNA here is from genome assembly GCA_964016985.1 of Anodontia alba. Lineage (NCBI taxonomy): Eukaryota > Metazoa > Mollusca > Bivalvia > Lucinida > Lucinidae > Anodontia > Anodontia alba. Next base: position 106,886,842 of record OZ024822.1, read on the forward strand.
CTTCTTCAGAAGCAGTCTGATCTGGGTCTGCACTGTTTGCATATGCCATTTTATCAGGCATTTTGGTGTATGAAATTTTAGGACATTTACCGTAGTTCTAACATTTTACTGAAAATGAGACCCTTGCAAGATAGTATGAATGAGCAGATTTAGCAGTTGCAAGTTTGAATCCTAGCTTCGCCAGGTAACTATTGTGGAGACTGATTATGAAATAATTTTTACAGTCATTTTTCCACTTCCACAGATTCAAGAAGGGCAGCTGTCATTTACTGGCTAAAGTATGTGCATAAGTACTTGTGCACATTCATTCACATTAAAACTGACGGGCATTTGTCAGCGTGTGCACAAACTGCTTAGATGACTAAACCAGCTGCGGAAATGTGCAAGTAGGTTAACTGACTAGCTCAACATGACCTTAACAGTATTGACAGGGCCATAAAATTCCACTCAAGGGTGAGCAGACTAACCTGATATTGGCTGCTCACCTATGGCAAAAGGTTAATTTTGCCAACCTTTAGGGGAATGGATAAACTTCCCAGGGAAATAACTCTGACAAAGAAATATTTATCTCCTTTCTCAGAGAAGGCTACTCTTAAAGGAAAGACTCTGCTCCCAAAAAGGAGCAAATTCTTTCCTTTAACAGTAGCCCCCATTTTTTTTAAAGGATTTGAATACTTGGGAAGCAAATCATTGTCTAAAAAGTTGTCTTGATTTGAAAAAAAGCAATCACAGGTGTAGTGTACTCATATGAAACTGGACAAAATCCAAGAGCCTGACAGAGAGTGAGTCCTAGACAACTTAAAATACCTGGGATAATTCAGCACATGACAAATTGATGGCATTTTTCTTTTCCTCCTTCTTTTCGCTGGAAAATAGGCTTTGGCATTTCATGCAAACTCTCCTGAGACAGTTTGCATGAAATGTCAAAGCCTATTTTCTGGGAAAACAATAAAAATGTCATCTGCTCAAATTTTTACCCAGCATGCAGAGCATTAACACATTTGGTAACACTGGATATTGGTATTTTTTTGTTGTCATTCTCCCACTGACAAGCTAGTATTCTGGTTCAATTTACAGTAAATGTCTTAAAATTCTGAACACTTTATTCCAAACCTCTTGGCTTAAAATTTTGATTTTTATGCTTTTGTGTCTTCAAATATTTTATGGAATAAATGGCAAACAGTATAGACCTTGATCAGACTGCTCCTTGTCTGATCTGGGTCTGTACTGTTTGCATATGATATTTTCTTAGTAACTATGGTGTACAATATTTTAGGACATTTATCATACTACTTACATTCATCAAACCTGTCAACATCAGGTACCACCACTGGTTCCACATATTCACGAGGCAGTTTTTTCTGTTCTGAGGGTGGTGGTAAATCTGTTCCAAATGCCATATAATTAGCTAACTTCTCTTTCTCCTTCTCTGAGTTCTTGTTCCCTGTTCATGACAAAGACTGTCATTATTACATTATTAGAAATACATACATGTATGACTAAGGCCAAATAATAAAAAAAAAAAAAAAAAATGTGTGTGTTTTGGGTAACATGTTAGAAAACAAGATTTGGTAGAGTGTCACCAAAGGAACAGTTCTGATGAATTACATTGAAATCGGTCCTGTGGTTTCTCAAAAAAGAAAAAAAAAGATTTTTAAAGTTTGTTATATAGATATGTAGGGAAAATAAATCCCATCCCCTGGCGGCCAAGTTTTATGATGAATAATGATGACTTGAACAATCTTGGTAGTGGGTCACCAAAGAAACATTTCTGCCAAATTTTACTGACATCGGTCTAGTGGTTTCTGACAAGAAATTTTTAAAATTTTCTATATAAATATATAGGGAAAGCAAGCCCCGCCCCCTGGTGGCCATGTTTTTCAACAAGTCATGATGGCTTGAACAATCTTGATAGAGGGTCATTAAAGGAACATTTCTACCATGTTATATTGAAATCGGTCCAGTGGTTTCTGACAGAAGATATTTTAAGTTTTCTATATAGATATATATAGGGAAAATAAGCCTTGATCCCTGGCGGCCATGTTTTTTGAAAAATCATGATGGCTTGAAACAATCTTGGTAGGGAATTGTCAAAGGAACATTTCTCCCAAGTTATATTGAAACTGGTCCAGTAGTTTCTGACAAGAAGATTTTTAAAGTTTTCTACATAGATATGTAAAGAAAATAAGCACCCCCTCCCCCCCCACACACACACATTGGAGGCCTTGTTTTTTTATGAATCATGCTGGCTTGAACAATCTTGGCAGAGGATCACAAAAGGAACAATTCTGCCAAATTATATTGAAATTGGTCCAAAGGATTCTGACAAGAAGATTTTTGGTTTTTCTTTTGGTTGCAATGGCAACCAGAATCCTGCATGGATTCCACATTTTGATCAATTTTCAGCCAGTATCACCCAAGGATCAATCCTGTTAAATTTGGTTAAAATTTGCTCAGGGGTTTAAGAGGAGATACTGTTTTAAGAAATTGTGGACAGACGGCCAGACGATGGATGGTGAGTGATCAAAACAGCTCACCTACAGCCTTCAGCTCAGGTCAGCTAATACATCCAATAGAACTATTTAACACAGCAGGTGGATCTTTGAGACAATACATCCAATAGAACTATTTAACACAGCAGGTGGATCTTTGAGACAATAATGGTTGAACAGGTGTTCAATAACGTCCCGCTATTGGCTATTACACCCCATGTGATGCCATACTACAAATTTGTTACAGTATCTATGTTAAATCCCACATCATCTCCCAAGCTCGAATTAGTTCAGATTGAATAAAAATTGTACAATAACTCTAATACATCAAAGAAAAAAGGTAGTAGTCATACTATAATAATAGCCCCAGATAAGAGTGGGTAGCAACAAAATACATTTGTATTTTTCTTATTTCTCCACCAAAACATACATTGTGGGTACTCATTAGAAGTGCTGCAATAAGGCATTTCTAATGAGAACCCACAACAAACATTTTTCTCCATCAAAACATATGGTGTGGTACTCATTAGAAGCACCTCAATGAGTAGCTTCTAAGGAGTACTCACAACATATGTTTTTGTGGAGAAATAAGAAAAATATCAGTACTTTCGGTTGGAAAAAAAAAAAGTGCTTTATGTACAAATCAGCTTACAATGGTAAGGTCCTGGGTCATATTCAGGTCTCTCATAAGCCCCTGACGCCTCTATTGCCTCTCTCTTTCTAACACCATTACTGTGATAATTCCTTGAAATAAAAACAAAAAATAAGTAAAGTATGGATTACATGGCTCCAGACAAGGGTCTTTTTTTTGACCAAAAAGTACTGATAATTTTCTATTTTCTTCATGAAAATATATGTTGTTGGTACTAATTAGAAGCACCTCAAAGAGGTGCTTCTAATGAGTACCCACAAAATAGATTTTCATGGAGAAATAAGAAAAATATTATCTGGATACCCCTTATTATCTGAATGAAAATGTATGTTGTGGGTACTCATTAGAAGAGCTTTGATGAACCGAGGTGCTTCTAATAAGTACCCACAACATATGTTTTCGTTGAGCAATAAGAAAAATGCAGACACTTTTTGGTTGAAAAAAGCCCCTTACGAGGGATGTTCGAAATGAATTGCTTATTGTCCTCTAGCTCGATATCCACGTGGGACACGATAAAAACCAAAACATACCTGTATAGGGCTATTCAATATCTACACAATGGTGTATAAGTGTACATGTTAGACTAAGTTTAAGACATAAAATTTGCCATTTGAATACACACTGTCATTGACCACTGCAGTAAAAATGGTTGGTAGAAGCGTCAACAAAAAAGATGAAATACGGGCTTACATCAAAGCTCGCTCAAAACTTGGTTGGTCTTTGAAGAAGCTGATGACTGATATTTCTACTGCTTTTGGACCTTCTTGTGTGTCTTATGACACAGTTCGGCGGTGAAAAAAGAAATTTGAGTCTGGTGTAGAGTCCATCAAAAATGCACCGAAATCAGGTAGGCCAAAATCTGCATCTCGTAAAGAAATTGTTTCCAAAATAAAGGAAATCATTGAAGGAGATGCCAGATTTACAGTTTGTGATATTGCACAAAAGGGAGGCATATCACTATCAATGGTTCACCTTATTTTGAAGAAGCATTTGAAAGTCAGAAAGATTTCTGCTAGATGGGTGCCACATCTGTTGACTGACGAGCAAAAGAGGCAACGGGTTAAAGTGGCCAAAAAGCTGCTTCAAATGTTTCCAAAATATGACAAAAAGCAGTTTGCCAATGTCGTCACAGTTGATGAAACCTGGGTCCATTATTTTGAGCCCGTCAGAAAGGTTAGCAATAAGATCTGGGCCACTAAACACAGCAAACGCCCAATAATTGCCAAACGTTTTTTGAGTACAAAGAAGGTTTTGTATGCAATCTTCTTCACTGGTGAAGGAGTCGCAATAAAAGTGCCAGTGAAAAAGGGCAAAAGCATCACCGGAAAGTACTACAAAGACGTAGTATTGAAGAAACTGAAAAAGTATTATCAGAAACGACGCCTTGCCACTGGTTTTAAACATGTCCGTCTTCTACATGACAATGCCCCAGCTCATACCTCCGCAATAGTTACAGCGTTTTTGAAGAAAGAAAAAGTAACTGTTTTGCCTCACTCCCCGTATTCCCCAGACCTTGCCCCATGTGATTTCTTTTTGTTTCCGAAATTGAAAGCATTCCTTGCTGGGCGGAAATACCAGTCCCGACAGGCACTTGGATCTGCCATTCATCAGTACCTTATTACTGTGCCCAAATCAGAGTACCGTGACGCCTTCAAGAAGTGGATACATCGGCTGAAACTTTGCATTTCTAGCCATGGGGAGTACTTCGAGGGCATGAAATGAGTACTTTTGGGCTAACTTGAAATTTGAAGTCTCCAGATAGAAATAAGCAATTCATTTCGAACATCCCTCGTATCAAGAGCTAGGGATCCAGGTTTGCTGCTGCAGAATGAGGCATCTGAACAGGGTATACGATGTGTGTCACTCTTAAAGCAATTTAAAGACACATTAAGTATACTCCAGCAGAGAAATTCTTTGTATCCTACTCAGACTGTCACTGTAACCCTTTGTGCAAGTATAATCTATGATATTAAATACAGTTGTACAAATACTAGTCATAGCTTCAGATAAGGTGTTTTTTTCAACAAAAAAATATTGATATTTATCTTATCTCTCCAGCAAAAACATGTTTTGGGTACTCATAAGAAGTGCCTCACCAACATGTTGTCATGGAGGAAAAAGAAATATATTTACCCAGTACCTTAGATAAGCTGCTTTTTGGGGTATTTTTTACCCAATTAAAATTCCTGAAAAAGCAATTCAAATTAAATGGGGTAAATACCCAAATACCAGTATTTCTTGCACCCATTCACAAAACGGGATATCCAAAGAAAAATCCTGATACCCAACTCAATGAGAAATGGGTGGTAAAAATAGCCCAAAATACCCAATTGCTTAAAATCTTATCTGAGCCATTGTTTACCTGATACCCCTACTTAGCTTGAGCTACAAATAGTGGACAAAATATAATCTGCCACTCTGATATGACAAAAATATTGTAGAAACTTCGGAGAAAATGAATTAGAAATAGCTTGCAAGCTTGTTACTTACTTTGGATTGAGATATTTTGGTGGTTTTGCAGCTGGTTTGGGTTGCTTTTTCTTGGCACTACTTGTTGGATTACACGTCAGTGGTAATGAGCTACCATCTGAAAACAAACCATGCGAAAACATTTGAGTGGCATCATATTAACTCTTAACCCTTTCACCCCTGAATTTATGAAATGGACTCTTCCATCTCCAAATTGGATCACATCCAATGTTGCAAATAGGTGTTTCATTCAAAAATCAATAACAGAATGAATGGCAAACAGTCCAGATAAAATGGATCATAACTAACCGTCTCATCTGGATCTGCACTGTTTGCAAAGGTATATGTATTGGTCTGCAGGAATAAAAGGGTTAAAAAGCCGTTCACAATTGTTATTTTCAGAGATAAAAAGAGGGTTGATAGTTCATGGGAATCATCTTCCTACCAGACAACTTACACGGAATATCAAGCCTTATTTTCATGTGAACCACTGATGTTTCATGTGAATCATCTGCCCAGCAGACTATTATTAAGAATATCCATGCTTTTTTTCTCTGATCAATAAACAAAAAAAAAAAAAAATTTTAGCATGTTGCCTACTGTTACTGTGACTGGCACTTTAACCCTTAAGATGTCATGCACACTTTTAATTTTCAGCCAGTCAGATTACTTGGTCAAGGTTGTTGATACAAATTCACATAATGGCAAATAGTGTAGATCCAGATCTGAAGCCAACTGATCTTGATCTACACTATTTGCAAAGGCTGGGTATATCCAGGTTCAACAGGACCAGGGTTAAGGGTTAAAAATTTAAAGAAATGGCATATGTGACTGACATGTTGCTGATGGATCAAAATCAAATGTAGCAGGTTTATGTATTCCCAGGGCTGTAGAAAAAGTGAAATTTCATACATGCCGTGGGACAAATAAATGGTCAAACTCAACTTGTCTGAATAAAACATAACTTGTCCCAATGAAAATTCAAACGATAATTCTCAGCCATTTTGCAAAATAGCTCAGAGGAATAAATAACAGGAGTATTTTGTGATCAACTTTTTTTCTCAACAAAACAGTAGGCTGTAGGACAGATTAGTGCTATCTGTAGGTCTAATGAGTACCCACAACACCTTTTTATGGAGAAGTAAGGAAAATGATCCCAGTGTTATCATTAAGTATTCCCTTTTCTGTAGCTATGATAGCTTTTAAGGTAAATGGACACACACTCTTGCATGAAATAACTTGCCTCCCTTCTCATAGCAAGTTACTCTTAAAGGAAAGAATTTGTTCCCAAAGGGAGCAAATTCTTTAATAGTAGCCCCCATTTGGAAAGAGCTCAGATACCAAGGCTTCATTTTCAAAAGTAGTCTCCCTTTAAAATACACAAATGCTGGTAGCTCTAATCATCAAAGTTTTAATACTGATTAATTTAATCTTCATTATTGGAATGTTGAGATTATCCAGTTTACTGCATAATTTCATCTGACAGTAAAATGAATTATTATATAATGATCTATAAAATGTGCAATTATCTCTGTAATGTGTAATCAGATAATCCTAGATTTTAGCAGGTAATGTGCCGGTATTTAATAATAAACATTTCTTGTAACATATTTTAAATGTTCTTCTTTTATATTTAGTTGAGTTAAGCCTATATAATCTTGAGCGATATACAACAAATACGAAATGCCACTGTTTACAAAATACATCAGCCTTTCAAGCAGAAATTCAATTTATGACAAATTATGAGACCAGTGCCAGTGGTAGCAAAGTGTGCAGCACAGACAATAATCACTGGATTTACACTACTCATATTTGACATTACTTTAATATAGGTTTAAATGTCTTTTGTCTTGTTTTTACATATAAGCACTCACCTCTTAACTGCTTTTCCAAGAATCTTTGTTGAAAATTTGTAAGTTTTGATTCTTGCATCATCTCTGAAAAAAATAACATTATATATAATTTATGCGCATCTCAATAAATGAGAGGTTAACTGAAGTGCTATTTAAGGTAAATAATTAAAATAAACTAAGGAAAAAAAAGTGTGCTTGATGTAGGGCTTCAACCTGCAACTACATGCTTGCGAGACAAGGTGCCTACCCGCTGAGCTAACCAGGCAGACATTCCTGCCAACCACCATACTCCTCTCCTTCTGACTTCAAGTGCCAGGCTTCAGTTTGATCATATTGTCAATTCTTGCCTCTCCCCAACACTCACCAGTTTACTGTTTTGCCATTTACGTAAACTATGCAGGATAAATTTGCCAAATCTGCCAGTGCAGGACAGTGGACTTGAATTATGCCATCTTGAACCTGCAAACAATTGCATTCAAATTAGGTGCTCTACCAAATGAGCTGGCTAACAGTATGACCAATCATCACAAAAATAAGCCAGATGTATTGTTTGTGAGAAATGATAACATGTTGCTTCATGAAACCCTGAAGTAGAAATGACAGACAGTGTGACCATATTCCCTGTTCCTATCTGTCACCATGCAAACCATGCTTTGGTAAATGAAATACATGTATTATGAGAAAGGTACTAATCAAATCAATTCTTTCTTATTATATTTTGAAAGATGGATTGTTCAAATTTTTATTGCAAGAAAAGAAATAATCAGATTCGCAAAGTGGGTATTTATTTGAGAGGGTTGAAAATTGCCTTTCCATCAGCAAGCATGCCACCATGTGCAAACTGGCCGCTGTGACCCTGTGATGGTAGCTTAATTTGAATATTAATTAAAAATCATCCAATCATGTTAAACCTAATATTTTCAAATGAGGTTAGTGTTGATAAATATAGAGATGATCTCATTATAAATATTCAGGTATATTCGGCTGTTAACAAGGTCAGAATCCCGGTTGAAGATTGTTCAACTTTGAGGTCAAATATCTCTGTAATTTATGGAAAGGACCTCGAAGGACCTATTTCTAGCTATTCTCAAGGGCATCCCCAACAAAATGACCATAAATTTAGCGCAAAATATGCATGCACTTTTTTGCGCCCGCACTATTTATAAGGCTATTGTTCAAAACAACATATATGGCAAGTAATGGGAAAATGGCCGACTATCGGAGATGTGTTTTAGAAAAAGAAGATCCTGTGAGATGCAGCTGATCAACACTATCCAGGACCTTGCTGATGGCTTGAATAACCACCAACAGATAGACACCATCTTGTTGGAGTTTTCAAAGGCATTTGATAAAGTGGCACACGAAAGCCTGGCCAGGAAGTTACACCACTATGGCATACGGGGAAGGACCCTAGAACTGATAAAGAGTTTCTTGCATGGAAGAACCCAACAAGTGGTGCTCGATGGAAAAACCTCTTCAGCCTTGCCAGTCAGCTCAAGAGTCCCTCAAGGAACAGTTCTTGGACCCTTGTTTTTGATCTATATCAATGACCTCCCTAGCAAGGCTAGATCAACTGCCTGCCTTTTCGCTGATGACAACCTACTCTACCGGACTATAACCTCCGAAGACGATGCCACAGCACTACAAGAGGACCTTGATCAACTGCAACAATGGGAATGAGACTGGCAAATGAAGTGAAACCCTGACAAATGCGAGGTATATGCATAACAAACAAGCGTAAAGTCATCAACAGTGGCTACAAAATACATAACAAGATTCTCCAACAGACCAGCAAAGCCAGATATCTGGGCATCACCATGGACAGCTCCCTATCGTGGAATCCGCATGTGACTGCAGTTACCAAGAAAGCAAACAACACTGTGTCTTTCCTGCAAAGGAATTTATCTACATGTCTGAAGGATGTCAAGGCTACCTGCTACAAGACCCTGGTGCGCCCCCAGTTAGAATATGGATCCTCTGTTTGGGACCCTCCTACCAAGTCTAACATCAGCAAACTGGTAGCCGTCCAACACCGCACAGTAAGATTTTGTCACAGTGACTACAGGCACACAAGCAGTGTAACAGCTATGATGGAAGATCTAGGCTGGGAACAACTACAGACCCGCCGCCAACAGGCCAAGACCATCATGCTATACAGGATCGTCAACCAACTTGTTGATATCCAGGCAGCATCGCTACTGATCCATGCAGGTACCCACACCAGAGGACACGCCAACAGATTCCTAGTGCCCTACTGCAGTATCAATGCCTACAAGTATTCCTTCTAACCGTCCAGCATCCGTCTCTGGAACAGCTTGCAGGCTGAGCTCACCACATCAGTGTCCCTAGATGTCTTCAAGGCAAGGACAGGTGTCACAGCCGGTATTTGGGAATACCGAAATCCAATATTTACTTCCCTAGACCATCAGAGCAACATGTTTTAACCTGCATTTAACCTGCACCACGGACCTTCCGTCACACATGTAAATATCACATATCATGAGAATGTTCCAGATGAACCCAGCGCATAACTGGAAGATGAAAATGAGAAGATGAAGATATGTATTCGGTCCAGTACACTATCCAGTTAGAACAGTTGATCGATTTTTGATACATAAAATTTTTTGATCTTCTTTGTTCAAACCTATGTAACTTTCTTATTCCTTGATAGATTTTGATGATATAAACAGCATTCTCTTTGTCTTGGATTTAATTTTAAGGCTGTATTGTCGGCGGTGAAATTCTAAAAAAAAAAGAAAAAGTCTGTCATTGCTACCTGAAGTTAAATCTTGTCAGTAGAAAATTGACTGATTGTATTGGAGTTTTACGACACGTCAGCCCTTGTGGGTCATTCTGATCTCTCAGAGAAAGGGAGAAAAGAAATAGATGAGATAATAGAGGAGATGAAAGAGAGTGACAGGGAAGAAAGAGGAAGAAGAATAAAAATAAAGAAACAGAAAAAATATTCAGCTAAAACATCTTTTATTTTAATTTCTTTCAGAGATTATGAGTCTAACTGTTTCCATTATATTCTTTTCTAGATAGAAACTTAACATATATGTCAAAGTATTTGATTACCTTTCAACAGAACTTGAGTGTCTTTGCTGTAATTCGCTTTAGGTTGGCTCCAAAAGCCACCATTCTCCCTGTAGTTCGCCATATTGAAACAATATCTGCTACTATGTGACGTCATATCCTTAAGGGGAGCCACTCTGAATAAACAGCTGTCAAAATTGGACCAATAATCGATAATAATATTCAAATTTATTAATTTATTACAATTTAGACGAAAGGGAAATAATATATTGTCTGTAATTCTTATCCTTGACCAATGGTTAGTAGTCTAAAATGTCAAATTGTGAATGACAACCTAAACATTGTCTGAACGTCTGCTTTTGAGCACAATTCAACATACAAGAACAGGCTTTAAAAAATGTCTTTTTTGTTTTTCTTCTTCTTCTTCTTCTACGTGTATACTGCCAAACTCCCTTAAGGGCATTTTAGGCAAGTCTTCTTGGGTAGAAACCAGTACAAAGAAGTACAGATTAGAGTCCTACTGCTTCAGTTGTTTTAGAGAAGTAGTCATTAAAAAAAAATCCTGGTAATGGTAAATATTGTATATATCAAAATAAATCGGATGTCTACCAGGGATGCAAACCATGGATATAAAATTTATCTGGCAATAATTTGCACATTCCCAACAGCAGGCTTAAAAGGCCAACTTTCTTGCTTGTGGGTTCAGGATATAGCCTTTATATGGCAAGCCGTTTTACTATTTATTCTATAAATCAGATGTATTTACTACAATTATATTGCATAATAAATAGTAAAAAAGCTTGCCATACCTTTAACACATTTATGTGGAAAATCTACCAAGTATATCTAGTTGCTTTCAGGTGTCAGATTATTTATGTAAATATGATAATATTATTAAGTGTAAATATGGTATTAATATTTAGTGTAATATGGTAATAACACTCAGTTTAAATATGGTGATGATATTTAGTGTAAATGCGGTAATAATATTTACTGTAAATATAATCATATTTCGTGTAAATACAGTAATATTAGTGTTAATATACAGTTAATATTTACTGTATATATGTTAATAATATTTAGTATAAATATGGGTAATATTTAGCATGAATATTGTAATAGTGTAAATATGGTAATAATATTATGTGTAAATATGGTTATAATATTTCGTGTAATATGGTAATACATGTAATATTAAGTATAATATGGTTATATTCAGTTTGAATATGGTAATAATAATTAGTGTAAATATGCTAGTAATATTTAGCATGAATATTGTTATAATATTTAGTGTAAATATGGTAATAATATTAAGCTTAAATATGGAAATAATATTTATCGTAAATAAACTAATAATATTAAATGTATATATGTCACCAGGTATAGGTATATAACACACTTGTACTGCCTTGCGGTACAAGCCAGCTTTTATAGCGACGCGGTAGAGTGTAGGACTTTGAGTCCTGCAGACCTGGTTTCGAGGGTTGAGCGCAAGACTATGGTAACTCAAACATATTTTTGAAACCCTTGTTTAGGGGCAACTTGGACCCCTTTGTAAACAATACAAATTTAGGTGCCATTGCTCATACGAGCAATGGCGCCTAAATTTTCATTGTTTACAGAAAGAAATGTTGTAATCTTCATAACGCCTTCATGGTGAGGAGATTAGGTTTGGGGAAAAACAACCATCTGCCTTACGCCAGTCTTGCGCTCAACCCTCGGTTTGATCCCCAGTTGGGGAAAAATGTTATTTCCATTTTTTCACCTGTTACATTTGGCGCCCACCATAAATAATCCATATGTGTGCATAAAAACTCCCCCAGTCCCATTTCACGTGATTCTCAGACTCCTAGAAATTCAGGGACAAATTTCAATTTAGAGGGGGAGAATGTCACTGGGTATAGGTATGTAACACACTTGTACTGCCATGCAGTACAAGCCGGCTTTTATAGCAACATGGTAGAGTATAGGATTTTGAGTCCTGCGGACTGGGTTCGATCCCCGGTCGGGGAAAAATGTTATTTCCATTTTTTTACCTGTTACATATATGGTAATAATATTTAGTGCAAGTTAGTAAGGATACTTAGTGTAAATATGCTAATTATGTTGAGGGTAAATATGGTAATTATACTTTGTTTCAGTATGGTAATGCGGGCCCCCGTAGCCTAGTGGATAAGAGAGTTGACTCTTAATCCATTAGGTTTCTCACCGCTGTGGTTCGAGCCTCGCTCGGGTCATATGTGGGAAAGCCAAGTACTGCTTACGGATGGTCAGGTGGTTTTTCTCCGGGTTCTCAGGTTTTCGCCCACCTTCGATGAAGGATCGGCTCGATATAAGTGAAATATTCTTGAAAGGGCCGTAAAACCCAAATCAAAAAAAAAAAAAAAAAATCAGTATGGTAATATTTAGTGTAATATGGTAATAATATTTAGTGTAAATATGATAATAATATCAAGGGCATATGTGGTTTTGATATTTAGTGTAAATATGGTAATATTTAGTGTAAATATGGGAATCATATTTTAGTGCATATGTGGTAATAATATCTAATGTAAATATGGTAGAATTGAGTGTAAATATGGTAATGATACTTAGTGTAACTTGATTATAATCTTTAGTGTTAATACCATCATAATAGTTAGTGAGTTAGTGTTATTATGGTAATAATATTCACTATCCTTTCAATACCTTTCAGAAGGTCGTTGTTTGCTTGACTTTACACAGAAGAAGTAATTTTGCAAATTTTTGGTTTTGTTACCCTTTGTCCTAACTACCACCTCATTAATATTTCTATTCCATTTATTGGTTTTCAAAAATTCAAATGTTTTCACTTTTTCCCATAGTAAAATGGCTGGAAATCATGCAGAAATCCGTAGGATAGGAAAATTGGAGGCAGCCTTTCAAAAAGTTCCCATTGTTCAAATTTTTTGAAATTTAACAATATTGTTGTGAAATATCAATAATTGAAGATCAGCAAAGAAAAGCAAAAAATATTTTCTTTTATAAACTATCCAAAAAGTCACTTTACTATAAACACTGCACAAGTCAGACCAACTTTTGGCCATAAATTTAAATTTAGGGTAAATACTTGAGAACAAAACACAGAAATAGAAAAGACAAATGGTTTCTGATAAAAAATTGTCAATCAGAACAAAATATTATCATTTAAAGTAAAATGCCAAGCAAAAAATATCTTTCTGAGTGATGTCAAAAGGACAGTAGTGTAAATATGGTAATAATACTTAGTGTAAATATGTTATGATATTTAGTGTAATACGGTAATAATACTAATCATAAGAAATACCATTTACCTTAAATATTCAAAGAAATACCAAATTTACCTTAAATATTCAGACACTTTAAACTCATTATCATACTTTATCCTGAAACTTGAAAAAGTCCATTGATGGGTCAAAAAACTGCTGGATGAGTGGCCATAGCTCTAGATAAGGCATTTTTTTCATCTGAAAAGTATTTGTTTGTTTGATTTGGGCTTAACGTCGCTTTCAACAATCTTTCAGTCATATCGCGGCAGTGTATGGATGTGGCAGGGAGTTCAGTGCTCACTTTTAGAGTGCTGCCTCACTGAAATATCATGCCCCAGACACTTTGACATGATATTCCACCTAGTCACATTATACTGACACTGAGCTGACCAGTTCCGATTCCTAGCTCTACTTTCTTAATGCTGAGCGCCAAGCGAAAGAGCAGCTAGTACTATTTTTAAAGTCTTTGATATGACCCGGCCGGGGATCAAACCCGCAACCTCCCGGACACAAAGCGGATGCTCTACCACTAGCCACTGTGGTGGTCTGAAAAGTATTTATGTCTGTCTTGTTTCTCCACAAAAAAAAAAAAAACAGCTGGCCTTGGTGGCTCAGTCAGATGCAAGCTGACTGGTGATCAGGAGCTCACAGGTTTGATCCCCGCTGGGTCCAGTAACATCCTTTTGTACAGATTGATTGCAATATATTTTTTACAGTCATTCTATCCCTTCTACTGATTCAAGAAGGGAAGCTGTCAGTTTCTGGCAAAAGAATGTGCTCAAGCACTGGTTAATAGCTTTGAGGACTAAGCCTGCCCAGGAAAAATGTGGTTAGGTAAAAATGACCAGCTTAACATGCCCTTAATAGTGTTGACTGGGCTATAAAGCTCCAACTCAAATCAAAATCCATGAAAACATATGTTATGGGTACTCATTAGAAGTGTTTCACTGAGGCACTTCTTATGAGTACCCACAACATATGTTTTCATGAAGAAATTATCTGGATATCCCCTTTTATGAGCTAGCTGGGACTATGTCCTGGAGAGCTTATGTTGTCACCCAGTCATTGGCATCGGTGTCTGTCCGCATCAGAGTCAGCATCGGCATCCGCATTAGCAAAATGTTTAGTTTTCGAAGGTATGCATAGGTTTTTTTAATTATTTAAGGTACTGCTTTTATATTTGGCCTACACCTACCTTAGGGTAAGACCTTTCAATAGCACACACACCCTCCTCAGTTTGACCTTCTACCTAGGTCAAGGTCAGGTCATACTTCCTCATTTAAACCTATGTTCAAGTTCTGTGTTTAAGTTTTGAAAAGTGTATGTAACTGCTGAGGTATTCAAGATACGACTTTAGTATTTGGCTCACACTTTAATATTTGGCTCACACTTACCTTAGCCTAAGATCATTCAATAGCACACACCCCTTCCTCAGTTTGACCTTCTGCCTAGGTCAAGGTCAGGTCATATTTTGTCATTTAACCTATGTTCAAGTTCTGTTTTTAAAGTTGAAAAGTGTACGTAACTGCTGAGGTATTCAAGATACCGCATTAATATTTCACCCACACCTACCTTAGGGTAAGACCTTTCAATAGCACACACCTCTTTCTTAGTTTGACCTTCTGCCTAGGTCAAGGTCGTCATACTTTTTTGTCATTTAAATCCATGTTCAAGTTCTTTGTTTAAGTTTTGAAAAGTGTACATAACTGCTGAAGTATTCAAGATACCACTTTAATATTTGGCCAACATCTATCTTAGGGTAAGACGTACCTCATAGCACATACCCCTTCCTCAGTTTAACCTTCTGCTTAGGTCAAGGTCAGGTCATACTTTGTCATTTACAGCTGTGTTTAACTTTTGAAAAGTGTACATGACTGCTGAAGTAAGTAAGATATAGCTTTCATATTTTGTCGACACCAACCTAAGGGATTCAGCTAAGGGAAGATGTTACAATGGCATATACCCTTTCCTTCAGTTTAACATTATTCCGATATCAAAATCAGGTCATACTCTGTCATTTACAGCTATTTTTAAGTTTTAGGTCTGCATTTCATCTTTAATATTTAAAGATTGTTTTCATATCAGATCACTCCTTTTGGGCAAGCTGTGTTGTCTTTGTTTTCTTATCAGATCACTCCTTTCGGGCAAGCTGTGTTGTCTTTGGACAAGTCTTGTCTTGAGCTATGGTGGCAGTGTATACCCTGATCAGATGCTGAATCAGTGAAACAGTGCATTTTAAAATACAGTGCATTAGAATCTGTTGCCGGCCTCGGTGGCTCAGTTGGATGCACCGTTCGACTGGAGACCAGGAGGTCGCGGGTTCAACCCCCGCCGAGGTTGGCAACAATCTTTCGTGGAGATTGATCATGAAATATTTTCTACGGTCATTCTCTCCCTTCCGCTGATTCAAGAAGGGCAGTTGTCAGTTTCTGGCGAAAGAATGTGCACAATACTGGTTAACCACTTAGAGGACTAAGCCTGCCCAGTAAACGTGTGGTTAGGTAAACTGACCACGCTCGACATGACCCCATTGGGTTGACTGGGCCGTAAAACCTCAACACAAACAATTAGAATATGTCATTCTGGGGCTCCGCCCTTGGCTGCATATATTTCAGCAAGAACAATTGCCTTAAGTATTTGGGCAGACAAGCCTGAGCAAACAGTATAGATCCAGATCAGATGTTGCAAAATGTAACATCTAATCAGGGTATGCCACTCATCCAGCTGTTTAAGACTCATTAACAGATAGTAAGATGGAGTTATTCAACCTCAACACTTACAGATACAGTCAAACCTGCGTTAAGCAAGCACCTATAGGATAGCCAAAAAGTAGCTGCTTAACCGTTGTCCTGCTGAATAAATTAAGATTCCATGCCCATTTCTAATTTTCAGCCAATCAGATTACTTAATCCAGATTGCTGATATAAATTCACATACTTAATGGCAAACACTGCAGATCCAGATCAGTTTGCTTCTTCGGAAGCAAACTGATCTTGATCTACACTGTTTGCAAAGGCAGGACATATCTGGGTTCAGCAGGACTAGGGTTAAGACAGGTGCTTACTTAATACAGGTAGATTTCCACTAATTTGCATTTAATGGGATCTGACAAAGTGGCCTTTTTAGACAGGTAATTGCTTAATACAGGTGGCCTTTAGGATAGGTTTGACTGTACAGGGAGGAATTAAGGAGTCACAATATTCAGGGTAAATTTAGTATTTTTGATCTTTTCTTTTCTTTTTTTACAGGAAACAAGTATTCAGGATCAGAGCACAAATATTGATGTACATGATGGATCAGAAGGTTTGTCTTTTATAAATATCCTTCTTGTATAAATGAGATGCTACATGGGAAAAGCAGCATAATCCCTTGAATTTGCACCAAAACATATCTTGTTGGTACTCACTGGAATTGCCTCTGCAATTCCAGTGAGTACCCACAAGATATATTTTGATGCAAAAATAAAGAAAATATTTTTGGAGGGCTTTATTCAGTTTGTGAGCACAGGAGCTTGAAATTCGGGCATGTTAAAATGGTCCAAATCGACTGTCCTATAAGGTGAGCCAATGATCTTTAGCTCACCTTATAGGATAGTCAATTTGGGCCATTTTAACATGCATTTCTGGCTGAATTCAAGCTCCTGTGTATGTGAGTTATTCACCAGAGTTTACACATCAGTAAAATCCACAAAAATAAAATTTGTTCCTATAATATTTTCTGCAGTAGTCTAGAAATAGCCCTTGCTGTCTTGTCTTATGATAGTAAAAAGGATTTATCTAAATAAAGAGAAGGTGTTGGTCTTCTAACAAAAGCAAAAAGGACAGGAGTTGGTACAGCAAGGTGTGGGAAGGTTAGAGTTTTATCTCCGAAGTTAATGACATCAAACAGCACCTGGGTACTGTGAAAAATATAAAAATGTAAATAAAGCTGTCAGTAAAGTACTGCAGAAGGTTAAGCTGCAGTGTAGACCTTGGTCTCATATATTATACTTATGAGAAAATACCCTTTTTCTGATTTTTTCGTTTTGCTGGTTCAGGCCGCAAAATTGTTTCTTGTCAGTAAAATTTTGACTAAAATTTGCAACTTTGCATTGCTCATAGGCACATTCCTAATTCTGAGGAGTTTTGAAGGAGGATGAACTGGTGATATCTGTGGGATAATTTTACCTAAAGAAATATGTGTTCTGGGTATTCAGTACTTCTCATTAGAAGTCCCTCCAAAAATTGGAGTAAATTATCCCAGAATTATCATTGAGAATGAAAGAAAATTTTCCCAGAATTATCATCAAATCCTCCTCCTTAAAAGGTCCTCAGTGATATTGATCTAGCACATACTTGCAGATAACAGCAATAATTGACATCATCAGGGGTGAGGGGTGGGGATGGGGAATATACTAGTTTTGATGTGGATCCTTGTCAGGGTCTATGTTGGCATCAGCATGAAAGGTTTTCTTCTGTATAATACCTCTTGAATGAGTGAGAGGTTCTTAAAATATAAACCTGCATGCTTATTTCACTGGGAAATGCCAGAGCATTGAATAGATTTTGGTGACCTTACCCTAATTTTCAAGATCAGCACTGGAGGAGGGCATGGAGAGGACATCAGTTTTATTTTAGATTTTTTCTTTTATTTGTTTTTAGCTCACCTGAGCCTTTGGCTCACTGGTGAGCTTATAGTATGACTAGCCGCTGTTGTAGTCTGTTGTCTGTAGTCTGTAGTCTGTCATCTGTCAACATTTTCAAACATCTTCTTCTCTGAAACCACTAGGTTGATTGAAGTCAAATTTCACATGGAGCATCCATAGGATGGGGGAACGAAAGTTTGTTCGCGAGGTCCAGGTCACATGACCAAGATGGCCACCATGCCCATATAAGTTAGACACCCTTCAAAAATCTTCTTCTCTGGAACCAGTTGGCAGATTGTCATGAAACTTGGTATGTAGCATTGGGGACTCAAGCCAATTATAATTTATTCAAGTGATGACCTCTGGATGGCCTTGACCTATTTTAGGCCAAGGTCAACTTTGGTCGCATAGGCTTTTGTATGGGGGAAAAAGTCAAAACTGTGTATTTCTCAGAAACTATTCCAGTCTGTGATCTGAAAATTTATAGATGCAGGTAGCTAAATAAGTAAATGAAATATGAGTATTCAAGGTCAAGGTCATTACTTGACCTTCGCCCAAGATCATTCAGATATGAAAATTAAAACTTGTTTTTCTCAGAAACCGTTGGGGCATTTGTAACCAAATTTCATAGGAAAGCTTTTAGGAACAAGGAAATGAAAATTAATAAATATGAGTTTGTTCACATGACAAATATGGCTGCCATGCCCGTATATGGTAAACCAGTGGACTGATTTCTTTGAAACTTTGGGTATGCAGTATTGGGGTCTCGGGACCCATCCTCATTTATTCAAATGATGACTGGCTTGATCTTCACCCAATTTACATCAAGTCAGATTTGGCTGCATGTACTTTTGTATGTGAAAAAGTGGAAATTGTTAATTTTTTGGAAATTATTGTTGCCTGTGAACTTTAACTTTGTATTTGCAATCGACTAAATGAGTAAATGAAGCTACATGAGTATCAAAAGTCAAGGTCACTCCTTGACCTTCGACCTTAGCACAGAATGTAACATAATCAGCAAATAAACTCATGGTACAGACCCCTGGGTTCATGATCCTAAGAAGGTGCATAAAGCCCCATAACATAAGCCTGGCTTCGAATAAGCATATTAACGGTCCATGGGACAATCTTCTATAATACCTTCAAATTCATTTAAAAAAAAAAACACTCAGCACTCAGGTGAGTGGTTTAGGACCATTGGTCCTCTGGTTTTGCAAATTTGCTCTTTTGGATAAATACCATAAGAATCATACCATATTGGGACAGGTGGGCCTGAGCAAACACTGTTAAACCAGATCCGATGCCACTGAACATGGTCTCTGATCAGGATCTATGCTGTTTGCCACTAATCCTGCAGTTTCTAAGCACATCAACAGATAGTAAAATGGACTTATAAAAAATGTAGGACATGTAAGGTAAGGAGTTGAGTTGTCCCAATATTTAGGGCAAATATGATATACATTTGTCTTAAAGCAGCTGGTGAATGCTTAAAGAAGCTGACAAGAGAGCAATATTCCAGAGCTTTAATACTTAGCATGCTGGGTAAAAATTTCAGTAGAAGACATTTTTAAGTATTTTTCTTATTTTCCCAGAAAATAGGTTTTGACATTTCAGGCAGATTGTCTAAGGAGACAATTTGCATGAAATATCAAAGCATGTTTTCTGGGAAAAAATGAAGAAAAATATGAATTTTGTCATCTGCTGAATAAGCACAGAGGGTGGTAAAGGTTAAATTATACCCAAAGAAATCATATGGTAGACTTCAATATTTACCTTAAGTATTTGGACATCTTAATCCTTAAAGTGCCAAGAAAACCTGCATCTGAAAATGTCATCTGTTTATGTTGTCTACTGAATATTCTTGCAGACTTTTTAAACCTATTTTTGCATACAGGCAAACAGTGCAGACCCTGATCAGACTGCTCCTAGAGGAGCAGTCTGATCTGGGTCCACACTGTTTACAAAAATGACTTTTAAAATCACAAGCAGATGATAAAGCAGACGACAATTGTTGTGATTGGCAGTTTAAGGGTTAACTCCTTTCCATACTTTCTAAAACATTGAAGGCCAGAGAAAATTTGGCTACCAGATGATGCGTTGAATATATTGGTGACTGAATGGCTTGCATTGCAGATCCTAATCAGATTCCATATTCTGTTGCATCTTAACTTGTTCTACACTGTTGCCTAGGCATTAAATGTTTAGGGTATGAGTTTTAAGACTAAGCATGCTGGGTAAAAATGTAAGCAGAAGACGTTTTGAAATATTTTTCTTTGTTTTCCCAGAAAATGGGATTTGACATTTTGTGCCAATTGTCTCCTTATGAGATAACTTGCATGAAGTGTCAGATTCTATTTTCTGGGAAAAATGAGAAAAAATATCATCAGTTTGTCGTCTGCTGAATTGGCCCATAGCAAGATAAGTGTTAGGCTATTCCGAAGAAATTGTATGGCAGACTAAACAAACAGATTTGTTTTCAGTTGAAAACTTTCTTAAAAGGATTTTTGACAACTGTATTTAGAAAAATAACCAAAAAATTATTTGTACAACACAGGAGCTAGAGAAAAGTGTGTGACAGATTCGGTATTGGAAGAAAACAGTTCAAGTGACAGGTTTGTTAACTTCTTGATGTTTTGTTTCTCACTGTCAGGAATCTCAGACTAATGAGAATACCATAAGTGCCCTAAAATTTCATCCACTTGACTTTTCTGATGAAACGCTGTATGCAAACAGTGCAGACCTCGGGAGCAGTCTGATCAGGGTTTACACTGTTTGCCATTTCATCAAGTAATTTGTGCAATAAATGCATAAAATATTCAGACAAAAAATGTGTAAAAAGTTTAGGACATTTTAATACTTTGAATATAAGCTGTTGTGGAGGAAATAAACAATTCTTTATAATGAACAGCTGCACTACACATCCAAGCCATCTGACCAGTAGGGTTGGGAATTAGCCAGAATTTCAAAGTTGATCATCGGTTTTGTAAAACCGACTGATTATAGATTTATAATCGACTTGAAGAAAATATATTCACTCTTAGTTTAGCCCTCTTACATGTACTTATTCATTGCTACAGACCAATAGGCATATTTTTCATATTTCTCCATGAAAACATATGTTGTGGTACTCATTAGAAGTGCCTCTATAGGGCACTTCAAATGAGTACCCACAACATATGTTTTCATGGAGAAATAAGCAAAATATCAGTACTTTTGGGTTGACTTTATCAAGGCTATTTTATCATTTTTTTTTTTTTTCGCTTTTATTCACCACAAATCTGGAATGACCCAAATAGTCAGCTTTGAATTTTATTTCTCTATAACTTGTCTAAAAAAATGTGAGAAAAATATGTTTCTAAAAATAGAATTTTCCAATTAGTCGACTATAAAAAATCCTTCTGATCATCAGGCACAAAAGGCAAAAGTGACTGATGATTGATTATAATCGATCACCAGTGGCAACTGAGCAATGTCTGATTAGCTCATTTACACAAGATGGCTCAGTAGATGTTGAATAACAAGGACACTGAATACACAGTACCCTAAATATTCTGACAGACAGGCCTGAGCAAACAGTCTAGACCCAGATCAAAGGAGCAGCTTTATCAGTCCACACTTCTTGCCTTCCATCACAAAAATGTAAATACATTTCCAAGTAGTCAGATGAACCTGTACAAATTTTAGTATAAGTAAGGTAAGAAGATAAGGTATCTGAGTATTTGGTGTAAGTATGGTACTCTATTGTGCCCCTTGTCTTACTTGTCCTAAAATTTGAAGTCTATTTTACTGCCTGACAATGTGTCTAAAAACTGCTGAAAGCATGGCATCTGATCTGGTTCTACACTGTTTTCTTAGGCTTCACTTCCCAATACAGAGGGCAAATAAGGCATGTAATACAGTAATACCATACAAATCTTATAGAAACCCAAAGCCTGATTCACTGGGTAAATAACAGTTGACTGGTATGACTGGCAGAATTGACAGTTAGTATTTGCCTTGGTCTGCACTGATTGCATCATTGGCAGTGCAGTTTTTATTACACCAGATCACAGTAAATGTCCTAAAATTTTGTACAGCAACATGTCTAATAAAATGGCAAATGCCAACAGTGCAGACCCAGATCAGACAGTTCCTGAAGTAGCAGTCTGATCAGGATCTACACTGTCTTTCCACTTAGTATTTTCTGGAATAAATGCATAAAAAAATAAATAAAAATGGCATATGCAAACAGTGCAGACCCAGATCAGACTGCTCCTGAAGTAGCAGTCTGATAAGGATCTACACAGTTTGCCTTTCCACCAAGAAGTTTGTGGAATAAATGCATAAAAACAACAACACAATTTAGGCAAAAAAAAGTATGGCATAATGTGTTTGAAATTTTAGGACATTTACCATAAGTGATGTGAGAAAATGTACTTACAATATGCACCAAGCCAAGATTGAGATCCGTGTGTATTGCTACTCATACAGTCTTTGGTGGCTGCCTAAATAAGAGTTGAATCCTTGGCTATTTACAGTGTGTCCAGTGAAGACTCTGATTAAGACTGCATGGGTGTGTTGGCAGATCTGAGTCTTCAAGTACACACATTTTGGAAGGCACATTTTTTCACATTGAAGCACTTATAGTGGTAAACACAGTGTCTTGAGGAATTCCGTCACTTACTACATTTTGTATTTCTTCATATGATGGTGTTGTCTTTGTGTGCTGTCTCAAACTTTTGTGTTGTTTTTTGTGGTTTTGCTTCACTAAAAGCATTTTTTTCAGCTTTTTCTATGTAAAAATATTCTGCTTTCACAAGATTAATTTGCTTACATTACCACTGTCTTAAAACAGGCTCATTGGTTTTTTGTATGTGTAACTACATGTTACATGATGTATGTTCTAAAATGTCATTTTGTTTGTCAGTTTCTCTTTTGTTCGTAATATTAATGTAACAGCCATATGAAATGTAATAGAATTATGTTTTTATGTACCCTGAGGAAGGAGGGATTCACCTAAGAAAATCTGGGCCCAGTTGTTCAAAACTAACGATGTGTTAGTTAATGTATCGTTAAAACTTTGATCATTAAATATGGCATATATGCTAATATTTTTGCTGAAAAAATGTGAGTAGCTTTTGCATTTGCAAAAGCTACTCACATTTGTTTAGCAAAAATACCTGTGAATTTGGTATTGTACTTACTACAACAGTTAACATTTGACCACTAATGAGCTCGTTAAGCTAACAATGCTTTGAACAACTGGGCCCTGAAGATTAGAGCTAAGAACTTTACCAAATTGTAATATTATTTACAAACATTGACAGTAAGTCACATTTACCATATTTATCCAAAGTACTGGGACACCTTAACTTCTTACCATACTCGTCCTAAGATTTGAAAAGTCCATTTTACTACCTGTTGATGTGTCTAAAATATTGCTTGATGAGTGGCAAGCAGTGTAGACCCTGATCAGTTGCTGCATTTTGTGACTTCTGTTCTGGGTCTACACTGTTTGATCGGGCATGTCTGTCCCAATACTTAGGGTTATTACAGATGTGAATTACTAACCAACGGCCAGTCAGAAAGGCATTTTATAAATTTGCCTATTTTTGTAGTTTTTTTTTATGCATTTATTCAAGAAACTACATGGTGGAAACTGCAAACAGGAACAGTTTGATCTGGTGTGCACCGTTTGCATATTCCATTTTATTTGACAAGTTGGTGCACCAAATTTTATGACATTTACTGTACTTAAATAAATAGAACTTGATCTAGGCTTTCTTCAGAAGCATGATTATCACTTAGCACGCTGGATAATAATCTCAGCAGATGACATTTTGAAATATTTTTCTTGTTTATTTTTTTTCCAGAAAATAGGATTTGGCATTCCTGTGGAGACAGTTTGCATGAAATGGCAAAGCCTTTTTTCTGGTTAAAACTGTGCAGACAATTTTCATAAAATGTCAAATTTATTTTCTGTGAAAAATAAGAAAATATCATCAGTTTGTCATGTGCTGAATCCACCCAGAGTGCACTAAGCATTAATTATCCTTTGCTCTAGACCAGATAAGATTTTAAGAGAGAATCTAGGATTATATTTGTACTGAAATGTACCTTGTGGGTATTCATAGGAATCGCTTCACTGAGACAATTGCGATGAGAACCTGCAAGATACATTATGGTACAAGAATAAGAAATATTATCTTTGGAATATTTTTTGAATTGGACCAGTGATGTGTAAAATATAAGAATATTATTGGTACCATTTTTGCCCTAAATATTGGGTACTATTTTTTGCCCTAAATATTGGGTACCATTTTTGCCCTAAATATTGGGTACCATTTTTGCCCTAAATATTGGGTACCATATTTGCCGTAAATATTGGATACCATATTTGCTCTAAATATTGGGTACCATATTTGCCCTAAATATTAGATACCATATTTGCCCTAGATAATGGGTACCATATTTGCCCTAAATATTGGGAACCTTACCTCATTACAACACTTGTCCTAAGGTTTCAACAAGTTCATTTTACAACAGTTTATGTGTCTAAAGACTGATGGATGAGTGGCAAACAGTGCAGTCTCTGATCAGACTCCACATTCTGTGGCACCTGATCTGGGCATACATGTACACTGTTTGCTCAGGCCTCTCTGTCCCAATATTGAGGGTTCTATTTCTGCCAAAAATAAACTGTATCAGCAACCCTAGTTTTGAAGGGATTGCATGTAGCATTAAAGTAACCAGTTGGTGATATATTTGTGACATACATGCTAATTCACAGCAGAGTGAAAAGTTTCTGTGTACTGTTGATGAGTTTTATGTTATGGAACCAGCAGCATATGCTGCAGTCCTTAACCCTTCTCATGCTGAATAAATTAAGATGCCACACCCAGTTCTAATTTCCAGCCAGTCAGATTACTTGATCCGGGTTTTTCATAGAAATTCACATATTTAATGACAAACAGTGCAGATCCAGATCAGTTGGCTTCTTCAGAAGCCAATTGATCTGGATCTACACTATTTGCTAAGACATGGCATGTCGTGTTCAGCAAGAGAAGGGTTAATATAGTCTCTTGGCTAATTCAGCAGATGACAAATTTTGGTGATATTTTTTTTTTTCTCAGAAAACAGGATTTGACATTTTGTGCAAATTGTCTCCGGAGGAGTCAAATCCTGTTTCCTGGGAAACGTAAGAAAACTATTTCAAATTCTAACATGATGTTAACATTTTCCCATTGGGTGTAATACATGTAGAAATGTCACCCTGATCAAACTACAATAATTCACGTTGTCAGTGTAGTGCATGCAAAAGGGTGCATTTGATGATGTAGCATGTAAGCATTTACATTTTGTGACATCCGCCGCAAAAGAGTTCTTTGGAAAACATTGCAACAATGTTGACTTTTCCTTTCTGTATCATGTTAAAATCGAAATTATTTTTCTCTACTTAGAATTATTGCAACTAACACATGTTGTTGTAGGGCAGGTGCAAATATTAATTCACTCCGGCTTTGTCGTCGTGAATTAATACTTCACAATCTACCCTCCAACACCATGCGGTATTCATGATAATTCACAGTAGAGAAAAATTATTTCTTAAATATTAATTATCGGCTGAAAATTTGACCCAGAGTGCTATATGTTAACCCATTGTAGTCGGGAGACCCGTAAAAGGGCAATTGGCAAACAGCAGACCCAGATCAGATACTGCAGAATGCGGCGTCTGATCAGGGTCTCCACTGTTTGCAAATAGTTTAGCCATTTTTCTCTAGGAATATGTAAATCTCATAGCCGAACGTACCTAAAATTGAAATTGGACTCTTCTAATATATAGTGTGGGAGAGTCTGTTCAGTATACAATGGGTTAAAGGAAATAAGACACCCAGCAGTCTATAGACACATCAACAGATAGTAAATTTCAGGACAAGTAAGGTTAGGAATTAACTCTTTGCATGCTGGGTAATTTTGCATGCTTTTTTGTCATCTGTGGATTTTTTTAAAATTAAATTTTTCATAAAAAATCTTTCAGGAATACCATCAGAGTGTCAAACAGTTTTGATCCCGATCAGGTCCGACATTTTGTCGGACCTGATCTGGATCCAGACTGGTTGCGAAGGTTAGTCCAGACTGTTTGCAAAGGTTGTCAGCAGATGACATGTCCCCACTAGCAGGGAAAGAGTTAGGATGTTTGAATATTGGAGACAATTTGCATGAAATGTCTAATCCTGCTTTCCAGGAAACATAAGAGAAATATTTCAATATATCATCTGCTGAAAAGTTTACTCAGAGTGCTAAGCATTAACCATTAGATTGTCGATGGCAATATTAACAAGAAATGGAACCCTACCTTCAATTCTGAATAATAATGCCTAGCAGATGATTCACATGAAATGTTAAGGCTCATTTTCTCTGAAAAAATTAAATCAGTTTTAAGATGTTGTGTGCTACAAGTTTGCTGATTGCATTAGGGATTTAAAATGCATGTGGGATGGAACATGCAATGAAATATAGAGCTTAATTAATCCTTGTCATGCTGAATAAATTAAGATGCTTCCATTTTTCATCCAATCAGATTACTTGATCCTGGTTTGTTGATATAAATTCACATACTAAATGACAAACAGTGCAGATCCAGATCATTTGGCTTCTGAAGAAGCCAACTGATCTGGATCTACACTGTTAACAAAGGCAGGATATATCCGGGTTCAGCAGGACAAGGGTTAACTGACAAACCATGAAATTCCTTGTATTTGCAGGGAAAGTGTGAAACATTTTTACATGTACTGTGGTAAAATTTTATTTCTACAGATTAACCTTTATCACTCTCTCGGCTAGTTCAGCAGGCAACAAATTGATGATATTTTTCTTATTTTCCCAGAAAACAGAATTTGACATTTCATACAAATCCTCTTTCCTGGGAAAAAGTAAGAACATGGTGTTGAAAATTTGATGCAGAGTGCTATAGGTTAAAGGAAATAAGATACCCAGGGGTCTTAACCCTTGTCCTGCTGAATAAATTAAGATGCCACACCCACTTCTAATTTTCAGCCAATCAGATTGCTTGATCTGCATTGTTGCTATAAACTAATATACTTAATGGCAAACAGTGTAGTTCCAGATCAGTTGGCTTCTTCAGAAGCCAACTGATCTGGATCTACACTGTTTGCAAAGGCAGGGTATATCCGGGTTCAGCAGGACAAGGGTTAAGACACATCTAGACTGTTCAAATTTCAGGACAAGTAAGGTAAGGAATTTAGGTGTTTGAATGTTGATGGTAAATATGATATCTGTAGAGGTATTATTGCTTAGCATTCTGGGTAAAATTTTCAGCAGACAACATATTGAACTATTTTTAGCTCTCCGGGACTATGTCCCTGGAGAGACTCTGTTGTCACCCAGTCGTTGGCATGGGCATCTGTCGGCATCCGCGTCGGCGTCAGTGTCCGCATTGTTTTTTTAAGTTTTCAAAGGTGTGCATAGTTTTTTAACTTTTTTAAGGTATTGCTTTCATATTTGGCCTACACCTGCCTTATGGTAAGACCTTTCAATAGCATACACCCCCATCCCCAAGTTAGACCCTTTGTGTAGGTCAAGGTCAGTTCTTACTTTGCCGTTTACACCCATGTTTAAGTTTTGTGTTTAAGTTTTGAAAAGTGTACATAACTGCTGAAGTATTCAAGATAGAGCTTTGATATTTGGCCCACACCAAAATTAAGGTAAGACCTTTCAATAGCACACACCCTTTTCTCAGTTTGACCTTTTGCTTAGGTCAAGGTCAGGTCATACTTTGTCATTTAAACCCATGTTTGAGTTCTGCGTTTAAGTTTTGAAAAGTGTACGTAACTGCTAAAGTATTCAAGATAGAGCTTTAATATTTGGCCCTCACCTACCTTAGGGTAAACCCTTTCAATAGTACACACCCCTTTTTCCGTTTGACCATCTGCCTAGGTCAAGGTCAGGTCATACTTTGTCATTTACAGCTGTGTTTAAGTTTTGGAAAGTGTTTGTAACTGCTGAAGTATTCAAGATACCACTCTAATATTTGGCCCACACCAACGTTAGGGTTAAGACCTTTCAATAGCACACACCCTTTCCTCAGTTTTACCTTTTGCCTACGTCAAGGTCAGGTCATACTTTGTCATTTAAACCCATGTTTCAGTTCTGCGTTTAAGTTTTGAAAAGTGTTCATAACTGCTGAAGTATTCAAGATGCTGCTTTAATATTTGGCCCACACCTACCTTAGGGTAAGACCTTTCAACAATACACACCCCTTTTTCAGTTTGACCTTCTGCCTAGGTCAAGGTCAGGTCATACTTTGTCATTTACAGCTGTGTTTAAGTTTTGAAAAGTGTGTATGACTGCTGAAATATGTAAGATATAGCTTTCATAGTTCGTCCACACCAACCTAAGGGATTCAGCATGTAAGATATAGCTTTCATGTTTTGTCCAAACCAATCTAAGGGAAGATGTTTCAATGTTATATACCCCATCCCTCAGTTTGACATCAAAGTCAGGTTATACTCTGTCATTCACAGCTAAGTTTAAGTTCTGCATTTAATCTTTAATATTTAAAGATTGTTTTCTCATCTGACCAGCTCTTTCCGGCGAGCTGCGTTGTCTGACAACTCTTGTTCTTATTTTTTCCAGAAAACAGGTTTTGACATTTCATGCAAATTGTCTAATTTTGGAGACAATTTGCATGAAATGTCAAAACCTGTTTTCTGGGAAAAATAAGAAAAATATCATCAATGTATTGTCTGCTGAACTTGCCTAGAGAGTGGTAAAGGTTAAGCATGTTTATTTCCACATTTTATCTTTGTGTGACATTTGACGGAACTGATACAATCTCTAATTGAACCATTTGATGAAAGCACAAATAAATACAGAAACAGTAGATTTCTGATTGAATTTTGAGATGGGTTGTATAGAAGAAACATAGCTCTATATAAGAAGTTGTATCAGGTAAATATGTTTCTTATTTCTGCACAGAAAAATTGTGGACACACATTAGAAGCACCTTGCAGAGGCACTTCTGATGACTACCCACGTCATATGTTTTTGTGGAGAAGGAAGAAAACTGTCAATACTTTTTGGTTGGAGAAACTTGGCGTATCTAGAGCTATGGAAAAAAAAACATGGCTGAATTTGATCTTGTTTCTTTTCTGGAATAAAATATTGACAGAATGCACCAGCAGATTCAAGAAGAAATGAGTTTAAATTGCTACAGTGTTTACCCTGAATAGTTTGGAGTCTTCACCCTTAACCATACTTGTCCTAAATTTTGAATAGGTCCATTTTACTGTTGGATGAATGGTATACAGTATAGACCATGATCAGATGCCTGCATCTGCGGCATCTGATCTGGATCTACACCTTTTGCTCAGGACTGTCTCTTTCTTAATACTTAGAATAAATACGGTATATTAAACGGAATAATCTACACAGGATGTGGCATCTGATCCAGGTCTCCATTGTTTGCAAATAGTTTAGCCTTTTTTGGAGATTTTTTTAAAATAAATCCGTCCTTAAAAATAGCGATGTTTGGGCATGCGGTTGGGCATTGTACGAGGTTTGCCTTTTGGTTAACCTTTTTTCAAAGTTGTATGTTACCTTTATTCTTCAGTGGATTGCTTTCATATTTGGTAGATGAAGTGGAGGACTAGTAAGTGTGTCACGTGCAAGAGAGTCAACTCTCTCTTTCCTCATTATGTACATATCTCCCCTGATGCTTGAGGTTTACCTTTTGGTTAACCTTTTTTTCAAAGTTATATGTCACCTTTATTCTTCAGTGGATTACTTTCATGTTTGGTAGGGATGAAGAGGAGGACCAATAGGCATATGGCCAGCAAAGACACTCCCATTTTCTCCATTATATACTTATCTTACTTGACGTCCGAGGTTTACCTTTTGGTTAATGTTTTTTCAAAGTTATATGTTACATTTATTCGGGTAGGTGTAATCATTGGAAAAAATCAGTTGGATTGTTGGATATTGGAAAATCCAACTAATTCCAAGTTGGAAAAGTGGGGGTGTATTCCTTGGATTTTTTACCTGTTGGAAAATGTTTTGTAGATAGATTTAATTAATTTAATCAAGTAGGAATATGCATCACTTTTATCATTTTTTTTCAACTTTTGAAAGTATTATTTTTGAAAACTACTCTGTCTTTTGATAAAGAATGCAAATATGAGTACAGTTTTTGTTTTGTTTTTTTTTTGCTTTTTTTTTGTTTTCCCTTTTGATGTTTTTTTTTTTTTTGTTTGTTTGTTTTTGTTTTGTTTTGAAAAGATAAAAGCTTATTGCAAACAGAAAAAAAAACAAAACAAAAAAAACCAAAAAAAACACACACACACAGAGAAAATAAGGAGTGAATGGAGTTTTACTGTCATTTGCTGAAAGAATGCTAAGCATTCATCAAGGACACTAAAAAACATGATTGAATTAATTCGGTGAAGTAGTAATTTGGACAAAAGTGAAAATTCCTTGGACCATTTTACCTGTTGGACAACACATTTGCAGATACCGTTTAGTTCATAAAATTTGAGACAGAAATGCATGAACAAATAAGTAAGTCCAGATCAGATTACTCTAATCAAACTGCTCTGATCAAGGTCTACACTATTTGCCATTCTTTCTGAGCCTTTTGATATTTTATGATGTGGTAAAATTTACTTGTTCAAACTCAAGAACAATTACATCACATGTTCAGTGTATCCCATTTTTTAGGATCTTTATGGTAAATGAGTTCACCAGAGTGAGACATATAATTACTCAAAGTGTCAATCTAGACTTGTAACCATTGCAAGGGAAACACCTCTGTGCAAACTATACCCCAGCAAACCTGTACTTACATATGAGTAGTTAAAAGCAGGTTTGCTGGGGTCAAGTTTGACAAACAAGTACATGTATAAGCACAATTATGGAGCAAAATGTTTATTTATTCAACAAATATAATTTGGTTCCAAAAAACAGCAATATAACATGCATTTATGCAGATTACAGAAACTATATGGAGCAGTTCTCATAATGTCAGTATTTGTTGTGTCATGAAAACTGGTTTTTCTTAAATAAATTATGTTTTTCCAACATTACAACAATTCATTTCTATAAGAAATTTGGTATGCTGAGAGAAAAAAAGCAGATGATTTCTACAATATCTGATTTCACAGAAAAACTTGCGCTGTCTTGATAAAACGTTATTTTTTTTTTTCACTGAAAAAAGGTATACTTTATTTTCCATGAATATTCAGATACATTGTAAAGAGTATTAGCTTTCATAGATCGTTAATTAATAAGGACTTTAATTGTGTCTAAACCAGAATTAAATAAAAAGCAAACAGTGCAGACCCTGATCAGAATGTTCCTTAATAACAGTCTGATCTGGGTCTACACTGTTTGCTCAGGCATGTTTTCTGACATTTAGATGTCCAAATTTTTAAGGAAAATATGGTATTTCACTACGTTTTCATGTCTGACATATCTCAGTTTTAAACCTTAACCACTCTCTAGGCTAATTCACCAGACAACAAATTGATGACATTTTTCTTATAGTTCCCAGAAAACAGGATCTGACATTTCATGCATTATATTTTAAAATGTCATCTGCTGAAATTTTTACCCAGAGTGCTAAGCATTACAGAAAATCTGTAATCTTGCAAAAGAACTGGGTTTAACAGTGAAAAACTGGTTTTTACTCTTAATACTATACTCATATTAATCTGAGAAAACCCAGGTTTACTAGATGCGAAACTTGGATTATTAATTGGAAACTTATGATATCAAGAGAAAATGGTTTATAAAAAACAAAAAAAAAAAAAAACTGGTTTCATTAGGATAGCACAACTTTACAATGTAATAGTATGCTAGGGATGGCATTTATGCAGTGATTATTTGTGATACTTTTTATTTCTCTTCCAAACATAGATTGTGAGTGCTTGTTAGACAATAAATAATGACTGTGTGGGTGCTTGTTAGAACCATATGTATTTATTACCCACAATCTATGTTTATTGGCAAAAAAAAAAAAAAGAAAAATACCCCTACAACTGCTGGAACTCCATTATGAAAACCTGCCTATTCAAATATATTGAAAATTTCACCACCAAAAACTGAAAGTTTTCAGATAAAAATTCTCATTACTTTTCATATTTGTGCTCAAAACATAGATTGTGGGTACTCGTTAGAACCCTTGCAGAGTCAGTTTTAACGAGTACTAACAATCTATGTTTTTGAGCAGAAAAAGAAAAATAATGTATACCCGTTAAACCCCAGTTTTACTATATAAAAGTGGGGTTTAAGGGGGTCAAAATTATATAGGTATGTTTTCGTGATGCTTTATTACATGGACTTGACAATGTGATGTGACAGAAAAAAAGCCTGGCCGGGATATCTTAACAACGATAGACATAAATATATAAAGAAAGAAAAAAATTTCCAATTTACCCTCCAAATTAATCAATTTTCAAAAGTATGTTTTATTCTTTCAAAATATTTATTACCCTTTAGAAGCCTTTTAAATAAACAAACAAAAAAGTAAATAAAATTAAATAAATATTGTAAGTATGAAAGAAAAAAAACAACAACAACAAAAAAAAAACAAAAACAAAACAAAACAAAAAAAAACACATTCAAATCTTCTCTCCAAATAAGTCAATTTTACAAACTATCTGTTATCCCCTCAAAACTATTGATTACCCTTCTGCAGGCCTCTTTACTACCCCCTGCTAGTAATTCATAATCACCTCTTTAGCACATGTCTTTGGTCTACCTTGCTGAGCCCCTAAGTAGGGGCAATAAAATCATTAGTGAGTTGTACCACTTTTGGTCTCAATTTGTCTATGTCTTTAACAAGAGAAACCTAGTTTAACGGTTTGATAAACCAAGTTTTCTCTGTAAAACAAGGTTTTTCTAATTGTTCTTCCCTTAAAAATGGCGGCGAGTTTATTCTGGCCAGTGGTGTACCCATACATCATAGTAATACCATAAGTAGCCTAAAACTTATGAGCATATGCAATAATTATCCTAAAATTTGAACTAGCTGATTTTGCAACCTAGCTAGTAATATGTTCAAATAATTGCGACAGAATGGAATTTTATTTGGACCCAGAACAGACTTGTTCCCCTGATCTGGGTGTACAGTTTAGCAGTTATGCAGAAACAGACATAATCAGACATTTACTTTTCAACATATGGTAAATATCCTAAAATTTCATTCGCTTTATTCTATTCTATTTTGGCCTAAATTTTGCTTTTAATGCACCTGTGACTTAAAATGCTTAGTGGAATGACAAGCATTGTAGATCCTGATCA
Source organism: Anodontia alba (assembly GCA_964016985.1). Lineage (NCBI taxonomy): Eukaryota > Metazoa > Mollusca > Bivalvia > Lucinida > Lucinidae > Anodontia > Anodontia alba. The sequence continues at coordinate 106,920,531 of OZ024822.1, forward strand.
CACTGCTCCTGAAGGAGCTGTCTGATCTAGGTCTGCACTGTTTGCATTTGTCATTTTGTCAGATACTTTGGTGTTTGAAATTTTAGGACATTTAGCGTAAATGATAATCATATTTTCTATATACATGTACATACATATATGGTATAAAAATGAATACAAAATGTAGAAAGACATTTGATAATCAGTTGTGTTAAATTTCATACGTTCCCTCTTGGAGACAAACATTGGAGGAAAATCTGAAAATGCACATAAAATTGATAGACTTTTTTTGCTGATTGTATCTTTCTCTTCATTTATTTGTTGCCATTTTGTCTGTTTATACCCAAGACACAGAAATCAGTTGTGTGTATGTGTGTGTGTGTGTGTGTGTGTGTGTGTGTGTGTGTGTTATTCAGCCCATGACAGCTGTCAACTTGAGGGCAATCAGTGGGGTGCACTGGGATTCCTAAGCAGATCCAATAAGCAGTCTGAATATACAGAATATATGAATTATGGTCATAATGCTATGCAATGTATTCTGGCAATATCTGCTACTGTACAAAGGCTCCTATGTAATATATGACAGTGTCATACAGGTGTAATGACCTTTATGAAATAGTAAAACAATCTAGGCTTTGTCTCACCTCAGTGCCAAATATAAAGTGGAAAAAAAATCCCAAATATTGAATGGCAAAAAATGAACCAGTAAATAAGTTTGGGCATTAACTGACCAATGTATATGTTAGTAAGCTAAAATCATTAAAATTAAAGTGGGTTCACCTGTCAGATTTTTTTTTATCTCCTATTTTGTAAATAATTTTGTTCTTTCTCTCAGTCATTATTTCTTCCAATAAATGTATTTATTTATTTTATGTGTTATAATAATTGATTTCATTTGTATGTTAAAAAAAAACAAAAAAAAAAAAACAAAAAAAAAACACACACACACACAAACAAAATAATGTTTGTGTTGTCTATATGTCACAATGATTTAAACATTGTTTTTTTATTTCTTTCAATCCTTGTTTCTTCCAGTGACTCACTGGTGTCAAGGTTGTTTTTTTTTAGTTTGTTTGTTGTTGTTTTTTTACAGTGACAGTTGCAAAACTGAACAAAATATTTTTAAAATATTGATTTGGAATACTAATTAGGCTTTGCTTGCAGATTTCTTTTTTTAACAAATGGAAGGCAGAGCTTTTTAACGAATGGAAGGCAGAGCTTTTCAGCTGTGCAGTTTCATTGGTCAGATGTTTTAGGGTAATGTGATATTCAAAATGAATGACAGGTATTATCAGATGATTGACAGGTCTTATCAGGTGACTGACAGGTCATATCAGATACAGTTACACATTTGAGTTTGAGCTCTTTACATAATAAAATTTATGCACTATAACTGATTGTGAAAAGAGCCAGAATATTCAAATAAATCAAATTAATGTAAAACAAAAGTTAAATCTTTTCTGCAAAATCTCTTGATTGCAACTTGACATGGAAAGTTTCATCACCTGGTGTATACAAACTGAGACCTCCCATGTGCACTATCTGGTTAAGGCATGCACAGTTTACCAGTGCGGCAATGGCCCAATACTTTATGCAAGAACATCTCTAACAAAATACCATATGCAAATAGTGCTTACCCAGATAGACTGCTCCCAGTCTAATGATAATTTAATAGCTCCAGATAACTTAGGCTTTCCAGATAACTTTTTTTCTTATTTCTACACAAAATCATGCAAGGCAATTCTAATTTGTACCTACAACGCAGACATATGTTTTTCTCAAATTCTCTGCAAAAACATAATGCTGTGATATTCATGTTTTTCTCAAATTCTCTGCAAAAATATAATGTTGTGGTATTCATTAGAAGTGCCTTGTTTAGGCACTTCTAATAAATACCAACAACATAACTTTTCATGGAGAAATACGAAAAATATCAATATTGCCATAAAGTATTGGGACAGAAAGGCCTTTGCAAATGGTAAAGACCCAGATCAGATGCTGCAGAACATGGCATCTGATTAGGTTCTACACTGTTTGCCACCCATCAAGCACTATTTTAAACACATCAAGAGATAGTAGAATGAACTATTTTAAATTTTTGGCTAAGTATGGTAAGTAAATAAGGTGTCCCAAAACTTAGGGTAAACATGGTATTAGGTTGTAAAAAAAAAACGAGTATTTTATGAGGCGCTATGATCTACACTGTTTGCCATTCCACCGAGTAGTTTGTTAAAAATAAAGGGTAATGTAAGAATCGAATACAGATTTTGTTTGTTTGAATCAGGTTTTACGTTGCTTTCAACAATCTTTTAGTCATTTCATGACGGTGTCTTGATGTGACAGAGAGCTCAATGTTCACTTTTAGAGTGCTGCCTCACTGAAATATCATGCCCCAGATGCACATGATATTCCACCCAGTTGCATTATACTGACACCAGGCTAACCAGTTCTGATTCCTAGCTCTACTTTCTTAATATTGATGGCCAAGCAAAAGAGCAGCTAGTGCCAATTTTAAAGTCTTTGGTATGACTCAGCCGGGCATCACACCCGCAACCTCCCGACTTTGTGGGCGCTCTACCAAATGGACCCCTGTGCCGGTCAGAATAAAGAGTTAAGTATTTTAGGACATCTAGCTTAATAATGGCTTCTGGGCCTTGTAGCTGTGAAAAAGTGAACTTTTTGTGCTCTGAACAAATTAAGAATGTGCTTTCTGATCCAAGCTTGCACAAGTTGCCATTTTCTTAACGAAAAACAGTTCCTATTGTCCTGCCCAGCATTCTAGGTATTAATAACTATGGCCAATAAGTTCATCCAGGGTCATCAATTAGTGAAGTGATTGTACTTTTCGATATTTATCAGAATTTCTTCTGCATGATTAGCAATTTACCTTCCAAAACTTCTGTATTTCTCCTAACACTTACCATGCTCTGGGCAAATTCAGCAGATGACAAACTATTGATATTTTTTCCCGAGAAAATAGGATTTAATACTGCATGCAAATTGTCTCCTGATGTGTCAGATATGCTATTTTCTGGGTAAAGTAAGAAATATATTTCAAAATGTCATCTGCCGAAGTTTTTACCCAGCTCGGACCCATCAATACTTGATGGGTCCGAGTACCAAGCAAGCAAAATGTTAATATTGGGACTCCATAACTTTTTACCAAACCTGTTCTTAATTTTGAACAAGTCAGATTGGCTATCTGTTGATGTGTCTATACTGTGAGAAGGGTGCAGGCATTGTAGGTTCTGATCAGACTGTTTTTTGTCATTTCTTGCGGGGTGGGGTGATAAGTATTTAATTTGTGTTTGTTATATGTATTTGGTCACTGTTATATATTTTCAAAAATAAATAAATAAATAAATAAAAAAGAGAGAGAAAGAAAAAATTCTGAGGATCATCACTTTTCAAAAAATACAAAGAAAAGGTTAGAATTTATTTAAAACCTAAATATGCTATTTGTCCAAAACAGTAGTCTTATACATTAGTAACATTACACATTGTTTCTAAAGTTGAAAAAAAAAATGATGAAAAATATGCATTTTGCTACATGATTAAATTAATTAAATCTGTCACAAAACATTTTCCAACAGGTAAAAAAATCCAAGGAATACACCCCCATTTTTCCAACTTGGAATTAGTTGGATTTTCCAATTTCCAACAATCCAACTGATTTTTTCCAAGGATTACTCCTACCCCATTATTCTGCTGTGGATTGCTTTCATATTTGGTAGGGATAAAGAGGAGGACCAGAAGGTGTGTAGGGTGCAAGAGAGACAACTGTCACTGTCTTTGTTGAAATCTTGTGCAGGCCATAACTCCCATACTGTTAGAGATAATTTGATAATTGTAGATACATATATCAGGTCAAGTAGAAGTGTCCTATGCAAGAAGGACAACTCTTGCTGTATATACTTATTGCCCCTGAAACCAAAATCTTGTGCAAGCCATTATTCCCATACTGTTTGAGACAACTTGATAATATTTGGTAGGGACATATATCAGGTCAAGTAAGAGTATCACATGCAAGAAGGACAATATCTTTGTTCTTTTTCAAGTTATCTCCCCTGAACGAATTTCTAAGCAAAATTCTTATGCACTTCATAACTTCATAATAGTTTGAAATATTTTGATGATATTTGGTAGAGGCATAGACAAGGTTGGGCGGCAAATTCCACCCCCGGTATTTACCAGTGGCATTTACCGGTCTGGAAAATACTCCTCAAGTGGCAAATACTGGCAAATACCGGCAAATTGAAATTTTTTTGGCCTTAAAAAACTGCAGAAGTCTTTAAACAAGTTGCATTGAAATAGTATAAGCAAACTAGATGAGTAAGAATGTTAAAATCATTAATTATATAAGGTTACCACCCTGAAGAATAGAAGAAATCTCAATATAAACATGTAACACTGCCAAAAAGTGAATCTAAGACAAAAATTTTGAAATTATTTAAGCAACAAATGGTCTTTAATTAAAAAAAAAAGCATGTAGGCCTTTATCTCAATAGTAGAAATTCACCTGTGCACCTGGCCACTGACATTTACCATAATGACCCTAAGTTTTTGTGCTGGCAGACCATGTCAAAAAGAGCAGACCAAGATCATACTGAACAGTCTGATCAGGATCTTAAATGTTTGCCAGGCCATCTGCATCTTTTAAACACACTTCTGTATGGTAAAAGTATGTTTTGCAAAGTTTAGGATATTTACATCACTTTACTATATTCAAAATTTTTAGGAGTTTTAGTGTACATGTAATTAGCAAGACTACCTGTATGGTCTAATTACTAAAACAACAAATCCCAGGACAATTGTTTGTTCAAGAGGGTACTTGATAGCAAGGGGCAAGATGTCATAAATGAACGCATATAGACAATAAGTCTAGGTGAAAGTAAAAAGGTGTTATTGAAAATATTGAAGAAAAAAAAAAAAAAAGATAAAAAAAGTTAAAAAAAAATAAAATAAAAATGAAAAGATACAAAAAAAAATTAAAAAACAAAAAAAAAGATTAAAAAACAAAAAACAAAAGAAAAAAAGAATGAAAAGAAAGAAAAAGTAAAAATAAAAACCTGTAGTGGTAGCCACAAGCCACCTGATGAGTACTTTTGCAGGTATGAAACAGGCTTTTTTTTCTCTAGATTTCACTTAACTGAATTTAATATTAAAGTAAACTTAAACCAGAGTTAAACTCCAATCAGTATAATGTAAATACTAAGTCAACTATGTAGCCCCTATTACAGACATTGTCCATAGGTTGATACTGAGGGTAGGGTTTTGTCTTACTTCCAGGGTGGTAAATGCCAATTTCCAGTATTTGCCGGCATTTACCAGTATTTGCCAGTATTTATCGGTAAATACCACCGGCATGGAAAATACTCATATTTGCCGGCATTTTGCCAACCTTGGGCATAGATAAGGACCAGTAGGCATGTCACATGTAAGAGAGACAACTCTGACTTTCTTTGTTATGTACAAATTTTACCCCCACTATCCCGACTATTCCTATATCAAAGTTGGGTTAGTGGGGTATTGCTTTCTCATATGTGTCTGATGACTGAGACCATAAAACTCTGCCCAGTTGCCAATAAAATGATGCTCTGTTATGCAATTAGTTAAGTAATACTGATAAGACAGTTAACTAGAAACCTGCACACAAAATTCTTAAATATAAAACACAATGAAGAAGCTCAAAACCGATACCAAAATCTACATCTGCATCAAAAATTAATCAAATTACAAACTTTAAATGGTTTCCTATATTAAAAAATAAAGATTTTAAGACTATATATTGCAGTGCAGGGAACTAGTGTTATCAGAGAAAAGTAGTTCCCCAGGTAAATCTGGTAATACCACCTGTTGTGCACAGACTCATTAGTGTAGGAGAGTTGAGGACAGTAGCCATGAAACATCTGGTTGAATTATCAGTTGAGCATGAATTTTTTTGCCACTTTTTTTCTAAGAGAAAATCTTGTCATGTTATCAGCCCTAAATCCGAAAGCTTGTGCAGCCAAAATTTATTTTTGGACAAATTTTTTCAAAAGTCTGTCCTTTAAAATAGTGATGTCATGACCCGCTGGCATTGGGTCTCCCGTGGTTTATCTTTTGGTTGACCTTTTTGAAAAATCCGTCCATGATGCCATTAGGCATTTTTCTTGTTTTTTTTAGGAATATCCAAATCACACTGCTGACATACCTAAAGAAATTGTATTAATTCAAAGTCTAGCAAATAAAACTGAAGCCCCATTGATTACCCTGAGCATTTCTTTTGACTTTCAGTATATTATTATCTTTACAAGGCATTATCAGCTACCATTATTCTGAATCATTATAGGTGTAGGTGGCATTCTGTAGACCAATTATTCAGGACACTGCAAAGGTTAACTGAAATAATGAATAATCATTGACAGTCGATGACTGAGACTTATATGGCATACAAGCATAATTCTAGATTATCTATTACACAGAAATCATCATTCATATCACTAGTAAACAAACGTCAGAAATATTTGTTTTATTTTCAGAGAAAATAAGACCTGACATTTTATGTGAATCATCTGCAAGGCAGATGATTCTCATGAAATATCAAGCCTTCTTTCCTCTGAAAGAAATATTTAAGAATGTTGTCTACCACAATTCAAAATGAGTTAAAGTTTATTTCTTCCTTAATATATTAGAGAAAAAAAATGTTTGCATCCTTTATCACTCACTATTCTGGCATACAGGTTACTGAATTTTAGTGTAGCATGGCCCAATTACAAAAGACATTAATTTTATTTGTGTACAGACAATAAACATGGTTATTTTGTTTGTGAATCATTGTATGTTCCATTTTATTTACATGTGCATTTAACCCTTGTTCTGCTGAACCCAGATATACCCTGCCATTGCAAACAGTGAAGAAGCCAACTGATCTGGATCTGCACTGTTTGTCATTCAGTATGTGACTTTATATCAACAACCTGGATCAAGTAATCTGTTTGGCTGAAAATTGGAAGTGGGTGTGGCATTATAATTTATTCATCCCAACAATGGTTAAAGGCAACTTTGGAGAAGAATGCATCTGAGATGAATGATCTTGACGAACTATGCATTTTTGATGGAACAAAATGTGTTAACTTTTGACAGAGTTACTGCCCTTACTGACAAAAAAATCTCAATATCATGAGAACAAATCAATGGACTTTGTCAATACTGCATATATCAAATGATTATTCCATTAACTTTCAACAGTTACTGCCCTTGGTTACTGAAAAATATGGTTTCTGCTTAATATTTTGAGAAGAATTGATGGATTTAGATGAAATATCGTATATCAAATAATATTGACAATATCTTGCTTGGGACTATTACTCATCATTTTTTGTCAATTTTCAACAGAGTTACTGTCCCTGTTTAGCAACAAAAAATGGTTTTCATTCAGTTTCATGAGAATGAATCAATGGATTTGGATGAAACTTTATACAATCGACTCTCGTTATTTCTAAGTCCAAGGGACTCTTTGAAACACTTCCAGATATCCGTAACTCGACATATCAGATTTGCCGAAGTGAGGAAAACAATAAATGGAACAACCACATTTAACAACTGTATGTAATTTAGGAGCAGTTTCTCCTCTTTTCCATGCTATTTTGTTACCTGTTGTTAGATTTCCATGTTAAAACAGGGACCAGATTTTCACTTCGAGATAAACGGTTATTTGAGATAAGCGAAGTCGAGATAACGAGACTGTAAATTGATGTGTTTCATTTTGCAGATGGAATTGTTTCTTTGGCAGATGGAATTGTTTCTCTAGTTTATTCAAGAAACAGCATTTATAATTCGGACATAAAATGCATTACTTTATTACCCCATCAAACATACACATCATTAGTATTCTCCACTCCATGTTTTGTTAGTGTACAGTGGCAGGTTATTATGCCGTGTCTCTAGCAATAAATTTATTTGGGTCAGCCAAAACATTATTTACCACATGAGTAGCAACCTATCAAAAGAGTCATTGTGTCATATGCAGACAGGGAGGTTTCTAATGAGTACCCACAACATAATAATTCTTGCACACCAGATAAGGAAATCCTGGATTTAACCCTGGGATAAAAATTCTTATCCTACCCAGGTTATCCTACCCAGGGTAAGATAACAATCTAGAATTCTCACATTTGTTATGCACTGGTTGTAATGGATGTCACATAATTATGCCATCATTAAGGTTTACATCACTGAACGTAATGACGTCATTAAACACCATAGTAATGTTGTCACAATATGGCAGACGTCAGCAATTGAAGTGACTGCTTTATTAAAAAATCTATGTTCAGAAATGAAGGTGTGCAAGAAAAAGAATCTATCATGGATGTGAGTGGTAGATAGAAAAATCTGTCCCTCCCGATCACAGTCTGGCATCACTGGCAAGCCTCGTGATACCAGACAGTGATCCTCGGGGCGGGTTTTTCTATCTACCCCTCACACCAGTGATAGAGCCTTTTATTATGTTTTATTAGAGAAATTTGATACTCCTATTATCTAGAGCATGTACACATACAAACCTTGTATATCAATAAACCTCAGGGTTTCTGCTTATGATTCAGCCCAGGATACTATTATAACTCTAAGTATTGGGACAGATAGGACCAGGTAAACAGAGTAAACCTTTATATGCCATAAGCTGTGGATGGACTAAAGTCTGTGAGATAAGGCAAAATTTAAAGGGAGATTTGACAGAATTCTGTGAAATTTTCTTAAACATCACTTTGGCGCACCCCCATAAAGTCTATGTCTTTTTTTTTTATGCAAGAAGCTAGTGAAAACCATAACAGTGTGTGAGTTATGTTTATTCTTCAGTAAAATCTGTTGTAAAATGGTCTGAAAATTCTGTGAGATATGAATTTTTTACGGGAATTGCTATCCAGATGGGCCAACCTGTGTGATTTTATCTCAGTGTGAGATATGGCATGTACTGTAAACCCAGATCAGATGCTGCAAAATACAGCATCTAATTAAGGTCTGCAGTATTTGCACTCACCATGTCAATGTTTTAGACACATAATCATGTAGAATTAAAGACTTGTTCAAGTTTCAGGACAAGTATAGTAAGAGTTGAGGTTTCCCAATATTTTGAATAAATATAAATACAGTTGAACGTCAGTGGCTCGAACATCTTTGGGACCATGGAAATTCGTTCGAGACATGGGTAGTTCGAGCCACTGAGGGATCATCATGGCACCAGTTCAGGAAGCAAATAGCGATAATTTAGGGAAATCTTTTCGATTTTCTACACAATGATTGTATGTTGAGTGTATTCATTAGAATTGCCTCGATGAGGCAATTCTAATGAGTACACACAACATACAATTCCATGATAAAATAAGAAAAAATCCCTAAATATTTGTTTTCTTGAGCTTTTGGAAGAATTTTGTAGGGACTGAAAAAAGAGTTGGAATCATCCACGTAAACAAGCCATGTAAACAAGCCATCTGTGTTCGAGTCATTGAGGTTATACTGTATGTCTTATTGAGCAGTTGCACTGCTTACTGAGCCATTAAATCCCCTGACTCATCAGCCATTGAACCTATGCACTCATGCATGCTGATTGATGTTCAGAGCAGCTTCACTGAAAACTTGAAACAAACTCAGTGCTGACTTCTTCATTTTGATTGAAAAGCTATTAATATTCCCATCTGAAAGATGAAAATATTAATTGATATTGCTTGACAAAATTAACCTCTTTTGACATTTACATTGATTTAATTTAATTTCACCTTTACCACTCTCACGGCTATTTCGGCAGATGACAAATTGGCAGAAAAAAGCTTTGGCTTCTGGAGCCTGAAATCTCATCCCTGTTGATCTGTCTTAAATACTAATGGATGATTGGAAAGCAATGTATATCCTGATCAGATGCTGCATTCTGTAGCCTCTGATCTGGCCCCGAGGTTATAAATCTTTTTTCATGCTCATCTCAGCTGAGCATGAAATTTTCTCTGCTAATAAATATGAAAATGCCAACAATGGCATTTTCATATTTATTAGCAGAGAAATTTTTATGCTCAGCTAGGTTTAGCAAGAAAGAATTTGCAATTATCAGTAATTTGGGATTTATTAGCAGGACAAATTTCATGCTCAGCTGAGTTGAGCATGAAAAAAGTTTTATAACCTCGGGGCCTGGTTCTACACTGTTCATGCTTGCCTCTCTGAATATTGTAAATTCCTAAAATTTGAACACTTAATTCCATACTTTTTTAGCCTAAATTGTGCTTTTTATACAGTTGTTTCTTAAAATAGTTAGCAGAATGGCAAACAGTGTAGACCCTGACCAGACTGTCTGATCTGGATCTGCACTGTTTATAAGGATATGCAATTTTGTAAGAAACTTTGGTGTACGAAATCTTAGGACATTTACCATTCTTAGGATAAAAGCTGGTAGGGCTTGCCTGAATATATTATTGTCTGGACATGACTTAGACAATGTTGAAAGGGACGTAAAACACAAATCATCTTGGTGTATGGCCTACCAGTAGGTGTCCTGTTTAACCTTTTGTTTCCAGCCTATTATGAGTTGTCTAACATGAAAAAAAGTTTTATGATCTGTCAGTGCTGTTAATATTCTATCTGTAATCATTCATGCAGGAAATGTGGGAATATTTATTTGCAATATTCGTGGAAACCAACAGAGAAAGTCAGTGTCAGACATACTGTGAGTAAGAAGAACAAGCTCCAGATAAGATGCTTTTTTCAGCCAAAAAGTACTCATATTTTTCTTTTTTCTGGACAAAAACATATATTGTAGGTACTCATTAGAAGCACCTCACCGAGGTGCTTATAATGAGTACCCACAATATATGTTTTTGTCCAGATCCAGAAATAAGAAAAATGTTGACCTGATACCCCTCCTATCTAAAGCAGTGGAAGAAAATTGTATTGGAACAAAGAAAGACCAACATGATTCCATTTACAAACAGTTATGGCCACAACTACATCCAAAGCCAGGCCTTTGATGTTTGCACAAATTATACATGAACTTTATAGAAGCTAATTTAAATTGGTAATATACATAACACTTAATTCCTGACTATGTTCCTGACTGATGAATGCATGGCCTGATCTGGATCTGTGATGTTTGCACATGGTTTTATTTACTTTTCTCTGTGCACTTATTTGATAGCTGAAGATAAGAATGCGTATCACGTAAGTACTTTTCTTAATTCTGCATGAAAACATATGTTGTGTTACTCATTAGAAGTGCCTCACTGAGGCACTTCTAATGAGTACCAACAACATATGTTTTCATGGAGAAATAAGAAAAATATTAATACTTTTTGGTTGAAAAATGCATCTTGTCTGGGACTTTGCATGGTACTTGCTCATTATTTCTGTTATTATTGCAAAAGATCAAATTTTGCCTTGACAAATTACAATGTGAACTATGTCTGACTTGCTCAACGACCAGATGCATACAGCATATTTATTATACATAATATTTCTTTTTCTGATGCATAAACATTACAACCAAATATGCTTGAACATGAGAAAAGGGGCATCCTTTATTTACCTAAGTATTCTGGCACCATAATTCCTTAACAATAATCATAGGTCTAGGTAAAGTGTTTTTTTTCAACTGAAAAGAATTTATACTTTCCTTATTTCTTGATAAATAGGTATGCTGTGGGTACCATTAGAAGTGCCTCACTGAGGCACTTCTAATGAGTACCCACGACATATGTTTTTGTCGAGAAACAAGAAAAATATGTCGGTACTGCCTCTTATCTGTAGCTATGAATAATTCTATCTGATCTGGGTCTTACAGGGTTGGCACTCATCCAGCAAAATTTTTGACACGTCAGTAGATAGTGAACTGGACCTGTTCAAACTTAAGGAGGAATATGGTCAGGAATTTAGGTGTCTCAATACTTAGGGTTAATACGGTAAGTCTATTTTATTACCCGTTAATGTGTCTGAAAACTGCTGGATGAGTGGCAAACAGTGTAGACATTGATCAGACCCAACTTTCTGTGGCATATGATCTGAATCTACACTGTTGATTCAGGCATATTTCATTCCCTCTAAATGTTTGGACATCTTAACACCTTACCATACTTCTTCTAAAATTTGAACAAGTCTTATTTTACTACCTGTTGATGTGTCTAAAACTTGCTTGATGAATGGCAAACATTGTAGACCCTGAACAGATGCCACAAAGAATGTCAGCTTATTTGGGGCTGCACTGTTTGTTAAGGCTTGTCTGTCCTTAGGGTAAATAAGGTAATGTCATATTAACACTTTGCATGATGGGTAAAAAATTCAGCAGATGACATTTTTAAATATTTTTCTTATTTTTTTCCTGGAAAATAGGACCTGACACTTCATGCAAATTGTGACAATTTGCATGAAGTGTCAGATCCGATTTTCTAGGAAAAAATATGAAAAGTATGTAAGAAATGAAGGCCAGATTGCCATGCCCATTCACACAGTCTTATTTGGGCCATACTCTGTTGATACATTCTACCATCCAACAATTCTGTAACCAGACAGTATAACCTCTGGTCATACATATATAGTAAGAAATAATATAAAGTACTATCGTCAGATTGAGTTTCAAAGTCTCGCAGGCTGTGGCTACAGTGCCTAGCCATTCAGAGATCACCCTTATAACCACTGAGCAACTATGCTCACAAAAATGAGTTTCATGGAATAGTGTTATACTAGATTCTTCTGAATGACACATCTGTCATCAAATAGTGTTTAGAATTTTGTTGCACAAGCAAACTCATTATATTCAAGGAATTCTTAGGATCCTGATGATACTGAAATTTGGAAATATTTATAACTTAAGATTGAAACAGATTTCAACAGAAAACTCCAGACCAGGATCATTTCTGATGCATGCACCCTAGAAAAAAAATATGTAGGGAGAAATACTTGTCAGACCGAGTCTCAAACCTATGCTGGCCACCGTGAATACGTCTTAAAGATATGAATGTTCATCTTATAACATATTGTTGCGTCTAAAAGTCTACTGGATGATTGGCAATTTGTGATCAATTGCCACATTTTGCATTTGCAATAAGCCTCCCTATGTTTTAGCGAAATTATCTAACTGTACAGTAAAAAAAATTAGCGCTGTCTCCCAAAAAATGATTAGAAATATCCTTTTTAATGTTAAAGTAAAAACCTAATTATTTCTTTTTACCAGAACCACACTAATTTTCATTTTGGCAACTTTAAAACAAGTCTGTTGGTTCACATTGTTTGCTCAAGTCTGTCTTTCTGAATTCTTAATGTAAATACAGTTATCCGTAATAATATTTCTGGGTAAATTTTCAGCAGACAACATTTTAAAATATTTTCTTATTTTCCCCAGAAAACAGGATTTGACATTTCATGCAAATTGTCTCCATATGAAAAATATCATTTTGTCTTCTGCTGCATTTGTCCAGAGAGTGGTAAAGGTAAGCAGAAAAGCTGAAAAATTCAGTTGTTCAGACTGCAAGCTATTTTGTAAATTCGCACATTACTATAGTCTGGTGGTCATGTAAAGCAAATAATGGCTTTCAGTGCATTTGAATTTGCAAACAGTGAAGGCATATCCATGTATTCTGGTTTGAGCTTTACACTTACCATGCTGTGGTCAAATTCAGCAGACAACAAAATGATGATTTACTTCTTACTTTTCCCAGGAAAAAGGCTTTGGCATTTTATGCAAATTGTCTCCCTAGGAAACAATTTAATTTACATGAAATGTCAAACCCTATTTTCTGGGATAAAATGAGAAAAATACATGCATTTCAAAATGTCTGCTGAATTTTTTACCCAGCATTCAAAGTGTAAAGGTAAATGGATACACTTGATTTTTTACTAAGGAGACAACTTTTACAACTTCCTATTTTCTTTACTTCATACCAAATCTCTTCTGAAAAGGAGTCTGTTCTAACAGGAAAGAATTTACTCCCAAGGGAAGAAATTTTTTTCCATTTAGAATGGACCCTTTTTCAGAAGGAAGATAAAACAGTTTGACAGAGTTGCCTCCCCTGAATGTGTATCTATTTCCTTGAAACCATTTTAGTCTGGAGACCCCTTGAAGGGTAATTGTACAAGATTGCAGACCCAGGTCAGATGCCACAGAATGTGGTGTCTGATCAGGGTCTACACTGTTTGTACTAAATACAGGAAATTCTATAGATCATAGTTATAATAAACACTAATCGGGGTGAGACACCTAGACTGGCTTCAGTCTCCAGTGACTAAATATTTTTCTCAAAATCCTGTTTGATAATCCACTAAAATAAAACCAAAAAACTATCATGACTATAAAGGCTGGCCACTATCTAGTGACCAGCCGTTATAGTGATGATATTATTTTGGTTTTATTTTAGTGAATTATTAAACAGATTATAAGAAAAAAATATTTTGTCACTAGAGACTGGAGCCAGTCTATGAGACACCCTGCTACTGGAAATAGACTGGTCCAAAGAGTAGTGGTAGAAGAGTCCACTTAAGGTAAACAGGTTAAGGAAGTCTGTGAAGGAAGTCTGGATAGTGCAAGATCTACTGTCAAAAAGATAAACATCCAAATACAGTTGACTCTCGTTATCTCGAATTCCAAGGGACTCTCTGAAATACTTCGAGATATCCGTACTTCGACATATCAGGTTTGCAGAATTATGGAAAAATAAATCGAACAACCACATTTTACAAATGTATATGTAATTTGACTCCTGAAGTTGAAAATATATTGAAAATATTGTGGAAAAGAGGAGAAATTGCTCCTTAGGAGCAATTTCTCCTCTTTTCCACAATATTTTGTAACCTGTTGTTAGATTTTCATGTTTAAACAGGGACCAGATTTTCACTTCGAGATAAGCCGTTATTCGAGATAAGCGAGGTCGAGATAACAAGAGTCGACTGTACTTACATTCAGTCCCTCTTCTCGTAGTACCATATTTATGCTAAGAATTTTGACAGATACGAGCAAATAGTGTAGACCCAGATCGGATGCCACAGGATGTGGCATCTGATCAGGGTATATGTTTTCCACTCATCCAGCAGCTGGCCTCGGTGGCTCAGTTGGATGCCTGGTCAACTGGTGATCAAGTGGGTTTGGGGTCACCCTCCCCGGGTCGGCAACATTCTTTCCAGGAGATTTGATCGTGAAATATTTTCTATGTTTGTTCTTTCCCTTCCACTGATTCAAGAAGGGCAGTTGTCAGTTTCTGGCGAAAGAATGTGCGCAATACTGGTTAACCGCTTAGAGGACTAAACCTGTCCAGTAAAAGTGTGGTTAAGTAAACTGACTGCGCTGGATATGACCCAATTGGGTTGACTGGGCCATAAAACCTCAACACAAACAATACAAACAAACTCATCCAGCAATATTTTAGACTCATTAACAGAATGGACTCTTGAAGTTTAAGGACAAGTATAGTAATTAGTTAAGGTGTCCCAAGGCTTAGGGTATTTACAGTATGCAGGGAAAGACCAGATCAGACTGCAGTTATGCTCAGGCTGCACTGAGTTTTCCATGTTCACATATGTCCAAAGACACTTTTTTTCTTGCATGGTATAGCTTACATAAAAAGGTAAAAAATTGCATTACGTATTTAACCTAAATATTGGGACACCTCAACTCATTACCATACTTGTCCTAAAATTTTAAGTCAATTTTACTACATCTTGATGTGTCTAAAATATTGCTGAATGAGTGGCAAACAGTGCAGACCCTGATCAGATGCTGCATTCTGCAGCATCTGGTCAGGGCCTAGACTCTTTGCTGAGGCCTGTCTGTCCCAATAGTTAGAAATATTATGGTAGGTAGGTAGGTGTGTTTTGGTGATACGATTCAGATATGATATATCTAATCCTGCTAATGAAGATTTATTAATTATTTAGCCTTTGCCTTGGAGGAATCATAAAAGATTTAGAATGTCCTATTTGTTTTGGATTTGTTTGGACTTTTTTAGCTACAGCTTACTGTATCTTTGGCCCATCAGAGTAGTCACGAGTATAGCTTTTTATGTTAGTTTTTATGTCCCTGCCATTTTCAGTGGGCATTTGTGGGGTTGAGTGGGAGGGGGCATATAGTATCACTGCTGTCAATGTCCATACGTACCATCTGTCCTGTCCATCCAGGCAGACGCCAAGCACATTCCGAACCATCTGTCTTGTCTGTCCCCTGACAGACGCCAAGCACATTTCAAGGTTAGTGTTTCTGTAGAATTTCATATTATGAGGTTGATATATCTATATTCCATCATTGTGGGGTTAAATCGGTGTTGTGGGGTTAAAAGAATTGGTGTTATGGAGTTAAAAAGATCAAAGAAAGATCAGAGGGATAACCTTACAATGTCCGTCTTCTAAGTACATCAGTGCCGTCAGTTTGTCCCGTCCATACATACGAACAATGTTTTCCATTTGATATCTTTTGAGAAAAACTAGTGTATTAGATTCATATTTTGTACACTAGTATATAATCATAAAATGTTGGTCAAGTTTGATTCAGGGTAAAATCTACCAATTATTATGGGAGTTATGGCCCTTTTTCAAATTCGAAAAGTGTTTTTTTGTTCGATATCTTATCAAAAGATTAGTGTATTTGATTCATATTTTATACACAGGTACATAATCATAAAATATAGGTCAAGTTCGATTAGGGTAAAATCCACCAATTATTAGGGGAGTTATGGCCCTTTTTCAACTTTGAAAAATGGTTTCCATTCAATGTCTTTTGAAAAGATTAGTATATTGGATTCATATTTTATACACATAAAATATAGGTCAATTTCAATTAAGGGTAAAATCCACCAATAATGATGAGAGTTATGGCCATTTTTTTCAACTTCAAAAAAGGATTTCTGTTCGATATCTTATGAAAAAAAATTAGTGCATTGGATTCATGTTTTATACACATGTATATACAATGTAATCATAAAATATAGGTAAAGTTCAATTGTGTGTCAAATCCTCCAATTATTGGGGGTGGTCGGGTGGTGCGAAGGTGCTGTGTATCTTACATCACTGGGGCGTCCAACTGATATTGGCTTACAGTTGGGCAAGGCCTGCTATCCTTGTAGTGGGTAAGGGTAGAGGGGGAATGTTTTTATTTCTTCTGTTTCTTCACTTTCTTCACTTTCATTCCTGTTCCTCTTTCTTCCCTGTCCCTCTCTTTTATCTCCTCTACTCTCTCTTCTATCTTTTTTCTCCCTTTCTCTGGGAGACGACACAAAATGACCCTCATGGGTTGACGTGTCGTTAAACCCCAACACAATCAAAAACCTCCAATTATTATGGGAGTTATGGCCCTTTTTCAAGTTCGAAGTTTGAAAAATGGTTTCCGTTCAATATCTTTTGAAAAGATTAGTGTATTGGATTCATATTTTAAACACAGGTATATAATCATAAAATATTGCTCAAGTTCGATTTAGATTAAAATCTGCCAATTATTATGGGAGTTATGGCCCTTTTTTCAACTTCATTTTTATACCCCACCACTATCATTATGGTTTATTGTTGGACGTCCATATGTCCATCCATCCATCTGTCCCTCCATCAGTCCTACGTCTGTCCATTTGTCAGTATTTCATTTCTGGATGATAACTGAGTAAACATCAATG
This sequence comes from Anodontia alba, assembly GCA_964016985.1. Lineage (NCBI taxonomy): Eukaryota > Metazoa > Mollusca > Bivalvia > Lucinida > Lucinidae > Anodontia > Anodontia alba. Next base: position 106,938,110 of record OZ024822.1, read on the forward strand.
GATTTTCACCAAACTTGGTATGTGCATTGATATTGTTGAGTTCTGGTTTGGAATTGCTAATGGGTAAATTTAGTCAGTCTGCTCGAGACATCCATATTTTCGTTTCCGGAAGATAACGAGTAAATCTCAAGGGATTTTAACCAAACTTGGTACATGCATTGATATTAAGAGGATCTGATATGGAAATATTAATGGGCAAATTTTGTCAGTTTCTGACAGAGCTATCTGCCCGCGACATGCTAATGGCCAGTTATTATCGTTTTATGTTTTTATTTTTTTATTTGCAAAATGCTTGTTTCTGGGTGAGGATGGCCACTGGGCGGGAGGTCTGTGTCATATTGACACATTTCTAGTTAAGGATGTTTTTAGCACTTGAGCTATGCTCAGGGTGAGCTATTAAGATCACTTTTTCTCCATCGTCCATGCGTGTGTGCATCTGTCTGTCTGTTAACACTTTCAAATGACAACTCCTCAAAAGCCATTGAAATGATTTGTCCCTAATTAGGTAAGAATGTTTCTTTGGGTGTGTGTGTGGGTGGGGGGGGGGGGGGGGGGGGGGAAAGGAGGGGGTGAGGTGGAATTTAAAATTAGCTAAAATTATGGTGATTTGTCTCTTTGTTTGGTTGCCATGGCAACAGAAGGCTCCCCATAGACTTAAAATGGGAAAATGGTTAAATTACATTTTCTCCATAACTGGTGAAGTGATGTTATCCATATTTGGCAGTTATGATCATTTGATGTTTGTCTATACAGTTTTTGTGTTTTATGACCAGTGGCCATTTTGTTTGGTTGCCATGGCAACATTAAATTTAAAACAAAGGAATTTTTGAAACGACAACTCCTCCAAAACCACTGTCCCTTGATATTATTAAATAACTACTCTCTGAAACCACTTAGCCAATTTTCACCAAATTTCTTGTCAATCCTACTGTTTAGACAGGATTGAGAATTTGTTCAAATGGTCACGATCCATTGACCGTCATGTCCATATATGGTAAAAAAAAATAATAATAAAAAAGACTTTCTTCTTCTTCAAACCCAAGAACTGCTCAAAATGATGATCCTTTCATTAGTTGCAATGACAGGATTGGAAAAATGTTGTATAACATTTGCATATATGCAGTGGCTCACTCCGATGAGTGAGCCTTTGCTGGTGTGCCTCTTGTTTGGTGGCTGTTGGAGGGGTGTCTTTATTATGTCTCCCCCATTTAGGGTTGGGAGACATATTGTTTTTCCCCCGGCCTCTGTCACAAAATCGTGTCTGCTCTATAACTTGAAAACTGTTCAAGCTATCTCCACGAAACTTCATATAAATATTAGTAAATGTTAGACAACATGCAGGTTGCAAGAACCATAACTCTTCCATTTATACTTTTGAGTTATTTCCTTTGGAATTTCATGAGTTAATATATATGTTCACTGAATGTACAATACAATATGACAGCAAAAACGGGGGAGACATCTATGTTTTTGAAGAAAAACAAAGTCTAGTTTGATTCCTGATATTGCTTTATTTTAAAAAAAAAGAATGTGTTCTGTTGTTTAATCCTTCTCTTGCTGAACATGTCATGCACTGTCTTAGCAAACTGTAGATCCAGATCAGTTGGCTTCTGAAGAAGCCAACTGATCTGGATCTGCACTGTTTGTCATTAAATATATGAATTTCTATCAAAAACCCAGATCAAGTAATCTGATTGGCTTGAAATTAGAAGTGGGTGTGGCATCTTAATTTATTCAGCATGACAAGGGTTAAAAAGAATTGTCTTAATGATAATTGTTCAGCAAAGAAATAAATAAAATATTTAACTGGGAAACCACTTATCTGAGGCACTGATATTTATCCTTTACCACTCTCAGGGCTAATTTGGCGGACGACAAATTGATGATATTTTTCTTATTTTTCCTAGAGAACAGGATTTGACATTTAATGCAAAAAGTCTCCATTGGAGATAATCTGCATGAACTGTCAAAACCTGTTTTCTGGGAAAAATAAAAAAAGTAGTTCAATATGTCATCTGCTGAAACTTTTACCCAGAGAGCTAAGCTTTATTCTGGTCTATTCTTTATTTATCACACTCATAAAAAACAGAAGTCAGTTCCTTTATAATGATTCTTGGTTAGAGGAAATTTCCAAGAACTTTATTGACAACTTGGACAGTTTGATGTAGCCTGTGCTGATGTTTTATAACTTTACAGTCTTTAATCTTAACCGCTCTCTGGGCAAATTCAGCAGACAACAATTAGATATTTTTTACCCAGAAAACAGGATTTGACATTTAATGCAAATTGTACTCCATTGGTCCATAGACTTACAATGGAAGTAGACTTACAATGGAAAAATTTTGGGCATCAGCATAACTCCTTCATTTTTGATCAGATCAGCCTAAAACTTGCAGATAAGGTGGACATTGATGAAGTCTCAGACAAGCTAGAAAACTCAACAGATTGGATTATTAATCTTAACATTACATCCCCTTGATTGCTGAAAAAGCGTCTGTTTGACTTTGTCATTAGCATAACACCATTCAGTTTTGATCAGATCTTCCTGAAACTTGCAGATAAGCTGGACATGGATGAAATCTTGGATGAGTTTGAAACCTGGCCAGATCAGATCAGTAAAAATTTTGGGCATCAGCATAACTCCTTCATTTTTGATCAGATCAGCCTAAAACTTGCAGATAAGGTGGACATTGATGAAATCTCAGACAAGCTAGAAAACTCAACAGTTTGGATTATTAATCTTAACATTACATCCCCTTGATTGCTGAAAAAAAAAACACCTCTTATTGACTTTGTCATCAGCATAACTCATTCAGTTTTGATTGGATCTTCCTGAAACGCAGATATGGTGGACATGGATGAAATCTCAGATAAGTTCAAAAACTGGCAGTAATACTTGTTATTAGATAGTTTCTCTGTTAAAATTTTGCAAATTTTGGCATTTCCATGAGAGAAAAGAAGTATTTTCATCATGGATGGGATCATTTATCTTAGAGTTACTTCCTCTTGATTGTTAGAAAAAAGCATCTGTTCAACTTTTTCATCAGCATAACTGGTTCAGTTTTGGTAGGAAGCCATGAATCTTGCAGATAAGATGAACATGGATGAAGTCTATTATGAGTTCACAAAACCTGACCAGATCTGATGATTAACTTTAGAGTTACACCTCCTTGATTGCTGAAAAAAAAAAGCCATTGTTTGATTTTGTCATCAGCATAACTCATTATGCCCCCAACTTTGAAAAAGTTTAGGGAGCATATTGCTTCTGGCTTGTTTGTTACTTTGTTCATTTGTTCATTCTTTCTTTCCTCACGCTTTCTTCAGCATAGCATAACTTTAGAACCATGTATGCTAATGTTTTGAAATTTCGTATATGGATTCCTCATGTAAAATTAGGTGACCCGTATATTTTTCTTATCCAAATTATCTCCCATTTTAGAGTTATATCCCATTTAATAAAATAACATTAAAATCTCGTTAGCAAGATATCTCAAAAAGTATTTGAGGTAGAGTCTTGATATTTGGTATACTGATTGGAACTGAGGAGGAGATAACCTGATTAAATTTTCAACCAATATAAGGAAAATTTGTTGGAGTTATGACCCTTCGCAATTTTTGGCCATTTGTTGCTTTCATATGAATAGTATGTTTAGAACCATGTATGCAAATGTTTTGAAATTCCATATATGGATTCCTCATGAAAAAATAGGTGACCTGTATTTTTTCCTTATCCGAATTATCTCCCATATTTATACGCCCGTTTGAAAAACGGGACATATTATATTACGGGGTATGGCGTTCATCCATCCGTCCGTCTGTCCATAAACTTTTTCTTTTCTGGCTAACTCCTTCGACAGTTTACAACCGATAAAGCTGAAACTTGGTATATAGTTAGACCATGATGTGGCGCAGCGCATATTGTTTTGGGGTTACAGTCCACTTAATATTTGCAGAGTTATTAGAAAATATCTGTAAACTTTATGTATAGTTAGACCAAAATGTGGAGCAGGGCATATTGTTTTGAGGTTACAGTCCACCAAACATTTGCAGAGTTATACCCCTTTGAAAATTTCAGTAGACTTCGTTTCCGGCTAACTTCTTCTACAGTTTACATCAGATCAAGCTGAAACTTGATTTATACTTAGACATGATGTGGAGCAGCGCATATTGTTTCAAGGGTACAGTCCACCAAATATTTGTAGAGTTATACCCCTTTGAAAATTTCTTTTAATTTTTTTGTTTCTAGCTAAATCCTCCTACAGTTTACATCCAATCAAGCATCTTCTTTTATTTAATTTGCAAGGAAAGGTTGCTATTATTAAATCTTTATAAATACATAATTCTGTTTGGATTTTTTTTTTACTACTCTTCTGATTTGGCTCACTTGAAGAACAAAAATAAAATCAGTATTAAACAAGTTAAAGGTTTACAAAAATATTTTTTGTAGCATTTTTTTTTTTTTTTTTTTTTTTTGGTTGTTTATTTTTGTTTTGTTATTGTTTGGGCCAATATTGAAGTACAGGAAAAACAAATCAGAATAGGGTCATATGAGCTTATAATATAGCCATGCTTCTGTGGTGTGTCCTTGTCAGAAAGCACTTCTCCCTAGAAGCAGCAAACTTCTCCCTATTTTCCCAGGATGGAGAAGTCACTTCTCCCTTAATTTCTGGGCCAGCTTGGACCCTTAGGTTACAGTTCACCAAATATCAGCAGAGATATGCCCCCCAATGAATTTTTTTTTTTTTTTTTTTTTGTAATTCCACTTACAGTTTATATCCAGAGCACTGAATTATACAGGAGCCAGTTTATGTGCTACATCTTATTACTTGCCACGGGCGTATATTGCCCCGTTTGGTGGAGCTCTTGTCAGAGTTATTTCCCTTGTAATAAATTAACATTGAAATCCCATTAGCAAGATATCTCAAAAAGTATTTGAGCTAGATCCTTGATATTTGGTATACTGATTGGGACTGAGGAGGAAATCACCTGATTAAATTTTCAATCAGTTAAATGAAATGTTGTTGGAGTTATGGCCCTTTGCAATTTCTGGCCATTTAATGTTGCTTTCTTGTGCATATTATAACTTTAGAAACATGTATGCTAATGTTTTGAAATTTCATATATGGATTCCTCATGAAAAAATAGGTTACCCGTATTTTTTTTTCTTATCCTAATTATTTCCCATTTAAGAGTTATTTCCCTTGTACCTGGTAATAAAATAACGTTGAAGTCCCAAAAAGTATTTGAGCTAGAGCCTTGATATTTGGCATTCTGATTGGGACTGAGGAGGAGATCACCTGATTACATTTTCAACAAATTAAATGAAATGTTATTGGAGTTATGGCCCTTTGCAATTTTTGGTTATTTAATCTTGTTGCTTTCTTTTGCATAGCATAAATTTAAAACCATGTATGCTAATGTTTTGAAATTTCATATAAACCTCATGGATACCTCATGAAAAAATAGGTGACCCATATATTTTTCTTATCCAAATTATACGTAACCCGCTTTATAACCCACTTTACAGTTATTTCCTTTTTAATAAAATAACATTGAGATCTTGTTACAGGATATCTCAAAAAGGATATTTCAAAAAGGATTTGATCTAGAGCCTTATTAAATTTTGAACTAATTAAATGAAATGTTGTTGGTGTTATGGCCTTTTGCAATTTCCATTTAATGGCCATTTAATGTTGTTACTTTCTTGTGCATATCATAACTTTAGAAACATGTATGCTAATGTTTTGAAATTTCACATATGGATCCCTCATGAAAGTAGATGACCCGTATTGTTTTTTTTATCAAATTATCACCCGTTTTAGAGTTATTTCCCTTTTAATAAAATAACACTGAAATCTCGAATATTTGTACTGTTATTACTGTCATGGGCAAGCAGTGTTGGAGTCAAGCAGTGTTAGAGTCAGGCAGTTGGGGCATAGTGTTTTACAAAACACCAGCTCTAGTTAAGTTTTGTTTGGATCTTCCTGAAACTTGCAGTTAGGGTGGACATGGATGAAATCTCAGTTGAATTCAAAACCTGGCCAGATAGGATCATTAGTCATAGATTTACATTCCCTTGATTGCTAAAAAAGCCTGTGTTTGACTTTGTCATCAGGTAACTCATTCAGTTTTGATCAGATCCTCCTGAAACTTACAGATAAGGTAGACATGGATGAAATCTTGGATGAGTTTGAAGCCTTGTCAGATCTGATCATTTGTCTTATGAGTTACATCCATTTGATTGTTAAGATAATAAATATCAAAAAGATTGCCTTTGGATATAAAGAACACCCTATGGATTAGAAAATGGGAGTCTTAGTTTTATGGAGACTCTTCATAAGCAGTAGTGAAGTTTGTAACACTGCTTATGCCCTTTAGCTTATACATGAGCAGAACTCCATTTTCAAATAGACCACAATAGGCCCAATGATCCCAAAGGAAATGAAATATAATCTGCACTATGGTGATGTATGGGGATATGTTCTTATGCCGCAACATGGCACTAACACCAGCCTCAGTGTAGTAAAATAAAAGTCAAAAAGATTACCTTTGGAAACAAAGAACACACTATGGATTAGAAAATGGGAGGTCTCGGTTTTATTGAGACACTTTATAAGCAATAATGAAGTTTGCAACACTGCTTACGCCCTATATTTGACTTTATCATCAGCGTAAACTGTTCAGTTTTGATCAGATCATCCTGAAGCTTGCAGATAGTGTGGACATGGATGAAGTCTTAGATGTATTCGAATATTGTCCAGATCAGATTAATTTTTTTTAGAGTTAAACCTCGATTGAGGCTGAAAATGCCTATTTTCAACTTTAACATTAGTAAAACTTGTTCAGTTTAGATTGGATCATTCTGAGACTTGCAGATAAGGTGGATATGGATGAAGTCTTGGATGAATTTGGAAACTGTCCAGATCAGATTATTTATTTCAGAGTTACATCCCCTTGATTGCTGGAAATGCCTTTTTCGACCTTGTCATTAGCATAACTCCTTTTGTTTTGATCAGATGTTCCTGAACCTTACTTATAAGATCAGAAAGAAAGTTGGTGGACAGTTAGACTGTAAGGTACAGCACATATTGTTTTGAGGTTAATTGGTGGCTCAGTTGAATGCGCATTAGACTGGTGATCAGGAGGTTGCGGGTTCGATCCCTGCTGGGTCGGCAACATTCTTTCATGGAGATTTGATCATGAAAGATTTTCTACAGTCATTCTCTCCCTTCTGCTGATTCAAGAAGAGCAGTTGTCAGTTTCTGGCAATAGAATGTGCACAATACTGGTTAACCGCTTAGAGGACTAAGCCTGTCCATTAAAAGTGTGGTTAGGTAAACTGACCGCTCTTGACATGACCCCACTAAATTGATTGGGCCGTAAAGCCTCAACACAAACAAACATAAAATTTTGACAGAGTTAACACTATTTCTTAAATATTTTTTTCAGACATGACTTTGTTTCCAGATAACTCCTCCTACAGTTTTCATTGAATGAGGTTGAAACTTGGCCGACAATTAGACTATGAACTGGTACAGTGCATATTGTTTCAAGATTATAGTAAACCAAATTTTGATAGAGTTATTACTGTTTAAAGGTTGCTCAGATAAGACTTCATTTTGGGGAAGTCCTCCTCCAGTTTTCATTAGATCAAGTTGAAAGTTGGTGGACATGGCTAGGTTATGTCTTCCAGATTAATGAATGTTGTAGACAATGAGTGATCTTGACCTCCTTTTCAGCACAGGTGAGTGTTAAGGACCACTATGGTCCTCTTGCTCTTTTTTTCCTCAGAAAACAGGATTTGACGTTTTAGGCAAATTGTCTCCAAAGGAGTCAATTTTTATGAAATATCAAATCTTCTATTCTGGAAAAATTAGAAAAATCACATCAATTAGTCATTTGCTGAAAAAAATTCCTAGAATGTTAAGCTTAAGATGCATCCTGCATTTTCCATAGCATAAGAATACTATTAAGAAATTTCTCTGTCATTGATTATGATTCCATCGGTAATTTACAAGGATGTTATTGAAGCCTGATATGGTATTTTATGGTTGTGTGACTTCCAGCTGCTATCATTGTGAATCAATGAAAGAGGCAGAGTTAATCCACAAGGACCACATATCAATTAATTGTCCAATAAACACTGCTGCAGGTCTTGATCAGCATTAAATTCAGTTCTGCTTGGTTGAAACCAGGCAGAACTGAACTTTATGCTGATCAAGATAATACTGGCTAGAAAATTTTAAATGTCAACGGCTTTCAATGCTGGTAATGTTTAGAGAAACTAAAGCAGAACTGTATCAGATGACTTTCAATTTTTATGCCCCCAACTCTGAAGAAGTTGAGGGGGCATATTGGTTTGGGCCTGTCTGTCCATCCGTCAATCTGTCTGGGTGAACATCCAAGGTTTAAAGGCTATTTTTGGGCTATTTTGGACATAACTATGAAGTATTTTGAGGTTTATTCTGTTTAAAATACATTAGCTAGCCCCTAAACCAAATTTGAGTAACCCCTAAATCTCTATGAAAATTTAAGATTGAGGTAGCCCCTAAACCCAAAATGCTAGTCAGTCCTTTCTAACAAAATGGCTATTGTGTGACTTTTTGTTTGGACAACTGATGATTTGTTTGTTATACCCCCGACATACGAAGTATGTGGGGGTATATAGTTTTCGCTTTTCCGTTCATCCGTTCGTTTGTACGTACGTTCGTTCGTTCGTTCGTTCGTACGTACGTTCGTTCGTTCGTACGTTCTTTCGTTCATTCGTCTTTCCGTCACAGGGTCAAAGTTTTTGCGTTAAAGTTTATAAGACCTCATATTTTGAAGACCCTTTGATGGATTTTGTTCATATATGGCATGATGGTAGATATAGGTCTAAAGTTTTTATCAGCACCATCCCCACCCCGGGGTGACCTTGGGAACAAGGTCACGGACTTTGAATTTTCGTAAAAAAGTCACAGGGTCAAAGTTTTTGTGTTAAAGTTTATAAGACCTCATATTTTGAAGACCCTTTGATGGATTTCATTCATATATGGCATGATGGTAGATATAGGTCTAAAGTTTTTATCAGCACCATCCCCATCCCGGGCGTGACCTTGGGTCAAGGTCACGGACTTAGAATTTTCATTAAAAAAGTTAAAGTTTTTTGTGTTTAAGTTTATATAGCTATATCATCAAGACCCTTGAGGAATTTCATTTATATTTGACATGTTGGTAGATGTCGGCCTAGCTTCTTACTCGGCATGCACCCTGGATGTGACCGAGGTCAAGGTCACGAACTTAGAATTTTCATATAAAAGTAAAAATTTTTGCGTTTAAGTTTATATTGCCATATCATCAAGACCTTTTATTAAATTTCATTATCCCCTAACTGAAAGGTTGAGCTGATATAGCTATCAGCAAGGAATCTGTTCGTCTGTCCGTCAGTCCGTTGAAGTATTATTCGTTCATACTTTATTTTTGTCTTAGGGTCAAAGTTTTTGCGTTAAATGTTATAAGAACTCATATTTTGAAGACCCTTTGATGGTTTTCATTCATATTTGGCATGATGGTATATATAGGTCTTAGGTTTTTATCAGCACCATCCCCTCCCTGGGGGTGACCTTGGGGTCAAGGTCACAGACTTAGAATTTTCATAAAAAAGTCAAAGTTTTTTGTGTTTAAGTTTATATAGCTGTATCATCAAGACCTTGAGAAATTTCATTTATATTTTACATGTTGGTAGATATCGGCCTAGCGTCTTACTCCGCATGATCCCCACCCCGGGTGTGACCGAGGTCAAGGTCACGAACTTAGAATTTTCATATAAAAGTAAAAAATTTTGCGTTTAAGTTTATATAGCCATATCATCAAGATCTTTTATTAAATTTCATTATCCCTTAACTGAAAGGTTGAGCGGATATAGCTATCAGAAAGAAATCTTTTTGTCTGTCTGTCCGTCCTTTGAAGCATTATTTGTTCATACTTTGTTCATATTTTGAAGACCTTTTGTTGGAATTCATTCATATTTGGCATGATGGTAGATATAGGTCTAAAGTTTTTATTAGCACCATCCCCACCCCAGGGGTGACCTTGGGGTCAAGGTCATAGACTTAGAATTTTCATAAAAAAGTCAAAGTTTTTGTGTTTAAGTTTATATAGCTATACCATCAAGAACCTTTGAGGAATTTCATTTATATTTGACATGTTGGTAGATATAGGGTATGACCTTCAGGTCAAGGTCACAGACTTAGAAATTTCATATAAAAGTAAAAAAAAAATTGCATCTAAGTTTATATAGCTATACCATAAGAACTTTTGTTGAATTTTATTATCCTCCTACAGAGAGGTTTAGGGGATATAGCTATCAGCATGGAATTCATCCATCCTGCCATCTCCAGAGTCAAAGCTACATATTTTGAGCTCGTTAAAAACTGGCGGTAGCGCTCTTCGGGGGTATACGTGCCCCACTGGGCACTTTGTCTAGTTTGTGTTTGTGTTGAGGTTTTACGGCCCAGTCAACCCAATAGGGTCATGTCACTTTACCTAGCCACACGTTTACTGGGCAGGCTTAGTCCTCTAAGCAGTTAACCAGTATTCTGCACATTCTTTCGCCAGAAACTGACAACTGCCCTCCTTGAAGACAACTGATGGTTATGCAACTCTTTTTTTTATGTGACCGGTCACATAAAATAATCAAAGGACTGATAGTCCTAAGAGTCTGCTAGCTTGTAAATTACTAATGGAGTGCTGTGTATCTTCTATGCAAACACAATACATGCAAAGAAGATAGGTGACATTCCAATGCTACCAATACTACACCATAAGATGGAGCTCTATGGAATATATCAAGCATCTGGGCATTGCACTTCCTGAAAAGAAGACTTTCTTTAAAAACTCTTAAATTCTGCTGGTAAGTGCATGTCCTTGACAAATCTGACCTCAAGGCCAAGTCTTGGAGAAATTTCAAACTACACTGAAAGATGATTCTGCATGCAAAATTTCTAGCTAGGACGGACAAATACGAATGGACTCACTAATATACACTTGAATGCAGCTGTGGTGACTATGTCTTGCTCAGCGCAAGCGGGCTTGGCAAAAAGGAAGATATTTGTTCAAGTTATTTTTCTTCAAACTATTAGCACATTGTTGACAGATCCATTCCTTATCCTCCACACTTTTATGTCCTAATGTACAGAGTCTTTTCATCTCAGGCTTTAGACCCTGAATATCAAATTTAACATCAGAATGTCTAAAAAATGTTTGACAACAACTTGTACATATGTACTGGGGACCACAAGACACCAACTTGTGAAACTGTGTGACTATAGAACTTTCTTTGTTTTTAAATTTCTTACTGCTCAAACCATCTTTTGATGTGTCACTTAATTTACGTTTCTTATTCAAGGAGGTTTGCAATTCTTCACATATAAGGGGTGAATCAAGTAATGCGGAACCGTGTTCATTTAAGCTGTCAGCAAGCTGGGAGGAAGCATAAGGCTGTGATGGACACAAATCAAATGAAATACATTCTTGTAAAGGAGGATAGGTAGTTATGTCACAAATTGGAAACCCAGCTCATTGGTATCGTTTTATGGTCTCCCTGCAAACATGAGATATACAGAGGAAATGCAAATCAAACTGACTCACAGCTGTTGTAGTAATAGAATTATCAGAACTAAACAATCTACGCAAATGTAAGGAAAATGCCAGTTATATTTGTTTTCTTTAACAAAATGTTTTTGCCATTAACATTTGGCATTCTATCTGAAGCTCTTGCATGTGACTCAAAAAGGTAGAAACAGTCACCTTGTTCCAATAATGCAATAGAAAAGCCATTGCAAATGAAGGATGCATATGGGTTGAATGAGAAAGTCATAGCGAGTCCTGTCTCTAAATCAAGGAAAGGATACTCCACTGAGGATAAGATATTTAGATTTCCTGAAAATGTTTTTTTTTTTTTTTTTTTTTTTTCCACTTTCCAGGGATAATGCTGGTTGTCAAGTGAAAAATAAGATGGCAAATCACATGGCTCTAAATAGTCATGATATGTCTTGGCTTTCTTTTTTGCATACTTGTAGAATTTATCTCCTGCAAACAGAATTTCATTCATGTTGTTGACATTCAACTTGTTGGTACAGATCCTTTTCTGTACAGCTTTCACCAATAATACTAAACAACATGGTAGGCATTGATGCCCTCTTGAATCAGGACTAAATATCCCATCTCTTTGATGGATACTTCCTTGCAATAATACAGATGCGTTTTCTTGTAGCGACACCGCCTCGTGGCTGCGAAGAAGCAGCCACGACGGTGACGTCAAATGATAACACGTATGGAATAGAACAGAATTGTGTGTACGGACCATTGCCGTGGCCTGAAAAGTCGCAATGATTAAAGCGAATAACACCAAGTGTTTCGACTGAGACATGTGATGTCAGTCAGCCAATGAAAGTGCTTCTGGGTGTTGGGACAACTGTGTGTATTGTCGTATGACAACCAGCTTGTTTACTAGAATCTACCGGCTGTCAAACAGTTTATTTGTCGCGAGGCTACAGACATGAAAGCTTCTTTTACCTGCATTTTTGAAATTCATGGTGTGTCGCTCGCGAAAAACGACGACAGATACTTGTTCAGTTCTTCAGCAAAATTCCTGATGCCGTAAAGTGCATTTCAGGTAGGCAACCGGTAGCACAGGAGCTTGATGTTTGCTAATTTCTACTTATAGGGCCTGTCCCTACGATTATGAAATAATCAAAGCTTCGAAGGACAGGCCCTATAAGTAGAAATTATCCAATGTCAAGCTCCTGTGACCGGTAGTGTAGCGTAACTTGGTACCTATTAGCGGCGTGCATTGATTATCGGGTATTCAGAAATCACGGCCCGCAGACCATGGCTCCCGCCCATCGGGGCCAGCGATGTAGTTGAACTGCCTATAGTCTCCAGGGCAGAGTTGCCTTAGGCAGGGCCTGTTCATCATGTGATCGGGTTGGGTAAATGTCCCACAAATCTGGAGGCAATATCTTTAAATGGATACATTGTTGCATTTTTTCTTTTCTTTTTATTCGCTAGAATCATCATACAGCAAATACAATGTATAAATAGACTCTAAGGCTGGCTAATCTGGTCGATTATCACTCCTGTCATTGTGATCGATTATTTATCACAAAACATTTGGTCAATTTACTTGTCTGTCTGAGCAGGACTCTTCCCATATTATACTTTACTGTATGTATTTGGTCAAATAGGCCTGAGCAAACTGTGTAGACCCAGATGGGATGCCGCAAAATGTGGCGTCTCATTGATTATAAGACATCTGTAATGATAATCATTTTTGTGGAATTTATAGATCAGTTAATCAATTATCTGATTAATTTTGTCGGCCTAAATAGTCTGTGTGAATAAAAGTAATATACTCCATGTATTTTCGCGTTAAATTCAATATTGCGTTAAACTGATTTCTCAATGAAAATAAACGGCAGCGCCACCTACCTGCTGGATGTTTTAGATACAAAGTCATGCTTTAGTGGGCAAGGTTTGTTTTCAGAAATACACTGTTGTTTTGTGATTGCGCTTAGAAAAGAAATATATTGACCAAAGTGATAACAGTCCTTAATGACATTTACACCTATATCTATTAAATCAATTTTTACAGCTAAGACTAACTTATTTTTTCTATGAAAATATCAAATCTAAGGTATCCGTACTTTATTTTGAAAATGGCCAAAATTTGCAAAAATCACATTACAATTACATGATGATTTTCTGCCAAAAATTTAATTAACGCGAAGTCACATGGCTTTTGGTTCAAAATGGCGGCAACATGGTTGGCTTGTTTACACAAATGCTTTCACAAATCAAATCCAAAGAACTGCATTATTTGTACATAAAATAAATGCTCAGGTAATAATTTAGATGACTTCGGGATTATTTTCAGCATTTGTCTCTGTAAGTAGTTATGATGAAACGTTTTATCATTAGTAACGCGAAAATACATGAAACCGGGCTAAATAATATAACAGCAAACAATTCTAAGATGTGAATTATATGGGACTAGACATGAAAAAATATAGTAATTATTATACTGTACACATATGTATAGTAAAAACTTAGCAAAACTAGATCACAAATCTTGATTTTGATCATGGTTCTGTTGGACATCCCAGTAGGGCTAGCTGTTGAAAGAACTTATAAGCATTAAAAGCTCTACACAGCTTATGTTGTCTATTTCTTAAATTCTTATATGCAACCTTTTATTTAAGGCTCTTTATCTTTATTTATAATGACTGAAATATTTTTGACCCACACTCCTCAATTATCTGGACAATTTTTATTAGCTGCAAAAATACCAAGAAATTTTGAATCCTCAAAGTCATAGTGACTTGCCCATGCTCCAACCCTGCACACACATAAGCATATAGGTGTAGGCAAGTGAATTTTGTTGTCTGAACACTAAAGCTGGCACAATTAATCAGATACAGTCATTTGGCTAGTTCCAGGTAAAGTTATGCTTCATAACGATTTCCAAATAAGTGGCTGATCAAAATTTGGATTTTATTGGCTGATACAGAGAGTACTAGCCTTCCTTGAAATACCACACCAAAGACATTGTCCTTCGCCTTAGGTTATCTGCCCTTGTGATGAATGTGAAGTTCTCCACTGATTTGGCTAGTTCCAAACAGTTTCGCAAGTTCCGAATAATAAATGCGGGATCTGTAAAAATCCCTCACATAATGCAACAGCCTCTATATATTACTTTATCAACTTGTATTATGTGTTACGGAGAAAATTAATTCAATATAAAGACATTTGTCACAAAGCGACATGTTCACAAAGACCTTAAAACAGATCCTTTAAGCAAAAATTGTATAATTCATGACATAACAATTTTTCGGCATGTACACCCTCCTTACTGCAAAATTTAGCTCCTATTTTCTGGATTTAATAATCTTTCAGATATAAATATATTTCAATGAGGTTTAAGAAGTTGAAAGGAGTATGTGCATAAGGTCCTATTTTCCCCCTTCGGAAGCCCGAAAATAAAATATGCTTGCAGTAAAATTATGCGTTAATTAATCCAATTGTAGTTACCCAGCAAACATGTATATATGGGACCCATATGGGCAGAATCTGGGCATTTATCCCATTCAGGTCCTGCATGGGCCCCATATAGGCTTTTTTGCCCATATAAGACCTATATAGGTCTCATATTGGTAAACTTTGACCAGCAAACACGTATATATGGGAACCATATGGGCAGATTCGGGGCATTTATCCAATTTGGGTCCTACTTGGGCCCCATATAGGCTTTTTTGCCCATATAAGTCCCTTATAGGTCCCATATTGGTAAAATTTGATAACTATAAAAATACATTCTAATATATGGGAGCCCCGAGATAAAATTGAAATAATCCTGGAAAAGTGATATTTTCTAGATACATAATTGGGGCACAAACAGCTCCCATGTGATACAGATATTGGACCAGTATGGTTCCAATGTTGACCTCCCATTACTGTATGGGACCCATATGGGTTCAATATGGGTATTAAGGGGAACAACTCTACCACTATTTAAACATAATATCAAAAAATAGTAAATTTCCTGATATAAATGCAAATAATAATGATAATAATAAAATAAAAATAATTGTTTGTTCATTACAAAATGAAAGTATCTATTAAATTTATCTTAACTATTTTCCCGACATGGACGTCGATTTATGGTCATATTTTTATTTTAACTCGTATGTCCCTATTATTTTTAAAATTGAGAGGTATATATAAATACGCATGATGCCAACATTTCCAACTATTAAAAAAGACGCCTACATCTTTAAGGCAATAACTTGCACAGGTACATAGACCTCTATCGGTTGGGACCTTACCAGTCCATCAAATGGGCTGGGACTGGGGACTTATAATCATTTGTGTAAAAATGTGTAACAACTGTTTTTCTGGAAGATAAATGTTGTTTTGATTTTTCCCTTACTGGACCCATATATTTCCCACATGGCTTTGCCCATGTGGGTCCAACATGGAACCCTGTTGCAAATCCCTCATGAGTCCCTTATGGGTTGCCAATGTAGGACCCATACAAATACCCATTTAGGGCCAATGTGGGTCCTATATTTTTTGCTTGCTGGGTAGTGTTTAGCACTGTGTGATGCCGCTACAAAGTCTCCCTGCACTTTGTCAAAGTGCAGATAATATATAAGCGACGACATGAAAAACCTGTCTTCGAGGTTTTCGACCAAATAAGACTCAGACCTGCTTACTCAGCCGTAGACTGGCTAACTCGGCCACTGCACCGGATTAGCTAGTCTTGAAAGTTTTGATAGGTTGTTTACTGTCTAGACAGCGAACAACAACAGTGCTGATCAGACTGCGCATAGCAAAAACCATGTGTCTTTGTTGTTCGCATATGGCATAAAGCTTTTTATCCCATGAAGAGGCTCATATATCGCTTCAATAGTCTGTCACATGTCTTAGATTCTTGTACATACACTACATCAATATCTACACTCCTTTAAACACAGCATGTGAACACCTTACCCGAAATTTGATTTCTGTGTCGGCTACTCACCTCAACTCCTTACTATACTTTATTCACCTGAGTAGCATTGTGAGTGCAGATATGCAGATGTTATGTAACATTTTTCCAATCCTGTCATCACAACTAATGAAAAGATTATCCTTTAAGCAGTTCTTAATTTTGAGGAAGAATATTATATATGGCAAGACAGTCAATATATGGAGCGTGATCATTTGAACAAACTCTCAATCACATTTCAACAGTAGGATCAATGTGAAATTTGGTTGCAATTGCCTAAGTGGTTTCTGAAGAATCATGATTTTACACATGTAAACAGCACAGTGGCAGGGAAATATAATAAACATAAACAAGATGGCAGCCATCTTGGATTTCCAATCAGAATGATTTTAGCTACTGTTGATATACAAGTCACTTCGATACTTCCAATGAACTTTAAGTCAGTTGCCCTTTCGGTTCAGGGGAAAAAGTTCAAAACAGATTTTCAAGATGGCCACCATAGGCGCAATTTGAGATTTCTTATCACAACCATTTGAGCTATTTTTGATCTACAAGTCACCCTGATGCTTCCTACCAAGTTTCGAGTCAATAAATGGCCTTTCAGTTCAGAAGAAGTAAAGATAAATAGATTTTCAAGATGGCCGCCATCTTGGATTTCCAATCGGAATGATTTTAGCTATTTTTATATCAACATGTCATCCTGATGCTTCCTACCAATTTTCAAATTAACTGGCCCTTTGGTTCAGGAAAATAAGTGAAAGGAAAAGAGTTTCAAGATGGCCGCCATGACAGCCATCTTGGATTTCCTATCCAAACAATTTAAGCTATTTTAGATGTACAAATCACCTGAATGCTTCCTACCAAGTTTCGAGTCAAATGGCCTTTCAGTTCAGGAGAAGAAGCGAAAAATAGATTTTAAAGATGGCTGTCATAGTGGCCATCTTGGATTTCTGATAGGGATGATTTTATCTATTTTTGATCTACAGGTCGCACTGATGCTTCCTACCTAGTTTAAAGCCAATAAGCCTTTTGATTCTGGAGAAGAAGTGAAAAATACATTTTCAAAATGGCCACCATGGTAGCCACCTTGGATTTCCAATCAGAATGATTTTAGCCATTTTTAATCTATAAGTCACCCCGATGCTTCCTACCAAGTTTCAAGTCAACTGGCTTTTGGGTTTAGGAGAAGAAGCGAAAAAAAGATTTTCAAGATGGCCACCAGGGTGGCCCTCTTGGACTTCCGATCAGCATGGTTTTAGCTATTTTTGATCTACAAGTCACCCTGATGCTTCCTACCAAGTTTGGAGTCAGTTGGCCTTTCGGCTCAGGAGAAGAAGTGAAAAATAGATTTTCAAAATGGCCGCCATGGTGGCCATCTTGGATTTCCGTTTGGAATGATTTTAGCGTCTTTTGATCTATAAGTCACCCCTATGCTTCCTAGCAAGTTTGGAGAAGAAGCAAAAAATAGATTTTCAAGATGGCTGCCATGGCGGCCATCTTGGATTTCCGATCAGCATGATTTTAGCTATTTTAGATCTACAAGTCACCCCGATGCTTCTTAGCAAGTTTGGAGTCAATTGGCCTTTCCGTTCAGGAGAAGAAGCGAAAAATAGATTTTCAAGATGGCGGCCATCTTGGATTTCCGATCAGCATGATTTTAGCTAGTTTTGATCTACAAGTCACCCCGATGCTTCCTAGCAAGTTTGGAGTCAATTGGCCTTTCGGTTCAGGAGAAGAAGCTAAAATTAGATTTAAGATGGCTGCCATGGTGGCCATCTTGGATTTTCGATTGGCAAGATTTTAACCATTTTTGATCTACAAGTCACCCCAATGCTTCCTAGAAAGTTTGGAGTCAATTGGCCTTTCGATTCAGGAGAAGAAGCAAAAAATAGATTTTCAAGATAGCGGCCATCTTGGATTTCCGATCGGCACGACTTTAGCTATTTTTGATGTACAAGTCACCCCAATGCTTCCTACCGAGTCAATTTGCCCAGGGGTGTAGGAGGAGTAGGCTTTTAAATCAATTGTTCACGCCGCACGACGGACATTGACTGACCACAATAGCTCACCATGAGCACTTCATGCTCAGGTGAGCTAACAAGTACAATTTACTACCAAATGTTTTGTCTAAAAATAGCTCAGTGGGTGGCAAACAGTTTAGCCCCTGATTTTTTGTAGCATCTCATGGGGGTTTACAATGTTTGCTCGGGACTGTCTGGCCAAATACATCCAGTAAAGTATGACCAATTTCAATATAATTTTGCAGGAGTGTTACTTTGGTGATCCTCTACCAAGATTGTTCAAGCCATTTGGATTCGTCAAAAAACATGGTCGCCAGGGGGCGGGGCTTATTTTCCCTTTATATCTATATAGAAAACTTTAAAACTCTTCTTGTCAGAAACCACTGGACCAATATCAATATAATTTTGCAGGAATGTTTGTTTGGTGATCCTCTACCAAGATTGTTCAAGCCATCTGGATTCGTCAAAAAACATGGCTGCCAGGGGGCGGAGCTTATTTTCCCTACATGTATAATCTATATGGAAAACTTTTAAAAGCTTCTTGTCAGAAACACGGGGCAGATTTCAATATAATTTTATAGAAACGTTCCTTTAGTAATCCTCTACCAAGATTGTTCAAGCCATTTGGATTCCTCAAAAAACATGGCCACCAGAGGGCGGAGCTTATTTTCCCTATATATCTATACAGAAAAGTTTAAAAATCTTCTTGTCAGAAACCAATGGACCGATTTCAATATAACACGGCAGGAATGTTTCTTTTGTAACCTTCTACCAAAATAGTTCAAGCTGTCATGATACATCAAAAACCATGGTCGCCAGGGGGGGTGGGTTTTTTTCTTTTTAACTCACCTGAGCTCTGCTCAGGATGAGCTATAGTGATCACTTTTTGTCTGTCCGTTAACATTTTCAAATGACTTCTCCTCTGAAGCCGCTGAGCCAATTTTGCTCAGATTTCATGTGGAGCCTCCTTAGGGTTGGGGAACGAAAGATTGCTAAAAAGGTTGTGGTCCGTTGACCCAAGATGGCCTCCATGCACATATATGGTAAAAACCTTTAAAAATCTTCTCCATAACCGAGGATGCCTTGGGGCTGCATCTTTGCAAGAATCATCAGGGACAAGAGGTCTACCAAAGTTGTTATAAGATTTGTCATACGTTGGCATTTGACCTTTTTACGGCAAGGTCAAGTTTGCTTCCCTATGCTTTTGTATGGGAAAAACCTTTAAAAATCTTCTTCTCCAAAACCTAGCATGCCTTGTGGCTGAATCTTTGCATATATAATCGGGAATGGGAGGGCTACCGAAGTTGCTAAAATACTGGTTGTACACTGACATTTGACCTTTTTGTGGTAAGGTCAATTTTGCTTCCTTATGCATATGGGAAAAATGTTCAAAATTTCAAATAACATCTCCTCTAGAGCCTCTGGGCCAAATTTTCTCAAATTTCATATTGAGCCTCCTTAGGTTGGGGGAACAAAAGATTGCTAAAATGGTCGCAGTTCATTAACCAAGATGGCCGCCATGCCCATATATGGTAAAAACATTTAAAAATCTTCTTCTCCAGAACCGAGGATGCTTTAGGGCTGAATCTTTGCATAATTCATCAGGGACGAAGGGTCTACCAAAGTTGCTAAAATAATGGTTGTACACTGACATTTGACCTTTTTAACGGCAAGGTCAAGTTTGCTTCCCTATGCATTTGTATGGGAAAAAACATTTAAAAATGTTATTTTCCAAATCGAGGATGGCTTGTGGCTGAATCTTTGCATATATCATCGGGAACGGGCGGTCTACCAAGGTTGCTAAAATAATTGTCATACATTGACATTTAACCTTTTTACGGCGAGGTCAAGTTTGCTTCTGTATGCATTTGTATGGGCCCTATACATTTGTATGGAAAAAATGTTGACAATTTCAAATGACTTTTCCTCTGAAGCCTCCGGGCCAGCGTTGCTCAAATTTCATGCGGAGCCTCCTTTGGCAGGAGAATGAAAGATTGCTAAAATGGGCATGGTCCATTGATCAAAATGGCTGCCATGCCCATATAATGGTAAAAAAAACTTTACAAATCTTCTTCTCCATAATCAAATAAGCCCTGGGCCCTTCTTTGCACAAATTATAGGGGATAGGAGATCTACCAAAATTGCTAAAATGATGGTTCTAAGTTGACGTTTGACCTTTTTACCTCCAAGGTCAAATTTGCTTCCCCATGCATTTGTATGGGCCATATACAAGTGAAAGTATTCAAGTGAATTGTAGATCAACAGTAGTTAAAATTGTTCTGATTGGAAATCTTAGATGGCCATCATCTTGTTTATATTTATTATATTTCTCTGCCACTGTGCTGTTTACATGTATAAAATTATGATTCTTCAGAAACCACTTAGCCAATTTCCACCAAATTTCACATTGATCCTACTGTTGAAATGTGATTGATGGTTTATTCAAATGATCATACTCCATTGACTGTCAGGCCCATATATTCTTCTTCAAAACTAAGAACTGCTCAAATGATGATATTTTCATTAGTTGTGATGATAGGATTGGAAAAATGTTGCATAACATCTGCATGTCTGCAGTGACTCAGGTGAGCGAGCCGTGGCCCGTGGGCCTCTTGTTTCCCTATATATCTATATAGAAAACTTTAAAAATCTTCATGTCAGAAAGCACTGGACCGATTTCTATATAACTAGGCAATCCTCTACCAAGATTGTCCAAGCCGTCATGATTTGTCAAAAAAACATAGCGGCTAGGGGGCAGGGCTTATTTTCCGTATATATCTCTATAGAAAACTTTAAAAATCTTCTTGTCAGAAACCACTGGACCGATTTCATTAATACTTGGCAGAAATCTTTCCTTTTGACCCTTAACCAAGATTGTTCAAGTTATCATGATTTGTCAAAAAAACATTGCCGCAGGGTGGTGGATGGGGAGGGAGGCTTAATTTCCCTATATATCTATATAGAAAAGTTTAAAAATCTTCTTGTCAGAAATCAATGGACCAATTTCAATATAACTTGGCAGGAATGTTGCTTTGGTGACCCGCTACCAAGATTGTTCAAGCCGTCATGATTCGTCAAAAAACATGGCTGCCAGGGGGTGGGGCTTATTTTCCCTATATATCTCTATAGAAAACTTTAAAAATCTTCTTGTCAAAAACCACTGGACCGATTTCATTATAACTTGGTAGAAATCTTTCCTTGTTGACCCTCTACCAAGATTGTTCAAGTTATCATGATTCGTCAAAAAACAATGGCCACCACTGGGAGGGGCTTATTTTCCAAATATATCTATATAGAAAAGTTTAAAAATCTTCTTCTCAGAAACCAATGGACCGATTTCAATATAACTTTGCAGGAATGTTTCTTTGGTGACCCTCTACCAAGATTGTTCAAGCCGTTATGATTCATCAAAAAAACATGGCGGCTAGAGGGCGGGGCATATTTTCCCTATACAGAAAACTTTAAAAATCTTCTCGTAAGAAACCGTTGGATTGAGTTCAATCTAACTTGACAGGAATGTGCTTTGGTGACCTACTAAGATTGTGCCCTCATGATACGTCAAAAAACATGGCCTTCATGGGGGGGGGGCTTATTTTCCGTATATATCTGTATAGAAAACTTTAAAATTCATCTTGTCAGAAACCACCTAACTGATTTCAATTTTACTTGCCAGGAATGTTGCTTTGGTGACCCCCTATCAAGATTGTTCAAGCAATCATGATTCATCAAAAAACATGGTTGCTAGGGGTGGGGCTTATTTTCCCTATATATCTAAATAGAAAACTTTAAAAATCTTCTTGTCAGAAACCACTTAACCGATTTCAATATAACTTGGCAGGATTTTTCCTTTGGTGACCCTCTACCAAGTTTGTTCAAGCTGTCATGATTTGTCAAAAAACATGGCCGTTAGGGGGTGGGGCTTAATTTCCCTATATATCCATATAAGACATTTTAAAAATCTTTTTGTCAGAAACCACTGGACCAATTTCAATATAACAGCAGAATTGTTCCTTTGGTGATCATCCTCTTTCACTATTCAGTTCGCGCCATCATGATGGATGAAAAAAACATGGCCACTGGGGTGCAGGGCTATAAAATTTATACAAAATTTTGAGAGCAGTAAACTTGGCTGAAACTTAAACAGTAAGTATGCAAAGCTGTTTGCTCAGGTGAGCGATATAGGACCATCATGGTCCTCTTGCTTTCCCCCCGCCCCCCTCCGCATTGGACCTAGCATGCCAGTTATGCCTGTTTTTGAATCTATTCTGTTCTAAATATTGCCCTCCTCCCCTACCACAACACCCCCCCCCCCCTCCCCACACACACACCCTTGGATGGGGACGCCAGTGTTGACAAGATCTGCACCAAAAGCAATATACACCCTCCCGCTTGAGCTAGGATTCTGATATTTATGTCTCCTCCCCTTGGGGTAGGGAGATGTGTATTGTTTTTTCCCTCAGGCGTCTGTCTGTCTGTCACAAAATCTTGTCCACTCTGTAACTTGAAAATGGTTCAAGCTGTCTCCACATAACTTCATATAAATATCAATCAACATTATCTTACATGCAGAGCACAAGAACCATGTGTCTTGCATTTATACTTTTTGAGTTATTTTCCTTGGAACTTTGTGCGTCACAAAATCGTGTCCGCTCTGTAACTTGAAACCTGTTCAAGATATCTTCAAGAAAGATCATGTAAATATCAATCAGCATTAGACAACGTGCAGAGTGCAAGAACCATAACTCCTGCATTTATACTTTTTTAATTATTATACACCTGTTTGAAAAACGGGACATATTATTTTACGGGGTATGACGTCCGTCAGAAAACTTTTTCGTTTCCGGCTAACGCCTCCTACAGTTTACATCCCATTAAGCTGAAACTTGGTATATAGCTAGACCATGATGTGAAGCAGCGTATATTGTTTTTGGGCTACAGACCACCAATTATTAGCAGAGCTATGCCCCTTCGAAAATTTCAGAAAACATTTCGTTTCTGGTTAACTCCTACACTTTACATCTGATCAAGCTGAAACTTCATTTACAGTTAGACCATGATGTGGAACAGTGCATATTGTTTCGAGGTTACAGTCCACTTAATAACAGCAGAGTTATAGCCCTTTGAAAATTCCTTTCAACTGTTGGTTTCCGGATAACTGCTCCTACAATTTACATCAAGCTGAAACTTCATTTATAGTTAGACCAAGATGTGGGGGCAGTGCATATTGTTTCTAGGTCACAGTCCACCAAATATTAGCAGAGTTATGCCCCTTTTAAAATTTCATTAAACTTTTAGTTTCCGGCTAACTCCTCCTACAATTTACATCCGATCAAGCTGAAACTTCATTTATAGCTAGACCATGATGTGGAGCAGCGCATATTGTTACAGTCCACTAAATATTAGCAGAGTTAAGCCCCATTGAAAATTTCTTTAAACTTCTAGTTTCTGGTTAACTCCTCCTACAATTTATATCCGATCAAGCTCAAACTTCATTTATGCTATAGTTAGACCAAGATGTAGAGAAATGCATATTGTTTTGAGGTTACAGTCCACCAAATATTAGCTGAGTTACACCTAGTGGTGGGACGATTCATTGATGCATCGGTGCATCCCGATACGCTTAACAACGATACATGTATCGATACACATGATGGAGTATCGATATGGTGAACGCTTCTATTCAGATTCGCTTATTTGTGTTTGTTACATCCTTTAATCCGGTCTACAAAGTGACATTTTCAGAGCGCGATTTTGATTGGATGACGCTTGACTGATAGCCAATTGCATTTCGCTTTACTCTCATTATAATGGCAGACGAAACTTTGGTTGGAATTTATTCGCCACCCAGCGGTAAAAGTACTAGTTCTGTATGGGAATGTTTCGGCCATCCTATTCTTACTTTTGAAGTTAGCCATTTTTAGTGTTTCAGTATTATGGACAATGCATGTTTAAGGGAAACCATATAGTTGGGGTCATAGTGTTGTTCAAACACATGTTCTAGTTCATTATAATTTCAAAACAAAAACATGTTGAAACTTATTAGAAGGTCATTCATTGGTAGGGCTCTTTTAATGAATATCCACAACATATATTCCTTAAGAAAAACAAGAAACATGCCAGTAATTTTTATTCAAAAAGTGTGTTATCTAACTGATAATACCGGTAAATAATAACGTTACTTTACGCATGTTAAAGTTAAATAAAAGTGTAGTTAAAAGAGATTCAGAACCACCACAGAGTAATGTACATCCAGTATAGCAACTGTAGTTAACTCTGAATTGTTCAGAAGGCGGTGTCGCGAAAAAAGGCATTGCCTTAATTACATAATTAGATTTATATGGTTTGATGGACCTGGATTTTGCTCTGTATCCATATTTTCACACTTTCTTACAACCAGTGGCTTCATCCAATATTAAATTTACATTCAGAGACAAATTAAGGTTTTGTGAGAAAATTTACTATTCCTTGAAAAACAACCTACATGAACCCTCTGTACTACATGCTTTCACTATCAATTTAATTTCTCAAAATCAGTCAGATGGAAATGCATTTTATTTCTTTTAATGTATAAATAAGAATGGGTCTTTATTGAGGCATCTGTGTAAAACAGATATACATAAATAATCTAACCATGTACTGAAAAACTAAATACAATTATTTCTCTTCTGTTTTGTTTCTTTCTTCACAAAAAAATCCATTTTATTATCTGCATATATAAGCCAATGCAGTGATTGGAGTAATGAACCTCTTTATTTTCCAATGAAGTTTACCACCTGATTATTCCAAATGAGTGTATCTCCAGCAGCAATTTCCAATTTCTAGAATTATTAAAGTTCAACTCTAGATATGCTCCAGTTCATACAAATTCAACAACTGATGTATCTCCACGATTATTCAATTTTATAAATTTATCTTTATCAACTTATTATGAAGACAAGAGCAGATTAAATAAATTGAAATGGCTATGTTCAATCCAGATTAGCTTTAATAACTGATTGTCATTTGATAGTGCTTCACCTAAGCATCAACAGATTAGCCCGACCAGCTATGCCTACCCTTTTCTGTTTTCAAGAGATTTTCCGATGTCCACAAAAGAAAGATGGGCCAGCAGTCGTCAGACAACTCCGTGTCACTGAGGTGTGAATAGCGTAATTTCATGTAGGAGGAATCTTGGACCCAATATACACTTATTTATTATATATGTTATTATTAGGTTCGAGGAGGAATGAATTAAATGCCTGATTTCTTGCTATATTCAATATCGAATAAGTATAGATTCTGATTTTGTAAATACTGATACCTTTCTTTTCGTTCAGCTTCCGTTGCTAAGCACAACATCAAAGATGGCGAGCGGTCCTACTAATCACCCCATGGCAGCCCACGGCATAAAATATGTTATAGATGGCCAAGTATACTTTTGCAATACTCGTCTTCATCTTAATAAACAGAGACTTATATTGATGATGATGACTTGTGTTTGTTTAAAATATTATGTCTAAAACCCTCGTAATTTTTTGTGCCCCATGAATCAAAATATATTATGTATATTTACCATAAAATATAGATGGCCAGTAAAAATTTTGTAATACTTGTCTAAATCTAAATCACAGGGACTTGTAGCAATTTATCTTTTTTTTTTTTTTAGAATTTGGATATATTGTCTAAGTATTCTGTAACAATATATCCAAATTCTAAAAAAAAAAGATAAATTGCTACAGTGTCACAGAATACTTAGACAATATATCCAAATTCTATAAAAGATAAATTGCTACAAGTCCCTGTGATCTAAATAAACATAGTATTTATACTGATGACTTGTGTTTGAACTGGAATATAAAATGTAATTTTAAGTTAAAACTTATTTTTGATAGACTATCAACTTACACCATTGGTCTCTTTGCTTATTTTAGCGTCAG
The DNA here is from genome assembly GCA_964016985.1 of Anodontia alba. NCBI lineage: Eukaryota > Metazoa > Mollusca > Bivalvia > Lucinida > Lucinidae > Anodontia > Anodontia alba. The sequence goes on from OZ024822.1 coordinate 106,964,575, forward strand.
TTTGAATCTTGGTGTTTAAGCGCCCTGAGATAATCGCTTGAAGTAAGGTTAATGTCTTAAACTATCACAAAAACAAATTTGGATTCATAACATTAATACCCTGGTTTAATTTCAGCATTTAATTAATAAATACAATGAAATAATATAGTGCCGTGGGGTACCATGGGGTGCCGTGGGGTGATTACCGCTTTGACAAAAGTAGCGCGTGTATTACTACACCGAATTTTGAAGTCTATGTTTCAAATTGCACTATCTAAATCAATTTCAGTTACAGTTATGTTAGCGAAATAGAAAAGCCATAAAAAATTCCCCTGCTTCACATTCAGTTTGCCGTAATAGTGCCGCATTGCGTCTGATTAAGAAGTAGTGCGCGTATGAATATAGCTGTGATGAAAATCCGCTTGTGACGTAGTAAAAAACCTCATGCGATTGCATAGAGCCTGCCAGCTATCGCTAGCAGACTCAAAAATTGTGTCACATAACCCTCACTTTGACCAAATAATTCTGATGAAATGGGGGTTATGTGACTAAGTCACATAGATGTAAGGACAACAGTCAAATAACCCCCATTTCCTTAGCCTATCCATCTGTCTGTCCATTACACTTGCACTCGGTCAGGAATGGTCAGAGCTAGGATTCTGTAACTTTATATATAGCATCAGCATGAAAAATAGGCAGACCAATATTTTTAGCTCACCTGAGCAAAAGCTCAGGGTGAGCTATTGTCATCACCCTATGTCCGTCGTCCGTCGTCGTCCGTCGTCCGTCGTCCGTCATTCTTCGTTCGTCATCAACAATTAGTTTGTTAACACTCTAGAGGTCACAGTTTTGACCCAATCTTGATGAAACTTGGTCAGAATGTTTGCCTCTATGAAATCTAGGTCAAGATTGATACTGGGTCACTTGGGATCAAAAACTAGGTCACCAGGTCAAATCAAAGGAAAAACTTGTTAACACTCTAGAGGTCATAGTTTTGACCCAATATTGATGAAACTTGCTCACAATGTTTGTCTCTATTAAATCTAGGTCAAATTCGAAACTGGGTCACTTGGGGTAAAAAACTAGGTCACCGGGCCAGATCAGCAGAAAACCTTGTTAACACTCCAGCTGTAACATTTCTGAAGCAATCATCATGAATCTTGCTCAGTATGTTTGTCTTGATGATTTCTAGGTCAAGTTCTAAACTGGGTCACTTGAGGTCAAAAACTAGGTCACCTTGCCAAGTCAGCAGAAAACCTTGTTAACACTCTAGCAGTCAAATTTTTCAAGCAGTCATCATGAATTGCTCAAAATGTTTGTCTTGATGATTTCTAGGTCAGGTTCGAAACTGGGTCACTTGGAGTCAAAGACTAGGTCATCGGGCCAAATCAGCAGAAAACCTTGTTAACACTCTAGCGGTCACATTTTTCAAGCAATCATCATGAATCTTGCTCAAAATATTTTGTCTCTATTAAATCTAGGTCAAGTTCGAAACTGGGTCACGTGGGGTCAAAAACTAGGTCACCGGGCCAGATCAGCAGAAAACCTTGTTAACACTCCAGCTGTAACATTTCTGAAGCAATCATCATGAATCTTGCTCAATATGTTTGTCTTGATGATTTCTAGGTCAAGTTTGAAACTGGGTCACTTGGAATCAAAAACTAGGTCACCAGGCCAAATCAGCAGAAAACCTTGTTAACACTCTAGCGTTCACATTTTTCAAGCAATCATCATGAATCTTGCTCAAAATGTTTGTCTTGATGATTTCTAGGTCAAGTTTGAAACTGGGTCACGTGGTATCAGAAACTAGGTCACCAGGCCAAACCAGCAGAAAACCTTGTTAACACTCTAGCGGTCACATTTTTCAAGCAATCATCTTGAATCTTGCTCAAAATGTTTGTCTTGATGAGTTCTAGGATATGTTTGAAACTGGGTCACGTGGGGTCAAAAACTAGGTCTCTGGGTGAAGTCAGCAGAAAACCTTGTTAACATTCTAGCGGTCACATTTTTCAAGCAATCATCATGAATCTGGCTCAAAATGTTTGTCTTGATGATTTCTAGGTCAAGTTTGAAACTGGAGCACCTGGGGTCAAAAACTTGGTCACCTGGTCAAATCAGTGTAAAATCTTGTTATCACTCTAGCGGTCACATTTTTGAAGCAATCATCATGAATCTTGCTCAAAATGTTTGTCTTGATGAGTTCTAGGTCAAATTCGAAACTGGGTCACTTGGAATCAAAAACTAGGTCACAGGGCCAAATCAGCAGAAAACTTTGTTAACACTCAAGTGGTCACATTTTTTAAGCAATCATCATGAATCTTGCTCAAAATGTTTGTCTTGATGAGTTTTAGGTCAGGTTTGAAACTGGGTAACCTGGGATCAAAAACTAGGTCACCAGGCCAGATCAGCAGAAAACCTTGTTAACACTCTAGTGGTCACATTTTTTAAGCAATCATCATGAATCTTGCTCAACATGTTTGTCTTGATGATTTCTAGGTCAAGTTCGAAACTGGGTCACTTGGGGTCAAAAACTAGGTCACCTGGCCAAATCAGTAGAAAACTTAACACTCTAGCGGTCACATTTTTGAAGCAATCATGAATCTTGCTCAAAATGTTTGTCTTGATTTCTAGGTCAAGTTTGAAACTGGGTCACATAGGGTCAAAAACTAGGTGACCTGGCCAAATCAGCAGAAAACTGTTAACACTCCAGAGGTCACATTTTTGAAATAATCATCATAAATATTGCTCAAAATGTTTGTCTTGATGATTTCTAGGTCTAGTTTAAAACTGGGTCACTTGATATCAAAAACTAGTTCACCTGGCCAAATCAAAGGAAAACCTTGTTGATGCTCTAGAGGTCACATTTTTGAAGTGATCATCATGAATCTTGCTCAAAATGTTTGTCTTGATGATTTCAAGGTGATATATAGTTTTCTGTCCAGTGACTCTTTTAAGTTTTTCCATTTAGGTCAGTATCTCAGTAATTATTGGACCCTACATAGTGATATTTGATACTTGTGAAGTATTTGTGTTTAGGTCAGTTTCTCAGTAACTATTGCTCCTACAGCCAGTGATACTTAGTACATGCATACATCTTAGCATGGCCTCTTGTGTGTAGTCATCCATATTTGACCTTGACCTTTATTTCACAGTCCATTTGACATGCTACATTGTCTTACTTGTTAATTTAATCATTTTGAACTTTGATCAGAATGTTTGCCTTGATCAGTTCTAGATCAGGTTCTCAAAGTGCTATGATGCTCAGGTGAGCATTACAGGGCCATCATGGCCCTCTTGTTACTTTTCTCGACTTTTGAACTCAGCCATTTTTGAGGCTTAAATACTAATAAAGTGTATTACCGTGGGTACCTTGTGTGCACAACTACTTCTACAGTTTTGTACCAATCAATTTGAAGCTTTGCAGGCCCTTTTGTCATGGTCTGTAGATGCCCATGTGGTTTTGGCATTATCGTCAATTTAATTTTTAGCTCACCTGAGCATGAAGTGCTCATAGTGAGCTATTGTTGTCAGTCAATGTCCGTCGTCCGTAGTGCGGTGTCAACAATTGCTTTAAAAGCCTACTCCTCCTACACCCCTGGGCCAATTGACTCATTACTTGGTAGGAAGTATCGGGTGACTTGTAGATTAAAAATAGCTAAAATCGTGCCGATCGGAAATCCAAGATGGCCGCCATCTTGAAAATCTATTTTTCGCTTCTTCTCCTGAACAGAAAGGCCAGTTGACTCCAAACTTGCTAAGAAGCATTGGGTTGACGTGTAGATCAAAAATAGCTAAAATTGTGCCAATTGGAAATCCAAGATGGCCGCCATGGCCGTCACCTTGAAAATCTATTTTTAGCTTCTTCTCCTGAATCAAAAAGCCAACTGACTCCAAACTTGCTAGGAAGCATCAGGTCGCAATGGCAGCCATCTTGAAAATCTATTTTTTGCTTCTTCTCCTAAACCCAAAAGCCAGTTTGACTCCAAACATGGTGGGAAGCATTGGGGTGACTTATAGATCAAAAATAGCTAAAATCGTTCCAATCGGAAATCCAAGATGGTTGCCATGACAGCCATCTTGAAAATATATTTTTTGCTTCTTCTCCTGAATCGAAAGGCCAGTTGACTCCAAACTTGCTGAAAGCATCGGGGTGACTTGTTTAAGCAATCATCATGAATCTTGCTGAAAATGTTTGTCTTGATGATTTCTAGGTCAAGTTCGAAACTGGGTCACCTGGGGTAAAAAACTAGGTCACTTGGCCAAATCAGCGGAAAACCTTGTTACCACTCTAGCGGCCACATTTTTCAAGCAATCATTTTGAATCTTGCTCAAAATGTTTGTCTTGATGATTTTTAGGTCAAGTTCGAAACTGGGTCACTTGGGGTCAAAAACAAGGTCACCTAGCCAAATCAGCTAAAACCTTGTTAACACTCTAGCGGTCACATTTTTGAAGCAGTCATCTTGAATCTTGCTCAAAATGTTTTGTCTTGATGAGTTCTAGGTCAAGTTTGAAACTGGGTCACTTGGGGTCAAAAACTAGATCACCAGGCCAAATCAGCAGAAAACTTTAACACACTAGGGGTCACATTTTTCAAGCAATCATCATGAATCTTGCTCAAAATGTTTGTCCTCATGATTTCTAGATCAAGTTTGAAACTGGGTCACCTGGGGTCAAAAACTAGGTCACCTGGCCAAATCAGCGGAAAACCTTGTTAACACCCTAGTGGTCACATTTTTCAAGCAGTCATCATGAATCTTGCTCAACATGTTTGTCTTGATGATTTCTAGGTCAAGTTTGAAACTGGGGATCAAAAACTAGGTCACAGGGCCAAATCAGCAGAAAACCTTGTTAACACTCTAGTGGTCACATTTTTGAAGCAATCATCATGAATCTTTCTCAAAATGTTTGTCTTGATGAGTTCTAGGCCAAGTTTGAAACTGGGTCACTTTGGGTCAAAAACTAGGTCACCAGGCCAGATCAGCAGTTAATGTTTTGAACACTCTAGCGGTCACATTTTTGAAGCAATCATCATGAATCTTGCTAAGAAATGTTTGTCTTGATGATTTCTAGGTCAAATTTAAAACTGGGTCACTTGGGGTCAAAAACTAGGTCACCTGGCCAAATCAGCAGAAAACCTTGTTAACACTCTAGCGGTCACATTTTTGAAGCAATCATCATGAATCTTGCTCAAAATGTTTGTCTTGATGATTTCTAGGTCAAGTTTGAAACTGGGTCACATGGGGTCAAAAACTAAGTTACAAGGCCAAATCAGCAGAAAACTGTTAACACTCCAGAGGTCACTTTTTTTAAATAATCATCATAAATATTGCTCAAAATGTTCATCTTGATGATTTCTAGGTCTAGTTTAAAACTGGGTCACTTGATATCAGAAACTAGGTCACCTGGCCAAATCAAAAGAAAACCTTGTTGATGCTCTAGAGGTCACATTTTTGAAGTGATCATCATGAATCTTGCTCAAAATGTTTGTCTTGATGATTTCAAGGTGATGTATAGTTTTCTATCCAGTGACTCTCTTAAGTTTTTCTGTTTAGGTCAGTTTCTCAGTAATTATTGGTCATTCAGAGTGATATTTGGCACTTGTGAAGTATTTGTGTTTAGGTCAGTTTCTCAGTAGCTATAGCTCCTACAGCCAGTGATACTTAGTACATGCATACATCTCAGCATGGCCTCTTGAGTGCAGTCATCCATATTTGACCTTGACTTTTATTTCACAGTCCATTAGACATGCTACATTGTCTTACTTGTTAATATCACCATTTTGAATTTTGATCAGAATGTTTGCCTTGATCAGTTCTAGGTCAGGTTCTCAAAGTGCTATGATGCTCAGGTGAGCATTACAGGGCCATCATGCCCCTCTTGTTGTTACTTTTTTTACTTTTTAACTTACCCATTTCTGTCTGTCTATCTGTTACGCTTTGCATAGGGTCTGAAATGGTTAGAGCTAGGATCATAAAATTTTACATATATAGCATCAGCCTGAAAAATAATCAGACCTGTATTTTTTCATTTTTCTGTTCGGATTTCTCCTTTTTCGACTTAGGCATTTGATGATAGACACTGTGTGTATGCAACTCCTCATACAGTTTTATACCAGTCAGTTTGAAACTTTGCAGGCTCTTTTTTCATGGTCTGCAGATGTGCATGTGGTTTTGGTATTATTGTCAATTTAATTTAATTTAATGAAATTTTTTTTTTTTTTTTTTTCACTTTTTGTTTACTTTTAAACTCAGCTATTTTTGGGCTTTAAATACTATTAAGTTCATTTTCATGGCTATCTTGTGTGCGCAACTCCTCCTGCAGTTTTATACTGGTCAATTGGAAACTTAGCAGGGCCTTTTGTCATGGTCTATAGATGTGTATGTGGTTTTGGCATTATCTTCAGTTCAATTTTGCTTTTTGTTTACTTTTGAACTTAGCCAGTTTGGTGCTTAAGTATTGTGGTCAAGGAATGTTTAAGGGAAAGCATATAGTCTAGTTTATTTATTTATTTATTTATTTTTGTTATTATTTTTCAGAGAAAATAAGACTTGGCATTTTATTTGAATTGTCTCATCTGCTAGGCAGATGATTCACATGACATGTCAAAGTCTTATCAACTCTGGAACAAACAAAAAGAATGTCATTTGCTACAGTTTTGCATAGTGCTTTAAGGTTTACAAACATTACAGCACTGAAAGTCATTGACATGAAATGACACGCCTTATTTTCTCTGACAAATAACATGGAATATTTCAAAGTGTCATCTGCTGCAGTTATGGTTAGAGCTTTAATGGTCAGTGATGTCAGTTTTTAATAATTCAGGCATTCAGGCAAAATTTAGACTTGTTCGTTCATAAGGGCAATGCTGAACAGTCCAGAACTATGATCTTAACCCTTGTCGTGCTGAATAAATTAAGATGCCACGCCCACTTCTAATTTCCAGCCAGTCAGATTACTTGATGCAGATTTTTTATATAAATTTACATAATGAATGGCAAACAGTGTACGTCCAGATCAGTTGGTTTCTTAGAAGCAGTGTATTCCAACACTGCAGAATGGTTTCTGCAGAGGCAGGGTATATCAGGGTTCAGCAGGACAAGGGTTAATTTTTTTCTTAACAATGACAGAACCATTCAAACAGTGTTGGGCCATGATTCAGAAAATAACAGTATTATGTCCTCTTTACCAAGTGATAACAATTTAGACAGTGTTCAGACAGACTTTATATATAGTTCAGTCTGGATTTGCAAAAGAGGTTGTGTTCAGCCAGTATTCAGACATTTATATAGCATTCTGTTTTGTTTTAGAAAAGATTCAGACAAATTCATGTTCAGACAGACTTTATATATAGTTCAGTCTGGATTTGCAAAAGAGGTTGTGTTCAGCCAGTATTCAGACATTTGTATAGCATTCTGTTTTGTTTTAGAAAAGATTCAGACAAATTCAGGGTATGATAAATTTCCTGAATTTCAAACACTTTTTTTGGCCTAATTTTGTTTTTATGCATTTATTGTTTAAAAAGCTGATTAGATTGATCCTTCAGATGCAGTCTGATTGGGTCTGCACTTTTTGCATATGTCATTTTGTCAGAAACTTTGGTGGACACAATTTTAGGATATTTACCATAATCATAGAAAAAGGGATTTACATTGTTGCTTCTGATTCCTGTCTAAACATGAATTTTCAGAATATCTTCTGAAGGTTTGCTAAAAACTAAATTTAGTTTTAATAGTGAATGATTGACCCGACTGAATGAGTTCCCGTACATCTGAATGACGCTCAAGCAGAATTCATGGTAGCTTCTGAATGATGTCTTGCAGTTCCTGTGTTAAAGTTTTCAGAATAGATTCTGAATACTGTGATTTAAGAATGAATTTCAGTTGCCTAGACAGTATTGTCGTAGCATGAACTTCACTGTGATTTCTGTAAAAAAATATTTGTCGGAATACACTGCTTATTTGGCATCTTTTATCCTCTATCACTCTCTGGACAAATTCATCAGATGATAAAATAATGATATTTTTTTCTTTTCTTTTTTTTTTCAGAAAATAGGCTCTGACATTTCTTGCAAATTGCCTCCTAAGGAGACAGTTTGCATGGAATGTCAAAACCTGTTTTCTGGGAAAATAAGAAAAATACTTTATTATGTCATCTGCTGGAATTTTTACCCAGCATGCTAAGCATTAATATCTACAAAACATCCATTACCCTTTCGTGTATGGTTTGTGCCAATTATTGACAGCTGGCATTATTATGTATCTCAGTTACTTTTTCAGTCTGGTATCTCCCAAAGACAGACAGCTCCACACAGTAATTTGTCAAGAAAAAAAGCCTGATTCTTCATAATATCACTAATTTGCTTTTCTATCACATTAACTTAGATGTATAGGTCTGTGTTTCAGAAAGTTTTGGCTTGACTGATAATGTTCATAGCTTCAGATAAGGCACATTGTACAGCAAAGAAAAAGTACTGATATTTTTTCTTATTTTTACATGACAACAAATTATGTTGAGAGTATATATTAGAAGTGCCTCACTGAGGTGCTTCTAATGAGTACCCACAATGTATGTTTTGTGGAATAATAAGAAAAGTTTTATATGGATACCTTTGTTTTTTTGTTTTTTTTTTTAAGCTGTAGTGTTGCAGAAAAAATGTAGTGACAGCAGGGTTTCTGCTAAGGGCAGGTTTCTTTAAGGGAAAAAGGATACATTTTCAAGGGAAATAACTCTGACATGGAAATATTTGCCTTCCTTCTCATGGAGGACTACTCTAAAAGGAAGTATTTTTAGCCCACCTGAGCATGAAGTGCTCATGGTGAGCTATTTTGATCAGTCAATGTCTGTCATCCATCTTGCATCGTGTGGGCCAATGGACTCGAAACTCAGTAGGAAGCATCAGGGTGACTTGTAGATCAAAAATTGCTAAAATCATTCCGATCGGAAATCCAAGATGGCCGCCATGGCTGCCATCTTGAAAATCTATTTTTGGCTTTTTCTCCTGATCCAAAAGGCCAGTTGACTCGAAACTTGGTAGGAAGCATCGGGGTGACTAGTAGATTAATAATAGCTTAAATCGTTCCGATCAGATATCCAAGATGGCCACCATTCGTTCCGATCAGATATCCAAGATGGCCACCATGGTGGCCATCTTGAAAATCTATTTTTTGGTTCTTCTCCTGAACCTAAAGGCCAACTGACTCGAAACTTGGTAGGAAGCATCGGGGTGACTTGTAGATCAAAAATAGCTAAAATCGTTCAGATTGGCAGCCATCTTGAAAATCTATTTTTCGCTTCTTCTCCTGAACCAAAAAGCCAGTTGACTCGAAACTTGGTAGGAAGCATCGAGGTGACTTGTAAATCAAAATTATGCTAAAATCGTTCCAATTGGAATCCAAGATGGTGGCTAGTGGCCATCTTGAAAATCTATTTTTCACTTCTTCTCCTGAACCAAAAGGCCAATTGACTCGAAACTTGGTAGGAAGCGTCTCGATGTCTTGTAGATCAATAATAGCTAAACTTCCAATCGGAAATCCAAGATATCCTTGAAAATCTATTTTTCGCTTCTTCTCCTGATCTGAAAGGCCATTTGACTTGAAAGTTGGTCGGAAGCATTGTGGTGTCTTGTAGGTAAAAAATTGCTAGAATTGTTCCGACTGATGGCCGCCATCTTTAAAATCAATTTTTCGCTTCTTTTGAATTAAAAGGCCAATTGACTTGAAACTTGGTAAGAAGCATTGTAGATCAAAAATAGCTAAAATTGTTCTGGTCTGAAATCCAATATGGCCCCCATGGCCGCCATCTTGAAAATCTATTTTTTGCTTCTTCTGAACCTAAAAGCCAATTGACAAAAAACTTGGAAGGAAATGCTGGGTGACTTGTATTCTGATTGGAAGTCCAAGATGGCGGCCTTGGCTGCATTTGTTTTTGAAAATCTTCTTGTCAGAAACTGTTAGGCCTAGGGCTTCCAAATTTGATATGTAGCTTTATCTAGTGGCCTTATACCAAGACAGTTCAAACTTAAGCCCTGGGGTCAGAAATGACCCCTACCCGGTGGGTCACTAGCTTTACATAGACTTAATATACAGTGAAAATATTGAAAAATCTTCTTATCGGAAACCATTAAGCCTAAGGCCACTGAATTTGGTTTGTAGGTTCATCTAGTAGACCTTTACCAAGATTATTCTAATTAGATCCCTGGGGTAAAAAATGGCCCCAGCCTGGGGTTCAGGTATTTTACATAGACAAATAAGTTTTTCCTCTAAAACTACCATCCAGATTTTGAAATATCGGCAGAAATGTTTCTTGGATGACTATCTATTAAAGCATAGAGAGTCCTATGAAGAGAAGATGATAGTCTTTTAGAATATACTATATATGTTGCATTAAGTTGTTGAAGTAACTGATGATGTTTGGAGACAGTGACACTCAGGTGAGTGAATTAAGGCCCTCTGGGGCCTCTTGTTTTCTTTTATGTGTGGTCCCAAGTTTTGAAAGATTTCATTATAGGGTGGTGTTTCAGTTATTGAAATTAAGGGGAATTGATACACTATCAGTTGAGACAACTCTGTCATAATCATTTTTGGTCCCTTCTGAAAAAAGGTCTGCTCTAAAAGGAAAAAAATTGTTCCCCTAGGGAGCAATTTTTTTTCCTTTTAGAGTAGACACCTTTTCAGATGGGGAGTGGTGATCAAGAAAGCAAACACGAATAAGTGAATATAAATAACCAGGAAATGCCACAACTGATCACAAAACAAAGCACTCCCAAGGCACCAAAAGAAAAAAGCTTTGAGAAATAAAGAATGACAAAACAAATGCAACAGATGAAACCACCAATGCACAAACAAAGAATTACTGTAACAGAGGAACCACCTTGGTACAAGAAGTAGAACTCACAAAAGCTTTCTCCCTTGTCCAAAATGGCAATACATCTACCAAGTGTATCCATTAACCTGTACTGTAGTGCAGTATGAGTGGTTAAACTTTTAACACTTTGCATGCTGGGTAAATATTTCAGCAGGACATTTTGAATTTTTTTCTTATTATTCCTAGAAAATAGGATTTGACATTTCTTGCAAATTGAATTTGCATGGTATGTCAGATCTTATTTTGCTAGGAAAAATAAGAAAAATATCATAAGTTTGTTGTCTGCTGAATTTGCCCATAGCATGGTAAGTGATAATACTGTAAAAAATATGCTGCATTTATACTGGGACTATGCTGCAATGAATGATTTTGCAGCACAGTCTTAGCATATTTTCAGTATATTTACAGCATATTGACTTGGAGACAATTGGCATGAAATTTCTAATCTCGTTTTCAGGGAAAAGTAAGAAAAATATTATTGTCATCTGCTGAACAAGCCTAAAGAGTGGTTAAGATAAACATAATCTGAACAGAACAGACTTCTTGCTGTCCAGAGTGGGTGGGGAAGTGAGACACACTTTTTAAGTAAAGCATTATGATGTTGTAACAGATTGAATGCCATAAAAGCAGATTTAACTGACACAACAAAATGCCTTCTAATGTTACCTTTCTTCCACCAAAACAAGAAGGAAATGTTGTCATAAAACAGGAAATGGTGTCACATATTTCCATCCTGGACCGTGTTGCTCAGACCATGCTCCTGAGCAGCATGATTGCAGCATGGTTCTATTCATTTAGATATAATCAGTCATAGCAGTATGAATGCAGCATGGTTTTTAACATTGACCCGAATAATGCCAATCACATTTGTGGCAGATGATATTCTGATTTTTTTTCATTTTTTTTTGTTTTTTTTTTTTTGTAATTTTCAGGGAAATTAAATAAGAAAATTCACATGAAATATCAAGTCATATTTTCTCTAAAAAATACAAAAAAGATTAGAATGTTGTCGGCTGCAAATTCACTTGGGGCTTTAAGGATTAAGATACAGCCAGTCATAGAAGTGTACGGGTGGCTGAGTAGTTAGGGCTGTTGACTTTGGATCATGAGGTCCCAGATTTGAATCCCGCTTGAGGTGGAATTCAGCTCATGACTGTATAGTGCTTCATTGCACAGGCGATTTTATTATCACCCTTCCATTGTCACGATATGACTTAAATAATGTTGAAAGGTACATAAAACACCATACAACCCGTCACAGCAGTATGAGTGCAGCATGCATTTGCACTATTATTGCAGTATATTTGGCTGCATAATATGATATTAATAGTCAGTCATTGCAGTATGGTTGCTGTGTACACTGCAATGAAGTATGGTTGTAATAAGAAAGAAACCATTTTAGACAGGCAGAAGCTGCTCTTAATAGCAGAGTGGTCTTTATATGGAGTGATCTTAACCCTTCTCTTGCTAAAAAGGTCATGCCTTGTCTAAGCAAACAGTGTAGATCCAGATCAGTTGGCTTCTGAAGAAGCCAACTGATCTGGATCTGCACTGTTTGTCATTAAATTTGTGAATTTCTATCAAAAACCCTCATCAAGTAATCTGATTGGCTGGAAATTAGAAGTTAATTTATTCAGCATGACAAGGGTTAATAGTTAATTTTACTGTATTTCACTGCAAGAAAATTCTGTATGTATTTGTACTGAATTGAATGGAGATCATTTCAGTGGGCAGCTTTGTAACAGATACTGGGTGGCATTTAGTCTTCAGCATTTCTTCACAGTAATAAATACAGAAAACCTACTGTCTGTTTAAAATTACTGACTTATTGACAGTTCCTTGTCTCTTCAAATGAATGGTCTGTGGATAATTTGCTAGTTGGTCCTGTGTAATTTTTTATCAGCTCAGGGCATTGATCTTCAGTCACTTTAATTCCAGGACAAGACAATTTAGCGGAGAGAAAAAGCATGATTTGTTCCAAGCCAGCAGCTAAATTAACACTAAGTATGCTGGGTGATAATTTCAGCAGAAATGTTTTATTTGTTTTTCCCAGAAAATAGGATTTGACATTTCATGCAAATTGTCTCCATAGGTTAAAGAGGCAAATCCTATTTTCTGTAAAAAATAAAAAAAAAATATCAGTTTGTCATCTATTAAGTCTGCCCAGAGCATGCTAAGTGTTAAACAATCATTTTGGTGGATTTAAGAAGTATGAATGAATACAAGTATGGCATTTATCATTTGCCAGAAACATCCATGGATGAGTTGATCAAAGCTTAACTTAAAGTAACTTAAAGTGCCAAGCAAGATTTGTAACAAACCAGATTCTGTTTTTATGCCCTGGCCTGCCAAAGGCCGGGGACATATAGTGTTTCGCTGTGATGCTACGTCCAAATGTGCATATGTCTGTACATGCGTATGTCACGTTTTCAATCAGAGTCTAACAAATGTTTAAGTTTATATTCAAATTTACATTGACATTAATGTCCGAGTTTCTCTTGGAGATCTTAACTTTGGTACCTTTTATGCTAGGAAGTTGAAATTTGGTATGCTACTTACCCAGATCTTTACCTTCAACTTTGTGCTAGACGTGCCCCTCGGTCTTGCCCTGGGGTGGGGCTAGGGGTCCACAGGGCAGGACCATTTGTGTACTTTGGATGCATGTCTAGGTGGTTTTTTTTATAATTTTCATAGAAAATTAGCCTGGCATTTCATGTGAATTGTCTGTTTGGCAAGACATATTTACTATGCAAAATAATAAAAAAAAAAAACAATACAAAAAAACAACAACAGTTAAGTTGTGATTTGCCTAACATTGTATGCGGACACTCTGGTATAACCGGTATTCTCTATAATTGATAAAGTGATGTGAACTAAACATGCCATTAAAGTTCCTGAGATGATCATTAATATATGTATTGATTAGTTGCCATGGCAGTGATTAATTTTAAAATGGAAATACTTTAAATGACATCTCTTTCAAAACCTCTGAAGCTTATCAGGCCAGACTTGGTAGGATGATCCTAAGGTGCTTCTAATGAGTAACCACAATTCACCACAACCTCTTTATAACACTATTGCTGGAATCTGAAGCAAAAACAAAGTGTTAGCTAAACAGCCATGTTGTATCCAATAATCTATACACAGCACTTTTGGGGTCCACCTTTAACCCTTGTCCTGCTGAACCCGGATATACCCTGCCTTTGCAAACAGTGTAGATCCAGATCAGTTGGCTTCTGAAGAAGCCAACTGATCTGGATCTGCACTGTTTGCCATTAAGTATGTGAATTTATAGCAAAAAATACGAATCAAGTAATCTGATTGGCTGAAAATTAGAAGTGGGTGTGGAATCTTAATTTATTCCACAGGACAAAGGTTAATTGTCTTATATCCAAAAACATCTGTATAAAGGTCTCATGGAGACAGTAAGAAAATAGTCATTTGTTTTCTTTTCTATTATATATCCTAATTAATATTGGAATAGACAGGCCTGTGCAAACAGTGTAGATACAGATCAGTGGCAAACTGTAGATGGGTGGCAAACAGTGTACACTCAGATCAGATAAGTCTGCACTGTTTGCCACCTATCCAGCAGATTTTAGATACATTAACAGGTAGTCAAATGGACTTATTCAAATTTTAGGATGTTAAGGAGTTAAACCATTTTACTCTGGAGACCCCCAAAACGGTAATTGACAAACAGTGCAGACTCAGATCAGATGCCACAACATGTGACATCTGGTCAGGGTCTCCATTGTTTGCCAATAGCTTAGCAGTTTTTCTCTAGCAATATCTACATCACATAGCCTGACATACCTAAAATTGAAATTGGACTCTTCTAATATATAGTTTTGGGGAAGTATATTCAGTCTAAAATTTGTTAACCCTTAAAGCGCCAAGAAAAACTGCATCTGAAAATGTCATCTGTTTATGTCGTCTGCTGAATATTCTTGCAAACTTCTCAAAGCTATTTTTTGCATACCGGCAAACAGTGTGGACCCAGATCAGACTGCTCCTACACTGTTTGCAGAAATGACTTTTAAAATCACAAGCAGACGACAAAGCAGACGACAATTGTTGTGATTGGCGCTTTAAGGGTTAAGGTGTCCCAATATTTAGGGTAAATGTGGTTCTTAGATATTGTGTGAATTTCATAGATCCAGGGCAGAGGATGACCTTGCTAGTCTGATTCTATACTTTGTGCACTCAAGAAACATTTTTTCTCAGTCTTTCTCTACTGATTTCCAGAAAATGCCAAATCAAGCTTCTGAAAGATAAAGAAGGAAAAGCTTGTTTCTTTTTATTAATTTGTGACTCAGACTGAATCAGGGAGTAACTTGTAAAGAAAAATCTTTGAGTAAAGGTGCTTTACTTTGTCACATCAGACGACATATCAATCCCTTCCGTAGCGGTATCAACCTACGATAAAACTTTTCCAATAAAGCTTGGGATGTAGAATTCTGTCATTTAATTGCTTATTGGAAAATAGCGTTGTTGGTGTAGTAGTAATACCTAGAAGAGACAAGTTTCGTCCAGTGCTAATTTAATGTTTTATCTACACTTCGGATGTTAAAGCATTACTTTGTGTTTCTGTCATCAATTTGTGAGGAATTTTATCTTTATTTATCGATTGTCTTGTTTTTGAGAATGAGAGTTTTGTACCATTAGCTGAAAGTGTAGCATCAAAGATTTTGTCTTTCATTCGAAGATGTTTAGAGTATAAGGAATTGTTTGGAAACAGTTCATTAAAAGGATACTTTGTTAGATGTGCTTTCTTTCTGTGAATGGGTTGGAGACAACATTTATGTAGTGTTTCAAATTTGCTGTTAGACTTTAACCCTTCTCTTGCTGAAAACGACATGCCCTGTCTTAGCAAACAGTGTAGGTCCAGATCAGTTGGCTTCTGAAGAAGTCAACTGATCTGGATCTGCACTGTTTGTCATTAAATATGTGAATTTCTATCAAAAACCCCGATCAAGTAATCTGATTGGCTGGAAATTAGAAGTGGGTGTGGCACTTTAATTTATTCAGCATGACAAGGATTAATAAGGATGAATACAGTTATTAGATCAAATTAACCCATTTTAGTCTAGAGACCCCAAAAAGAGTAATTGGCAAACAGTGCAGGCCTAGCTCAGATGCTTAAAAATGTGGCATCTGATCAGGATCTCTAGTACGCAAATAGTTTAGCTTTTTTTCTCTAGAAATATCTATATCACATTGCCTAAAATAATGAAAATTGAAATTGAACTCTTCCAATATATAGTATGGGGGAGAGTTTATTCAGTCTAAAATGGGTTAAAATTAAACTCAAATTGTCTTATGCAAGTTCAGAAGTTTAGAAAAGAAAGTCTTTAGCAAAAGTGTTTGAATTACTTTACAGTATTCAACCTAATTACTGAACATATCCCTATAAGCGCACAGTCAAACAATTCCGTAGTCTTCAGATTACAGTCAGTGTACTTTTTTGTCTACTTCTTTACAAAGGCATATGTTATGGGTACCCATTTGAATAGCATTGACTTGGCGCAGTTCAAATGAGTACCCACAACATAAAGAAAATCAGAAAAAAAAATGCAAAAAAAAAAAGAAAAAAAAACACAAAAAAAAACAACACAAAAACATTGCATAAGTATCTTTTGATAAGTCCTTTGCTGATCTTTGTTTTAAAGTATACCCCTAGTTTTAGTAGGTACATATTTTGTCACAAGTTTTTTCCAGTACTTTTGTAAAAACAAGGTGCACAGTGCAGTAATTAGGTCGAATACAGTATTTCTGATTGAAAACTTGTAGTGATATTTCGTGCTTTTTTTTTGGCATGTCAGCAACAATGCTTTATAATTTTACTGTCTATCAGTCATTTTGCAAAAGTTCCAGATATTGTCAGTGTCTCTTAACTCAAATCTAATTTTTTAAATTATTTTTCAGATAAAAATAACACTTGGCATTTCATGTGAATCATCTGCCTGGATGATTCACATACATTGACAAGCCTTGTTTTCAGGGGGCAAAATTGCCATGGCGTTCTACTTAGGCAGATGATTCACATGAAATGCCAAGACTTATTTTCTCAGAAAAATAATTTAAAAAAAATTAGAATGTGGTCAGCTTCAATTCTGCTTAGTGTAATAAGGGTTAAAACTGATTTGATAAATATTTTAATCATTAACATCTGCATAGCTCCTGATGAGGTGCTTTTTTCAGCTACAAAGTATTGATAGTTTTCTAATTTCTCCATGAAAACATATATTGTGGGTACTCATTAGAAGTGCCTTGCTGAGGCACTTCTAATGAGTACCCACAACATGTGTTTTCATGGAGAAATAAGAAAAACAAAATATGTGGATATCCCTCTTATCTTGAGCTATGACATCTGCTTAGAACAGTAATTAAGATGTGAGAATGTTAGCTCTTTTGGCTTCTGAGTTCATGATGACAACATTAACAAGCCTCTTTTGAGAGGAACTGATATAGTTCAGGAAAAATTGAGACTCTCAGCTGATTTGGCTTTTTAGATAGACTGTAAGAAACTTGACTGTTTTAACCCGTTTTAGTCAGGAAATCCATAAAAGGGTAATTGACAAATAGTACAGACCCAGATCAGACACTGCAGATTGATAAATAGTGCAGACCCAGATCAGACACTGCAGAATGCGACTTCTGATCAGGGTCTCCACTGTTTGCATTACAATACAGGAATTTCTATAATACATAGTAGTAATAAAAACTTGCTAGACACCCTGCTTTTGGAAATAGATTGGCTCAAAGAGTTGTGGTAGAAGAGTCCACTCAACCTTAATGGGTTAAGCTGTATTATTGATAGGTATATACGGGTGAGTCAATAAGTAACCAGCCTTATAGATGTCTGACTGACTTGACGAGGCCACAATTTTCACAATTTAATTTGGAAATAGACCAGTCCAAAGAGTTGTGGTAGAAGAGTCCACTCGATGATTTTTTTTGTGTGTATTGTAACTTTAATTGTGACCTGGGTCTGTTTTATAACTATGGGCCAGAAAACAAAGCTCAAAGTCATTAGTGGGCAGAACCTGGTTCCATAAGGCCCAATAATTTCAAGATGCAATCCTCAACTGCCAGAGTGCCGTCATGGCCTTTGTACTTTGGAAGTTATTCTGTTGGACATTTTTCCAATGGGGAGTACTGTAAATGTTCTAAAATTTTGTACACGAAAGTTTCTGAACAAATGGCATATGCAAACATTGTTGATCCAGATTAGACTGCAGAGGGTCTACACTGTTTGCCATTTCATTAAATTTTTTCAAGAAACAACTGCATAAAAAGTAAAACTTATGCCAAAAATATATGAAATAAAGTATTGGAATTTTTAGGACATTTACCATACAGTAAATTCTGAGTACTTGCAAGTATACTTGACCAGCTGAGAATACTTAATGACAGTTCTTCAGAAGCCAACTGATCTGGATCTACATTGTTTGAAAAGACAGGGCATATCCTGGTTCAGCAGGACCAGGATTAAAAACAAAAGATATCCATGGATGCCATTTTTGTTTTGATGAAGAAGTCAAGGCAGCATTTGAGGAGTGATTAACCTTTAAAGCGTCAGTCACAACTATTGTCATCTGCTTTGTCTTCTGTAGGTTACTTTAAAAGTCATTGTTGCAAACAGTGTGGACCCAGATCAGACTGCTCCTTTAGGAGCAGTCTGATCTGGGTCCATACTGTTTGCCTATATGCAAAATGTAAGTTTGAAAAGTTGGCAAGAAGATGCAACAGACGACATAAGCAGACGACATTTTCAGATGCACTTTTTTCTTGGCGCTTTAAGGGTTAATGTAAAGGCCCCTGATTTCTTCAGTTCTGGCATGATGGCACTGGAACACCATTGGGCCAAATTTAAAAAAAAAACAGGTTGGTCTAAAACAGAAGTAAGGCAGGCTGGTTACTTATTGACCCTCCCTGCTATAATAATTGTTATAATTATAAAGTAGATTTAGTTACAGTGAACCCTCGTTACAATGAGAGCATTTCCCTCATTACAACAACAGCATTTGTGTCCAACAATGTTGCCATTAAAATGAATTTCCTGTTGTAAAGAATCCATAATTAGCAGAATGATATGTAAGAAATGCCGTGTTTTATTCTTATTTCCACTTAGAACATATGTTTTGGATATTTGTTAGAATTGCCTCAGTGAGGCAGCTCTAACAAATATCCAAAAATATATGTTTCTTGGAGTATTAAATACAATGTTCTTGTGAGGTCGGCAACATTCTTTCGTGGAGATTGATCATGAAATATTTTCTACGGTCATTCTCTCCCTTCCGCTGATTCAAGAAGGGCAGTTGTCAGTTTCTGGCGAAAGAATGTGCACAATACTGGTTAACCGCTTGGAGGACTAAGCCTGCCCAGTAAACGTGTGGTTAGGTAAACTGACCGCGCTCGACATGACCCCATTGGGTTGACTGGGCCGTAAAACCTCAACACAACAACAACAATGTTCTTGCATAATTTCTGATTTACTGTCAACTCTTGGGAGAGGGTTTTGTGCCAGTTAACTTATCATTATAATGAATGTTGTCATTGAATCGAGAGCCGGCCTCGTGGGTTCAGTTGGATGCACGTCCGACTGTGATTAGGTGGTTGTGGGTTCTACCCCTGCCGGGTCAGTAACATTCTTACATGGAGATTGATCATGAAATATTTTCTATGGTCATTCTCTCCCTTCCGCTGATTCAAGAAAAGCAGTTGTCAAATCTCAACACAAAGAACACAAAAAAATGTGTCAAGAGTGTCAGTATAAATGTAAAGAAGTTGATTGTAAAGTAGGCTTAACCTAAAAAGCACATCACAACTGCAGCAGACAAAATTTTGATTTTTTAAGAAAATAAGTCTTGGCATTTCTTGTGAATTGTCTGCTAGGCAGACAGTGCACATGAAATGCCAAGCATCAAGAAAACATGCCTATATAATTTTGACCCCCTTAAACCCCACTTTTATAAAGTAAAACTGGGGTTTACATGGGTATACATTATTTTTCTTATTTCTGCTCAAAAACATAGATTGTGGGTACTCGTTAGAACTGCCTTGTCAAGGCGGTTCTAACGAGTACCCACAATCTATGTTTTGAGCAGAAATATGAAAAATTTCAGAATTTTAAAATGAATACTTTCAGTTTTTTGTTGATGAAATTTTCAATATAGTCGCATAGGCTTGTTTTCGTAATGCCTTATTTTCCCTGAAAAAATATTTTAAAAAAATTAGAATGTCATCTGCTACAATTTTGAGCAGCACTTTAAGGGTTAACCTCCCGTTTTGAGCACGCTTGTCATAAGGTGCTGTTTCTTGTGTTGCCACTCAAATTAATGTTCTAATGATTCATTAAAGCCAGACCTCCAATGAAAAGCCATCCAATAATTTAACCAGAGAGTGCATTGATGTTGACAATCATTTCTTGGCTTCTGAATAAGAGTTCTTTAAGGATGATACTTTCCTCATAATGAAGATTCAGCAATATTGGAATCATTTATTTCTGACGTGCCGTATTTACCCTACTCTACTTTTGACATCTTTCTGAAACATCACGAAAACATACCTATATAATTTTGACCCATTTAAACCCCAATTTTTAATAGTAAAACTGGGGTTTACAGAGATATACATTATTTTTCTTGATTCTGCTAAAAACATAGATTGTGGGTATTTGTTAGAATCGCCTCACTGAGGTGGTTCTAACAAGTACCCACAGTCTATGTTTTGAGCAAAAATAAAAAATATCAGAATTTTTTGTCATTTTTTGGTGGTGAAATTTTCAATATATTTGAATAGGCGTTTTTTCATAATGGTTGTTTTTTTGCCCAGCACTTTACATAGAAGAAGTTAACCCTTGCCATGCTGAATAAATTACGATGCCACTCCCACTGCTAATTTTCAGCCAGTCAGATTACATGATCCAGGTTGTTGATACAAATTTACGTACTTAATGCCAAACAGTGTAGATCCAGATCGGTTGGCTTCTTGAGAAGCCAATTGATCTTGATCTGCACCGTTTGCAAAAGTAGGGCATATCTGGGTTGAGCAGCACCAGGTTTAAATTGCAACTTTTTGTCATGATTTAATGCAATATATTTTGTCATAACAATCTATGCACACAATTTTTTTTTATTTTATTTATTGGTTTTAAAAGAAAAAAAAATCAAATGTTTTCATTTTCCCCATAGTAAAAATGACTGCAAATACTGAAAACATCGATGAGATAGGTAAACTGGAGGCAGATTTTCATCAAGTCCTGTTTGTTCAAATTTTCTGAAATTGTCACAGTATTGTCAAGAAACATAAAAAATTAAACATTAGCAAAGAAAAGTGAAAGATCTTTTCTTAAAAGCAGAGTGGTCTTAATATCAAGTGGTCCTAGTAGCAAACTTTTACTGTATATTTCATGTAAGAACAGAGATCTCACTAATTATACGCCTGTCAACAGATGGATCGTATTATGTTGTCACATTGTCTGTCCCTCAGTCTGTATGGGTGTTACCTTTTTGTGTCTACTCCCTATCTCCTTCATCAACTGAAGGGTTTTTTAGAGACTTTGCTCAGATATTTGCCATACCAAGATGATGTGCAGAACTCATAAATCAATACTGTCCAATGAAGGTCAAGGTCAGGGGGAAAGTTCAAATGGCAGTATTTTGTGTTAGCTCTTTAATTTAAAACCACTTAAGATTCCTTCATGTCCCTCGCCTCAAAGTTTGGAAGCTTAAAGACCCTCAGACAAGCAGTCATTTCCAGGAGGTCTTCAACTTGCATGTGAGCACATCTGCAGGTGTAGCTGATGAGGCCACTGAGGATATCTGGAACAACATCAAGACTGGACTGCTCAAGACAACTGAGGAGGTATGTGGCACAACTCGCCCACACCATTGGCGTCGTGAAACCTGGTGGTGGAATGAACACGTGGAAAAGGCCATTGCTGCCAAGCAGACAGCTTTCAAGGCCTGGAAGGCTGGTAAAGGCACTAGGGCATCATCTGATGCAGCCAAACGTAATGCCAGACATGCAGTGCACCATGCTCGTCAAGAAGCCGACAAGAAGGTCTACGAGAATATTGACCCCATGTCTTCAGAAGTCTACCACCTTGCTAACCAGTTTAGAAGAGAGAACACTGATGTTGTTGGTGACAAACCTGTGAAGAATGATGCAGGAGAGATGTCAATGAGCGAAGACTCAAAGCAGAAGGCCTGGCTAGAGCACTACCAAAGGCTTCTCAACGTTGAGTTTGACTGGGACCCAGACCACCTGTCGTATCAACCACCAGTGGAAGGCCCGCAACTACCGCCGTCTCAAGCTGACAGAGCAGGTTATGAAAATCCTGGAGAGGATTGTGGACTGCCTCATCAGACAGTTGGTGTCAATCGACAATTCCCAGTTTGGCTTTGTCCCAGGCAGAGGCACTACAGATGCAATCTTTGTTGTCAGACAGCTGCAAGAGAAGTATCTAGCTGCCAATAAGAGACTCTATATGGCTTTTGTAGACCTGGAGAAGGCGTTTGATCGAGTACCTCGGAAAGTCATCTGGTGGGCGCTCAGAAAACTTCGTGTGGAGGAGTGGATTGTGCAACTGGTGCAGGGGATGTATACAAATGCGCGGAGCTGTGTCCGTGTTGGTGAGGGGTACAGTGAAGAGTTTGAAGTGAAGGTTGGTGTTCACCAAGGATCAGTACTCAGCCCACTGCTCTTTATCATTGTACTTGAAGCCTTATCACAAGAGTTCCACTCTGGGGTCCCCTGGGAGGACCTCTATGCTGATGACCTTGTTATCATCGCTGAATCGCTTGAGGAATGTATCAGGAGGCTCCTGACTTGGAAAGAAGCAATGGAGAAGAAAGGACTGAGAGTAAATGCAGGAAAGACAAAGATCAAGATCTGCGGTACGGGACTGGACCTCCTGCAGAGTTCAGATGAGTTTCCATGTGCCGTCTGTCGCACTGGAGTGGGCAGCAACAGCATCTTCTGCAATGGCTGCAAGCACTGGGTGCACAAGAAATGCAGTGGGCTCAAGCGCTTGAAAAAGGACCCTGACTACAGATGTACACGGTGCCAGGGAACTGCACGTCCCTTGGATGGCAGACCACAGAAGGAAGTCCAGGTCGGGCCTGACAAGCTTGAGGTGGTAGCTTCCTTTTGCTACCTAAGAGACATGCTCTCAGCAGCAGGTGGCTGTGAACTCTCAACCACAACACGTGTGAAAACAGCCTGGAAGAAGTTCAAGGATCTGCTACTAGTTCTCTCTTCATGCCACCTCTCTTTCAAAACACGCGGCCATGTATACAGCTCTTGTGTGCAGAGCGCAATGCTCCATGCCAGCGAGACTTGGCCATTGACAAAGCTTAACCTCCAGCGTCTGCAGGGAAATGACAGGGCAATGATCAGACAGATCTGCAACGTTAGGCCGCAAGATATTGTCACCATCAGGTCCAGTGAGCTACTTGTGCGGCTTGGCATTGAGGATCTGGACCTCATTTTGAAGGAGAGAAGACTCTGATGGTATGGACATGTGGAACGCTCCAATGGTGCAGTTAAGACAGCCTTGATACAGGTTGATGGAAAGCGTGGGCCTGGGAGGCCCAAAATGACATGGAAGCAGCTGACATAGAGGGATTGCAGAGATTGGAAGCTCTCGGCTATCAACCCTCATGATAGACGTACCTGGAGATCTGGTGTGAGATCTGCCATGCGTGCAGCAAGCCAGTTATCTGGAAGGGGGCCCACTGATGTGGATGTTGCCCCTGTACCTGCACGTTAATCAAAAATCTGATTATGATATGATGATATATGAACTTTGTACAAATATAAGGCATGATCAGGCCATGTGCAGAGAAAAGTAACCACAGCCTTGCTATCAGTTCTGACATAAATATGCCCCTTTGTTTATTTCAGGCAATATTTTGTGTCTATTCTATAACTTTAAAACCGTTTAAGAGTTCTGCGGGAAGCTTTCTACAAATATTAGGCATGATCGGACAATGTGCAGAGAAAAAAAAAGAATTGTAACCCTACTTTCACTTCTAACAGAATTATACCCCATTTGTATATTTCATATAGAGGGGTGGTTTGGTGGGGCGAAGGTGTCATGTATCTTACATCACTGGGGTGTCCAACTGATATTGGCTTACAACTGGGCAAAATTTGCTATCCTTGTAGCAGGAAAGGGTAGAGGGGGAATGTTTTTATTTCTTTTGTTTCTTCACTTTCATTCCTATTCCTCTTTCTCCCCTGTCCCTCTCTTTCATCTCCTCTATTATCTCTTCTATCTCTTCTCCCTTTCTCTGGGAGACGACACAAAATGACCCACAAGGGTTGACGTGTCATTAAACCCCAACACAATCAATCAGAATTATTTCATATAGTGAGCTTGTGTTAGCTCTATAACTTTAAAACCATTTAACCCTTATCCTGCTGTTCACGACAACCCCTACCTTTGCAAACAGTGTAGATCCAGATCAGATGGCTTCTTCAGAAGCCATCTGATTAGGATCTACACTGTTTGTCATTCAGTTTGTGAATTTGAACGAAAACATTATATGATGTAATCTGATTGGCTGATATTCAGAAATGGGTGTGGCTAATGAAATTATTCAGCAGGATAAAGGTTAAGATTTCTTCATGAAACTTTGTACAAATATAAGGTACGATCAGACAATGTGCAGAGAAAAAGAACTGTAACCCTACTTTCACTTCTGACAGAACTATACCCCTTTATTTATTTTATAAATTGAGGTTGGGTCCGCTTTTGTTTATTTCATAAAGTGAGGTTGGGTCTGCTCTTTAACTTCAAAACTGTTTAAGATTTCTTCATGAAACTTTGTATAGTGTAAGGCATGATCAGACTGTGCAGAGAAAAAGAACCATTACCCTACTTTCAGTTCTGATGTAATTATTTCACATTGTTTATTTGATATAGTGAGGCTGTGTCTACTCCATATCTCCTACCATTTGAAGGATTTTTTATATGCTTGTCAAAAGAAAAATATAAAGCATCATTAGACAATATGCAGAGAAAAGGAACGGTAATCTGTCTTCCAGTTTTGATATAATTATGTCCCTTTGTATATTTCATATAATGATTTCTTGTTCACTCCAATATTATCTCTTTCACAAGGATTACCCTTGACCTTTGTCCGAAGTCATGGAAAGAGTGAAGTTACATTTCCATGCCAAGAAGCATTGAAACTACTGATAAGCTGACTTAAATTGTCAGAGGCAACAGACCTTATTTTGGATTCTCAGGGAAACTATTCAGGACCATTATGGTCCTCTCGTTTGCTAATATGATGCAAATATTACTGTATTTTGTCCAGCTCAGCCGAGCTCTTGTTGTTGTTTTTTCCTATAATCTCACTAATTTTTTTTTCATGTCTGCTCACGTTATCTTTATTAACTTATTGGTTCCAGGAATTAGTATTTGAGACATGACATGTAAAAGGATTGTAAAGATGACTGTAGGCACTGAAGACTCATATTATCTGGTAAAGGCATGCAGTTTGAAAAATAGTCTAAGAGTTTTGTCAATAAATTCTGTAATATGGTAATAGCTGTAAGTATTGGGAAAGACAGGCCTGAACAAACAGCATAGACTTAGATTAGACACTACAGAATGCAGCATCTGATCAGGGTCTACACTGTTTGCCACTCATCCAGCAGTTTTTCAGATACCTTAATCCTTGTCCTGCTGAACCTGGATATATGCCCTGCCTTTGCAAACAGTGTAGATCCAGATCAGTTGGCTTCTTCAGAAGCCAACTGAACTGGATCTGTACTGTTTGCAATTCAGTATGTGAATTTATATCAACAATCTGGTTCAAGCAATCTGATTGGCTAAAAATTAGAAATGGGCGTGGCATTTTAATTTATTCAGCATGACAAGGGTTAACAGGTAGTAAAGTGGACTTGTTAAAATTTAAGGACAAGTTTGGTAAGGAGTTAAGATATCCCAATATTTAGGTTAAATATGCTGATTCACTGGTGTGAGCCTTCATTGTTCAAATATCATATATAACATTGGATTTTCTAGATATGGAATCTGACTTTTAATGTGGAGTTCGGGAATTACTTGGATATTATCTGATTCCTGAAATCCAGATTCTGGTTGTAATAGTGTATGGAACTAACTAGATGTTTACTGGCATAAATGCTAATAACATATCAAATATACTAACGTTATATTAAAAGTTATTTTAGAATGTTTAGATTTTCAAAGAGTGTTCTGTACAGCATTAGCAACTTACAACTTCTTTAACTCCCCACCTCCTAAAATAAATTTATGAAACCTACTATGTATGTGATCTTTTTTCAACAAAACATGTAATCAGGTCCATTCGCTTTTGCAGCTAGAATCTGAATTTCCTGAATTCAACCCTTACCACACTCTAGGCTAATTCAGCAGATGACAAACTGGTGATATTTTTCTTATTTTTTCCAGAGAACAGGATCTTGGGAAAAATAAGATGATATTTTTCTTATTTTTCCCAGAAAAAAGGATCTGAAATTTCATGCAAATTTTGGAGACAATTTTTCCCTAGTAAATTGGTTTAATATTTCATGCATCATAGATATTGTCCACTGGAACCTCTTTATAACACAGTTCATAATATATCACAAAAACATGCCTATATAATTTTGACCCCCTTAAACCCTGCTTTTATATAGTAAAACTGGGGTTTACAGGGGTATACATTATTTTTCTTTCTGCTCAAAAACATAGATTGTGGGTACTCATTAGAACTGCCTCATTGAGGTGGTTCTAATGAGCACCCACAATCTATGTTTTGAGCAGATATGAAAAATATCAGAATTTTTTATCTGAAAATTTTCATTTTTTTGGTGGTAAAATTTTCAGTATATTTGAATAGGCATGTTTTTGTAATAAGCTCAGTTTAGGATATACAGTCAAACTTCAATGGCTCAAACATCTTTGGGACCAAGGAAATGTGTTGTAGTCATGGGTAACTCAAACCACATAGCCCTAGGTGAGGAGGCAAATGGGGATAATTTAGGGATGGGGATGTTTTTTCCAACTTTCTATAGAATAGTGGTATGTTGAGTGTACTCATTGGAATTGCCTCAGTTAGGCAATTCTAATGAGTACACACAACATACAGTTTCATGATAAAGCAAGAAAAATTCTCTAAAATATCCCCAGTATTGGTTTTTTTGAGCTATCTGAAGAATTTCTATTGACTCAAAAATGAGTTTGAATTAACCCAAGTAAATGAGCCATCTGTGTTTTGGAGTCGTTGAAGTTTTACTGTAACATGGTTTAAAGGCAGACCCCAAAGGCAGTGTTTTCAAACAAAAATGGTATATATTATATGGAAAAATGACCATTTATCCACTCTAAAATGACATAATATTATATAGAAAAATGAGCATTTGTCCACACAAAAATGGTATATATTATATAGAAAAATGACTATATATATACCATTTTTGTTTGGTTACAAGGTCTTTGGGGTATTATTTTGTTTGGATGCAACTCAGCTGTTTAGTTAAACATGGTTTGCACTTTGGCTGTCAAAAATAGTATTATAAAGAGGTAGTGGTGAATGGCCAAGTTGTTGTCTGCTGAATTTGCCCAGAATGCTATGGTTAAGCATCCTTTCTACATGGCACAGCACAGTTGTGTCTTATTAACCCTTGTCATGCTGACTAAATTAAGATGCCACATGCAATTATCATTTTCAGCCATAGGGCGGTGGCTCAGTTGGATGCGCCGTCCGACTGGAGACCAGGAGGTCGCGGGTTTAACCCCCACTGAGGTCGGCAACATTCTTTCGTGGAGATTGATCATGAAATATTTTCTACAGTCATTCTCTCCCTTCCGCTGATTCAAGAAAGGCAGTTATCAGTTTCTGGCGAAAGAATGTGCACAATACTGGTTAACCGCTTAGAGGACTAAGCCTGCCCAGTACACGTGTGGTTAGGTAAACTGACCGTGCTCGACATGACCCCATTGGGTTGACTGGGCCGTAAAACCTCAACACAAACAAACATTTTCAGCCAATCACATTATTTGATCCAGGTTGTTGACGAAAAGTCATATACTCAATGACAAACAGTGCAGATCCAGATCAATTGGCTTCTGCAAAAGCCAACTGATCTGGATCTACATTGTTTGCAAAGACAGGGCATATCGGAGTTCAGAGGGACCAGGGTTAAAAGTATAACACTTACCACGCTGGGTAAGAATATCAGTAGACAACATTTTGAAATGCTCATTTTACCAGAAAATAGGGTTTGACTTTACATGCAAATCGTGTTCAAAGGAGACAATTTGCATGAAATGTCAAACCTTATTTTCTGCAAAAAATGAGAAAAATACATGTACACCAGTTTGTCGTCTGCTGAATTTGTCTTGAGAATGCTGAAGATTAATCAACATTGTGATGAATCTTTTCCTTGAGGTTGTTTGGTATCTGACATTATGTGATAAAACGTGCCATAAGTTTCTTATTTGTCTTGAGAAATTGACTATAGAGATTTGTTTGATTAGTTTAACCTGACGGCTCAAGCAAAATGCGTTGTCAAGTATATATGAATAATGAAGGCCCTGGTTTTTCTGCACATTCACACAGTCAGATCAGGGTCTTCATTGTTCATTATTGCATTTGATGATATCCCATGATTCTTCATATTGACAGTTAAGACCCTAATCAGATTGGATGGATGTGCAGGCTGGTATAGGATTTCCCTGTTATGCATATGCTCAAAGGCCATCTTTTGCTAGGCAAGTCCGGTGTTATAGGATCATTCCTAGCATAATAGTTGATGAATATGTCTTGCATTTGTTTGATGTGCTGATGACCTTGACTAGGCAATAGAGCTGCATCACACAAATACCGTATTTAACCTAATTACCGCACATACCCTTATAAGCGCACAGCCAAGTAATTTTGTAGTCTTCAAATTGCAGCTCATTTACTTTTATCTGCTTCTTTATAAAGGCATATGTTGTTGGTACTTATTTGAATTGCCTCAACAAGTTGACATAATTCAAATGAGTACTAACAACATATGCTTTTAAGAAGAAAATTAGAAAAAAACAATGCATAAGTATAATTAAATAATCATCTCATGAAGCCATCTTCTTATCTTTCTTTATAGTCCTTATCAGGTGAATATTTTACTACAAGTTTTTCTAATAATTTGAAAATCCTAAGGGCACAGTGCAGTAATTAGATCGAGTATGGTAGGTTGTTTAAGTGACTCCAAAAAGGGTAATTAGCAAATAGTGCAGACCCAGATCAGATACTGCTGGTTTGGATCTTTGCTGTTCACATGTACCGTATTTACCCTTAATATTTGGACATTTTAACTATTCTATTTTACTACCTGTTGATGTATCTAAAATAGTGCTGTATGAGTGGCAAATAATGTAGACCCTGATTATATAGATGGCGCATTCTGTGGCATCTGTTCTACAGTTTGCACAGGCCAGTCTGTCCCAGTAATCAGGGTTATTATAGTCCCGCTTTGAAAAAGTGGGGCTATACTGGATTTGCCATGTCCTTTTGTCATTCCGTAATTCCGTGATTCCATGATTCTGTGACTGCAAAATTAAAATGCATTTTGCTTAATAACTTTTATGCTTGTGGTCCTACTTCAATGAAACTTATACTGCCGTAACCCTTGGTCTCTGAGCTAAGTAAGATGCAGTTGCAGAATAGTGGCCAAGGGCCCATAACCCTTGGAGTTCTTTCCCTTGGTAGGTTTTCAAAATTTAAAAATGCATTTTGCTTAATAACTTCTGTGTTTGTGAGCCTACTTCAATGAAACTAATACCACACTTGGTCTCTGAGGAAAGGAAGGTGTAATGGCAGAATGGTGGCCTAGAGCTCATAACTCTTGTTCTGTCCCTCGATAGGTTTTAAAATTTTTCCATTCTTGAAAATTTTGGTAACAGATTACTTAGGAACTATGAAAGCTAGAAAGCTGAAAGTTCATATAAACATGGAAAATGACTGGATATATTGTGTGTACTGAAATAGGGGCCAAGGGTCCATAACTTGTGGCTATATCCCTTGGTATGTTTTCAAAAAATTAAAATGCATTTTGCTCAATAACTTTTATGTTTGTGGTCCTACTTCGATGAAACATATCACATTTGGTCTCTAAAGTAAGGGAGGTATAGTGGCAGAATGGTGGCCAAGGGCCCATAACTCTTGGAGTTATGTACCTTCATAGGTTTTCAAATTTTGCTGTTCTTGAAAATTTTCGTAACAGATTTCTCAGGAACTATGAAAGCTAGAAAGCTGAAAGTTCCTGTAAACATGGACAATGACTGGATGTATTGTGTGTACCAGAATAGGGGCCAAGGCTCCATAACTCTTGGAGTTATATCCTTTTGTAGGTTTTCAAGAACTAAGGTTTGTGGTCCTACTTCAATGAAACTTATACCACACTGGGTTTCTAAGGTAAGGAAGGTGTAGTGGCAGAATGGTGGCCAAGGACCCATAACTCTTGGAGTTCTGTCTCTTGATAGGTTTTCAAATTTTGCCATTCTTGAAAATTTTTATAGCAGAGATTTCTAAGGAACTATGAAAGTTAGAAAGTTGAAAGCTCATATCAACATGGACAATGACTGGACTATGGTGTATACCGGAATAGGTGCATAACTCCTGGAGTTGTGTCCCTTGGTAGGTTTTCAAAAATTTAATGTGCATTTTGCTCAATAACTTTTATGTTTGTGGTCCTACTTCGATGGAACTTATACCACACTTGGGGGCTTTGAAAAAATGGTACATGCTTGGACAGTGGGTTGATGTATCATGTATTCAGGAATCAGGGCCAAAGGCCCATAACGTATGGATCCCTCGATAGGTTTTAGGATGCCATGTTACCATGTGCTACAGTGGTGTTTCCTGGTAAGGATGAATTCAAAATATTTCAACACTATATGTATTTGTCCTTTGATAGAGCTGCAGCGGGGCTATAGTCAGATCCTCTGACAGTTCTAGTTACGGTATACTGTATTTACCCTAGATATTCAGACATCTTAAATCTTTTCCTTTACTTCTATTATTTGAACAAATTCATTTTACTCTGTGACTATTTACTAGATGAATGGCAAACTATGTATGCTCCATTCAGATGTTGCATTCTGTGGTGTCTGATGTGGTGTGACATTGTTTACTCGAGTCTGATTGTCTGAAAACTGGGTAAATACATATTTATTACCATAAATATTAAGATAATTGTTTGCACAAACAGTGCAGATCCAGATCAGACTCCTTCTAAGGAGCATTCTGATCTGAGTCTGCACTGTATGCCATTCAATGAGCACATTTTAGAAACATCATCAGGAAATCCTTTTAAATGTTGTTCAAATTTTAGGACATGTATTGTAAAGAATAAAATATTGGAACATTTGGGGCAATTACAGTACATAAACAGTTACTTTGGCAGTGCAGTATCTTTTTGTTTCAGGTTAATTAAAGGAACTGTATACACTTTGTTTGTCTTGATATGACTTAAATAATGTTGAAAGGGATGTAAAACACCAAATCATCATCATCATACACTTTGTAGTGTGTTTTATTTCCTCCAGTTACCTGTTTGCTTTCTTGGACACAAAGTCCTTTCAGAAAAGGAGTCTGCTGAAAAAGGAAAGAATTTTCTCCCCTTTACCCTTTTCAGAAGGGAGACAAAAAATCATTTTGACTGAATTGCCTCCCCTGAAAGTGTGTTCATTCCTCTTAACCCTTGTCATGCTGAATAAATTAAGATGCCACACCCACATCTAATTTTCAGCCAATCAGATTACTTGATCCAAGAGTTTGATACAAATATACATACTTAATGACAGACAGTGCAGAGCCAGATCAGTTGGCTTCTTTTGACCCAGATCAGTTGCCAACTAATCTGGATCTACACTGGATCTACACTGGATCTACACTGTTTGCAAAGACAGGGTATATCCAGGTTCAGCAAGACAAGGGTTATATTTATATTTCATGATTTAGACCACTTAGCCCAGAAAGTGTTGTCTGACAGGGATAATTTTTCTAACACCTGCAAAACTAATTAATTAAAGACAATCCCTGTATATGGTGATAGTGTCATCTGATAAATAACTGTGTATGGATCGGGACAGTTTAACGACACCAGAGCTAAATATAGACTGGGACTTGTTGCAAACAGCATTAAAGAATGACGTAAGAAGCATCGATAGCTTCAACACATCATCACAAATGTCGTCAACATCTCCGAGACTGAGCCCCATCTCAACAGATTCTAGCTCACCCTATCTTCTGAGAAAAGTCAGGTAGGACAATTTTTTTTTTTTTTATTTCTTGCGGTAATTGTCCAAAACTTTTGTATAATTTTTAGGACAAAATGGCATATTACAAACATTTTTTTTTTTAATTTACTGTGGTAATTGTCCTAAAATTTTGTACAACTTTTTTTGACAATGGTAGAACAGTCTGATCAAGGTCTACACTGTTTCCCAAATGTCCTAAAATTTTGAACACAAAATGTCTGATCAGGGTCTGCACTGTTTGCCATCCCACTAAGCATTTTATGAAACAACTGCATTAAGCCAGCAAAGTATAGAATAAAGTATTTGAAATTTTAGGACATTTACCATATTTTGTGAAACAAAAACAAATGCATAAAGAAATAAAATTGAAAAAAAAAAAAAAAACTGTATGGGATAAAGTGTTCTTTTTAAGATATTAATCATACTGTGGTTAGCACTCAATATTAGTGAGGTAACCAATTAAATATATGTAATGTTTTTATGTCCCTGCACGTGCCCAGGAAAAAGCGTGGTTAGGTAAACTGACCAGCTTGACATTACGAAAATGCGCCTATTCAAATATATAGAAAATTTCACCTCCAAAAACGGGAAATTTGCAGATAAAAAACTCTGATGTTTTTCACATTTCTGCTCAAAAACATAGATTGTGGGTACTCGTTAGAACTGCCTCGCCGAGGCGGTTCTAATGAGCACCCACAATCTATGTTTTTGCCGAGGCGAAGAACGAGTACCCACAATCTATGTTTTTGAGCAGAAATAAGAAAAATAATGTATACCCCTTTAAACCCCAGTTTTACTGTATAAAAGTGGGGTTCAAGGGGGTCAAAATTATATAGGTATGTTTTTCGTGATGACATGACTTTAATAGTGTTGACTGTGCCATTATTTCCAACCCAACCAAACCAGTTATTGTTTTTAGTTCAGATCTCATTAGTTGTTCAAATCTTAGGACAAGTCTGGTAAGAAATTAAGATGTCCTAATATTTAGAGTAAATGCAGTATAATAAATTATTATATTAGCTAAAAATATTGAATGATTTAAATGTGCCTTAAAATCAGAGGTATCACTCAATATCAGCATGCTTACTTGGCATTGCATGCTTACTACCCTACCATTACATAACATTGCTTTTGATAATGCCTTAGGGCAATGATGACATGCCAAAAATTTGTCAGGCATTTGTTCAGGCTCTGCATTTCAGATAATATGTAGACCTATTTTGAGGCAACAAACAAATGAAAAAGATACAAAATATTTATAGCTATATAAATAAATAAAAGAGTTATTGCACTGACAATGATGAATATTGTCTCGTATTGGGATATCAAGGAAGCGAACAAGCTCGCGTTCTTTGATATCCTAATTTAGGCAATATTCACCAATACCAGTACAATAACCCAATAATATTGTATCTGGAATCCCCATTGTTATTTCATTATAACCCTTAAAGCGCTAATCACAACTGCAGAAGACAACTCTTTATTTATTTATTATTTCATAGAAAATAAGTCTTGAAAGTTCATATGAATCATCTGCTTGGCAGATGATTCACATGAAATGTCAAGACTTATTTTCTGTGAAAAAAAAAAAAAAAAAAAAAAAAAAAATAGAATGTTGTCTGTTACAAATTTTGCTTGGTGCTTTAAGAGATAATATTTAAGATGAATCTTTCTATAAACAGCAATATGCATTCTTATGGGAAATCAGAAGAGTGATCTGAATTGAATTTTATGAATACCCAAGTAACAGTTGTTTATATTTTTATAACACTGATGTGGCTGTTTGTGTCATAGTATGATTATTTATCTTTTTTCAGTGGAAGAAGCCCTCTGAATTAAATATAATGGTAATGGCAGGAATGGCGACTAGCAACTGTGCAAATATAATCACTGCCATTTATGGAATTACTAGTTATTGAAAATTGCATAATTTCCAAATATCACTGCAAATCATATGGATGAAAATTTAAAACCCTAGCTTAATCAGCAAAGTTTATTACAAATATCCAGAAGCCTGTTTAGGATTTTTTTTTTCAAATATTACAGCAAAAACCATATAAGACCCTGATTTAGCATGATGAGTGTTAACTTAGAGAATCAATCAGGCAGACTTTGTAGCAAAAGACATTCATTTTTTTTTCTCCTAAAAAGTAAGCATTGACATTTTATATCACTCATCTAATTAGCAGATGATTCACATGAAATGTCAAAACTTATTTTCTGGAAAACAAAAATAAAAAAAATATTTAAAAGTGTTGTCTGCTGTAGTTGTGATTGGTACTTTGAGGATTAATAAAAGGCTGGAAAGCAATCAGATACAGAGGATATTTGATTTTTTCAGTGTACAATCAAATTATATTTCGCTTAATGTAGTATCTTCAAGAGAGGCAATAGCCACAAGTGAAAATACAAGTTTTGGTGTTCATGTCTTTAGAATTGTTTTTTGAAATTCATTACTGGTAATTTTCAAGTATCTTTAGAGGACTTATCCATCATGCCAATTGGAAGGGTCCATTATTTACTGAAAGGGGTGTTACAATGGTAGAAACTGCCATAATTGCTTTTTGGGTTGATTGTTTTCTTAACCCTTGTCCTGCTGAACCCGGATATACCCTGCCTTTGCAAACAGTGTAGATCCAGATCAGTTGGCTTCTGAAGAAGCCAACTGATCTGGATCTGTACTGTTTGCCATTAAGTTTGTAAATTTATAGCAACTATTGGGATCGAGTAATCTGATTGGCTGAAAATTAGAAGTGGGCGTGACATCTTAATTTATTCAGCAGGACAAGGGTTAAGGTAGTTGTCTATGTGATTATCACTAAAAATGTGATCAAACCACACATAGACGAAATACATAATGGGATCTTTAACACTTACCATGCTATTGGCAGATTCAGCAGATGACAAAGCTCAAGGTGAGCTATTGTGATCACCCTCTGTCGATTGTCGTACGTTGTCTGTCATCATTTGTCGGTCATCCATTGTCTGTCGTCAACACACTAGAGGTCACAGTTTTTACCCAATCTTGATGAAACTTGCTCAGAATGTTTCACACTATGAAATCAGTTTGAAACTCGGTCACTTGGGATCAAAAACTAGGTCACCAGGTCAACTCAAAGGAAAATATTGTTAACACTCTAGAGGTCACATTTTTCAAGCAGTCATGAATCTTGCTCTAAAAGGTTTGTCTTGATGATTTCTAGGTCAAGTTCGAAAGTGGGTCACTTGGGGTCAAAAACTAGGTCACCAGGCCAAATCAAAGGAAAACCTTGTTAACAATCTAGAGGTAACATTTTTGAAGTAATCATGAATATTGCTCAAAATGTTTGTCTTGATGATTTCTAGGTCAAGTTTGAAACTAGGCCAATTGGGGTCAAAAACTAGGTCACCGGGCCAAATGCAAGGAAAATCTTGTTAACACTCTGCACTCAATCATCATGAATCTTGCTCAAAGTCTTTGTCTTGATGAGTGTTAGGTCAAGTTTGAAACTGGATGACTTGGGGTAAAAAACTAGATCACTGAGCCAAATCAAAGGAAGACATTGTTAACACTTTAGAGGTCATATTTTTGAAGCAATCATCATTAACCTTACTTAAAATGTTTGTCTTGATGATTTATAGGTCAAGTTTGAAACTGGGTCACTTGGGGTCAAAAACTAGGTCACCAGGCCAGATCAACGGAAAACCTTGTTAACACTCTAGAGGTCACATTTTTGAAGCAGTCATCCTGACTCTTGCTCACAATGTTTGCCTTGATGATTTCTAGGTCAAATTTGAAACTGGGTTACTTGGGGTCAAAAGCTAGGTCATCGTGCCAAATCAAAGGAAGACCTTGTTAACACTCTAGAGGTCACATATTTGAAGCAATCATCATGAATCTTGCTCAAAATGTTGCTCTTGATGATTTCTAGTTAAAGTTTGAAACTGGGTCACGGGATCAAAAACTAGGTCACTAGGCCAAATCAATGGAAAACTTTATTAACACTCTAGAGGTCATAGTTTTCAAGCTGTCATCATGGATCTTGCTCTAAATGTTTGTCTTGATGATTTGTAGGTCAGGTTTGAAACTGGGTCACTTGGGGTCAAAAACTAGGTCACCAGGCCAAATCAAAGGAAAACCTTATTAACACTCTAGAGGTAACATAATTAAAGTAATCACCATGAATCTTGCTCAAAATGTTTGTCTTGGTAATTTCTAGGTCAGGTTTGAAACTGGGCTACTTGGGGTCAAAAACTAGGTCATGGGGCCAAATCAAAGGAAAACCTTGTTAACACTTAAGCGGTCACATTGTTGCAGCAATCAACATGAATCTTGCTCAAAATTTTTGTTGATGAGTTTTAGGTAGTTCGAAAGTGGGTCACTTGGGGTCAAAAACTAGGTCGCCGGGCACATCAAAGGAAGACCTTGTTAACACTCTAGAGGTCACATTTTTCAATCAATCATCATGAATCTTGCTCATGATTTTTGTATTGATGATTTCTATATCAGGTTTGAAACTGGGTCACTTGGGCACAAAAGCTAGGTCACCAGTCCAAATCAACGGAAAACCTTGTTAACACTCAAGTGGTCACATTTTTGAAGCAGCCATCATTAACCTTGCTGAAAATGTTTGTCGTGATGATTTCTAGGGCAAATTCAAAACTCGGTCACTTGGGTTACAAACTAGTTCACTGAGCCAAATCAATGGAAAACCTTGTTAACACTAGTGGTCACATGTTTGAAGCAATCATCATGAATCTTGCTCAAAATGTTTGTCTTGATGATTTCTAGGCAAATTCAAAACTGGGTCACTTGGGGTCATAAACTAGGTCACTGAGTCAAATCAAAGGAGGACCTTGTTAACAATCTAGAGGTCACATTTTTGAAGCAATAATCATGAATCTTGCTGAAAATGTTTGTCTTGATGATTTCAAGCTCAAGTTTGAAACTTGGTCACTTGGGGTCAAAAACTAGATCACCAGGCCAAAACAAAGGAACACTTGTTAACACTCCAGAGGTCAGATTTTTTTTTTAAATAATCCTCATGACTATTTCTCAAAATGTTCATCTTGATGATTTTTAGGTCTAGTTTAAAACTGGGACACTTGGAGTCAGAAACTAGGACACCAGGTCAAATCAAAGGAAAACCTTGTTGACACTATAGAGGCCACATTTTTGAAGTGATCATCATGAATCTTGCTCAAAATGTTTGTTTTGGTGATTTCTAGGTGAAATTTGGAACTGGGTCACTTATGACATATATTTCATGGTCCAGTGACTTTCTTAAGTTTTTCCATTTAAGTCAGTTTGTCAGTAACTATTGGTCCTACAATGATATTTGGCACTTGTGAAGTGTTTATGTTCAGGTCAGTTTCTCAGTAACAATTACTCCTACAGCCAGTGATACTTAGCACATGCATACATCTTAGCATGGCCTCTTGAGTGCAGTCACCCATATTTGACCTTGACCTCTATATCACAGTCCATTAGACATGCTACATTGTCTTACTTGTTAATATAATCATTATGAATTTTGGGATCAGAATGTCTACCTTGGTCAGTTCTAGGTCAGGTTCTCTAAGTGCTGTGATACTCAAAGTCAGGGCCATCATGACTCTCTTGTTATTT
The DNA here is from genome assembly GCA_964016985.1 of Anodontia alba. Taxonomy (NCBI): domain Eukaryota; kingdom Metazoa; phylum Mollusca; class Bivalvia; order Lucinida; family Lucinidae; genus Anodontia; species Anodontia alba. The sequence goes on from OZ024822.1 coordinate 107,002,321, forward strand.
TTCCTAGAAAATAGGAAACAGGATCCAACACTATGTGCATATTGTCTCCTATTTATGCCCCCAACTTCAAAGAAGTTGGAGGGGCATATTACTTCTGGGTTGTTCGTCCGTCTGTCCTTCCGTCCGTCCATCTGTTTGTCATGCTTTTTGATGCATAGCATAACTTTTAAACCGTGAATGCTACTGTTTTGAAATTTCTTATATGGATTCCTCATGAAAAAATAGCTGATACGTTTTTTTTTTCTTGACATGATTATGCCCCTTTTTTGAGTTATGGCCCTTTGAAAAAAATATGGATGCAATTTTGTCAGCAAAATATCTCAAAAACTATTGAAGCTAGAGCCTTGAAACTTGGTGAATAGACTGATAGTGATGAGTAGACAACCTGATTAACTTTTGAAGAAATTTTGAAAAATACTTGTTGAGTTATGGCCCTTTGTAACTTTGGGCATTTTTACCTTGTCAGCAAAATATCTCAAAAACTGTTAGAGCTAGAGCCTTGAAACAGCAAATAGATTTGTAGTGATGAGTAGATGACCTGATTAACTTTTGAAGAAACTCTGAAAAAAACTTCATGAGTTATGGCCCTTTGTAATTTTGGGCATTTTTACCTTGTCAGCAAAATATCTCAAAAACTGTTGGAGTTAGAGCCTTGAAACTTGATGAATAGACTGGTAGTGATGAGTAGACAACCTGAGTAACTTTTGAAGAAATTTTGAAATATACTTCTTGAGTTATGCCCCTTTGTAATTTTAGGCATTTTTATCTTGTCAGCAAAATATCTCAAAAACTGTTAGAGCTAGAGCCTTGAAACTTAGTAAATGGATTTGTAGTGATGAGTAGATGACCTGATTAATTTTTGAAGAAATTCTGAAAAATACTTCATGAGTTATGGCCCTTTGTAATTTTGGGCAATTTTACCTCGTCAGCAAAATATCTCAAAAAACTGTTGGAACTTGAGCCTTGACACTTGATGAATAGACTGGTAGTGATGAGTAGACAACCTGATTAACTTTTGAAGAAATTTTTTGAAATATACTTCTTGAGTTGTGCCCCTTTGTTATTTTGGGCATTTTTATCTTGTCAGCAAAATATCTCAAAAACTATTAGAGCTAGAGACTTGAAACTTGGTGAATTGATTGGTAATGATGAGTAGATGACCTGATTAATTTTTTTATAAATTCTGAAAAATATTTCATAAGTAATAGCCCTTTGTAAATTTGGGCATGTTTCCCTGGTGAACAAAATATCTCAAAAACTATTGAAGCTGGAGCCTTGAAACTTGATGAATAGATTGGTAGCGATGAGTAGATGACCTGATTATGCCCCGAGTTTCGAATGAAATTGATGGGGCATATTATTTTGCCTTCATTTGTCCATCCGACTGTTTGTCCGTTCATCAAGCTTTTTTTGTGCATGCCATATCTTAAGAACCCTGCACGCTAGGGTTTTGAAATTTTATATTTGGGTTCCCAATGAAAAAATAGCCGACCCGTATTTTGTTTCTTGTCTAGCATGTTTATTTAAAGTTATGCCCCTTTGAAAAAAATCAGAATTAAATCTTGTGAGCAAGATATCTTGAAAAGTATTTAAGCTGGGTTCTTGAAATTCGATACAGTGAGTGGGAATGATGTGTACATTACCCGATTATATTTTGAGAGAACTCCATGAAAATATTGATAAAGTTACGGCCCTTTGCAGTTCTGCTCATTTTGACCTTGTCAGCAAGATTTCTCGAAAAGCACTTAAGCTAGGGTCTTGAAATATTATATGCTGATTGGGGATGATGTGGAGATTACCTGGTTTGTTTTTTAGGGAATTCCATGAAAAATTGATGTAGTTATGGCCCTTTGTAGTTCTAGGCATTTTGACTTTTTCAGCAAGATATCTCACAAAGTATTTAAGCTAGAGCCATGATATTTGGTATACTGATTGGGATTGAGGAGGAGATCACCTGAATAAATTTTGAACCAATTAAATGAAATGTTGGAGTTATGTCCCTTCGCAATTTCGGGCCATTTAATGTCATTGCTTTATTGTGTATAGCATAAGTTTAGAACCATGTATGCTAATGTTTTGAAATTTCATGTTTTGTTCCTCATGAAAAAATAGGTGATCCGTATTTTTTTCTTATCCCAATCATCTCCTATTTTAGAGTTATTTCCCTTTGATAAAATAACATTGAAATCATATATTTGTACTGTTGTTACCGTCATGGCTAAGCAGTGTTGGAGTCAAACAGTGTTAGAGTCAGGCAGTTGGGGGCATAGTGTTTTACAAACACCAGCTCTAGTTTACCTTAAGAAAATAGTACTTCTTTTTTATGCCCCCAACTTCAAAGAAGTTGGAGGGGCATATTGCTTCTGGGTTGTTCGTCCGTCCGTCCGTCCTTCCGTCTGTTCGTCACGCTTTTTGATGCATAGCATAACTTTAAAACTGTGAATGCTACTGTTTTGAAATTTCATATATGGATTCCTCATGAAAAAATAGCTGACACGTATTTTTTTTCTTGACAGGATTATGCCCCTTTTCTGAGTTATGGCCCTTTGAAAAAATATGGATGCAATCTTGTCAGCAAAATATCTCAAAAACTATTAAAGCTAGAGCCTTGAAACTTGATGAATAGACTGGTAGTGATGAGTAGACAACCTGATTAACTTTTGAAGAAATTTTGAAAAATACTTCTTGAGTTATGGCCCTTTGTAATTTTGGGCAATTTTACCTTGTCAGCAAAATATCTCAAAAACTGTTAGAGCTAGAGCCTTGAAACTTAGTAAATGGATTTGTAGTGATGAGTAGATGACCTGATTAACTTTTGAAGAAATTCTGAAAAATACTTCATGAGTTATGGCCCTTTGTAATTTTGGGCATTTTTATCTTGTCAGCAAAATATCTCAAAAACCGTTGGAGCTAGAGCCTTGAAACATAATGAATAGACTGGTAGTGATGAGTAGACAACCTGATTAACTTTTGAAGAAATTTTGAAAAATGCCTTTTGTGTTATGGCCCTTTGTAATTTTGGGCATTTTTACCTTGTCAGCAAAATATCTCAAAAACTGTTAGAGCTTGAGCCTTGAAACTTAGTAAATGGATTTGTAGTGATGTGTAGATGACCTGATTAACTTTTGAAGAAATTCTGAAAAACAATTCATGAGTTATGGCCCTTTGTAATTTAGGGCATTTTTAACTTGTCAGCAAAATATCTCAAAAACTATTGAAGCTAGAGCCTTGAAACTTGATGAATAGACTGGTAGTGATGAGTAGACAACCTGATAAACTTTTGAAGAAATTTTGAAATATACTTCTTGAGTTATGCCCCTTTGTAATTTTAGGCATTTTTATCTTGTCAGCAAAATATCTCAAAAACTGTTAGAGCTAGAGCCTTGAAACTTAGTAAATGGATTTGTAGTGATGAGTAGATGACCTGATTAATTTTTGAAGAAATTCTGAAAAATACTTCATGAGTTATGGCCCTTTGTAATTTTGGGCAATTTTACCTTGTCAGCAAAATATCTCAAAAAACTGTTGGAACTAGAGCCTTGACACTTGATGAATAGACTGGTAGTGATGAGTAGACAACCTGATTAACTTTTGAAGAAATTTTTTGAAATATGCTTCTTGAGTTATGCCCCTTTGTTATTTTGGGCATTTTTATCTTGTCAGCAAAATATCTCAAAAACTATTAGAGCTAGAGACTTGAAACTTGGTGAATTGATTGGTAATGATGAGTAGATGACCTGATTAATTTTTTTATAAATTCTGAAAAATATTTCATAAGTAATGGCCCTTTGTAAATTTGGGCATGTTTCCCTGGTGAACAAAATATCTCAAAAGCTATTGAAGCTGGAGCCTTGAAACTTGATGAATAGATTGGTAGCGATGAGTAGATGACCTGATTATGCCCCGAGTTTCGAATGAAATTGATGGGGCATATTATTTTGCCTTCATTTGTCCATCCGACTGTTTGTCCGTTCATCAAGCTTTTTTTGTGCATGCCATATCTTAAGAACCCTGCACGCTAGGGTTTTGAAATTTTATATTTGGGTTCCCAATGAAAAAATAGCCGACCCGTATTTTGTTTCTTGTCTAGCATGTTTATTTAAAGTTATGCCCCTTTGAAAAAAATCAGAATTAAATCTTGTGAGCAAGATACCTTGAAAAGTATTTAAGCTGGGTTCTTGAAATTCGATACAGTGAGTGGGAATGATGTGTACATTACCCGATTATATTTTGAGAGAATTCCATGAAAATATTGATAAAGTTACGGCCCTTTGCAGTTCTGCTCATTTTGACCTTGTCAGCAAGATTTCTCGAAAAGCACTTAAGCTAGGGTCTTGAAATATTATATGCTGATTGGGGATGATGTGGAGATTACCTGGTTTGTTTTTTAGGGAATTCCATGAAAAATTGATGTAGTTATGGCCCTTTGTAGTTCTAGGCATTTTGACTTTTTCAGCAAGATATCTCAAAAAGTATTTAAGCTAGAGCCATGATATTTGGTATACTGATTGGGATTGAGGAGGAGATCACCTGAATAAATTTTGAACCAATTAAATGAAATGTTGGAGTTATGTCCCTTTGCAATTTCGGGCCATTTAATGTTGTTGCTTTATTGTGTATAGCATAAGTTTAGAACCATGTATGCTAATGTTTTGAAATTTCATGTTTTGATTCCTCATGAAAAAATAGGTGATCCGTATTTTTTTCTTATCCCAATCATCTCCTATTTTAGAGTTATTTCCCTTTGATAAAATAACATTGAAATCATATATTTGTACTGTTGTTACCGTCATGGCTAAGCAGTGTTGGAGTCAAACAGTGTTAGAGTCAGGCAGTTGGGGGCATAGTGTTTTACAAACACCAGCTCTAATTAAATCATCTCCCAGTGGAGAAGCTTTGACTGAAACTTCAGCACCTGAATATTCAAAAAGAGACAGAACAAATGTACCAATTATTTACTCTAACTGTTCAGACACACACTGACCAGAGTGGACAATATAGACCCAGATCAGATGCAACAGAATGCAGCTTGATCTGGGCCTACTCTATTTCCTCAGGCATACTTTGCCATTAAATTTAGGTTAAAATGCATGGTAGGACTTATTAAGAGTTTAACATATCATATTTACCAGCAGTATACAGACAGACACTTAGTAGACAGTGTAGAGCCAAGTCTGATCAGGGTCTGCACTGATCATCACTCAGCCAGCAGTTTTTAGACACATCATCAGGTAACGAAATGGATGGTTTAGGTTAAATATGAGAATTAAGGTGTAAGGTGTCCAGATATTTAGGGTAAATATGGTATCTCATTTGTCATCTGATTTTGTTAAGAGTTAACAGAATTATAGGCGTCCAGTTTTCCGTTGGCTTCTGCATTCCCAATTTATATCACCTCATTTAATAAAGTCTGTTTCTTATGATGGTTATTTTTACATGATTCTTCTGAGAAACCTGCAAGATGGATTTTTCTAAAAAAGTAAAATGAGAAATGTTTAGGAGAGTGGATCTTATCTCCTTATAAGGAGGGGTATCAGGAAAATATCAATCTTATTTCTCCTCCTGAAAACATATGTTCTGGGTACTCATGAGAAGCACCTCAAAGAGGTGCTTCTCATGAGTACCCACAACATATGTTTTTGTCTAAAAATAAGAAAATATGAGCAATTTTGGTTGAAAAACACAGCTTATATGGAGCTTTGTTGGATACACCTGAAGATCTTTTGACCATTTCTTTCAAAGAGAGACAAGTTTTTTCAGGAAGGAATCAAGTTCTTCAGAATTGAATCCTTTCAAATACTGAAATTTCTCTGGGGACATATTCTTAAATTTTAGACTGTCTCCTGTTGCAGTTGTGATTGACACTTCAGAACTGATGGTGTTAATTACGGGCATATGCATTTCTTAATGTGAAATTCTTGAAATTTTGCTTTTGATATGAGAAAAGCCAGTATGTTGGCCGAGGGGTCAATATTCTGGCCTGACAATCCCATGGTGGTAAGTTCAAAAATTGTTGGCAGTGGTTCTTCTCATGTTCAGTGATTGTGTCATCATCATTATCATATGCCCCATCCTCTCTCAGTGGCCTGGTATAACTATACTGCCGTTGAAAAGGCCATCAAACTCCCAAACAATCCATCCCTCCACTCATCATCTATTCATATCAGAACGTTTTCCTTAATTTTAATAGTGAATAAGCACAGATTTGTTTCAAAAAATGGAATTTATGTGTCAATTCTGACATGTTTTATGGTTCCTAATAAATGTTTAAGTCACCTTGGAGAAGGAAGGCAAATACTTTAAAGGTGTGTTTAGTTACATTAAATTATTTTATTTCAATCATGAATCACTATGATAACATGACTTTCTGTCATTGGACACTGTGATAACATGACTTTCTGTCATTGGACCCTGCAATAACGTGACTTTCTGACATTGAACACTGTGATAATATGACTTTCTGTCATTAAACACTGTGATAACATGACTTTCTGTCATTGGACAACTGTGGTAACATGACTTTCTGTTATTGAACAGCTGTGATAACATGACTTCCTGTCATTAACTGTGATAACATGACTTTCTGTCGTTGGACACTGTGATAACATGACTTTCTATCATTGGACACTGTGATAACATACTTTTCTGTCATTGAACATTGTGATGACATGCCTTTCTGTCTTTGAACACTGTGATAACATGCCTTTCTGTCATTGGACACTATGATAACATGATTTTCTGTCATAGAACACTGTGATAACATGACTTTCTATCATTAAACACCATGATAACATTATCATTAAACACTGTGATAACATAACTGTCTGTCATTAAACACAGTGATAGCATGATTTTCTGTCATGAAACACTGTGATAGCATGACTTTCTGTCATTGAAGCAGTGATAACATGACTTTCTGTCATTAAACAGAGTGATAACATGACTTTCTGTCATTGGATTCAAACAAACATTTATATAGTACCTGTGTCTGACTACAGATCTAGTTGGTAAAGGACATTTATGCGTCTGACAAGAGTTACCACTCTTGAGAACATTAAAATTGTTTTTCTTTTGTGCAAGAACTTGAAGGATGATTGAATCATAACTATTGATTAACCTGAAATTGCTGATCACAACTGCAGCAGATGACATTTTGATTTTTTTTTTAAGTAAGAAAAATGAGGCTTGATATTTAGTATAAATCATCAGCAGATGATTCACATGAAATGCCAAGTCTTATTTTCTCTGAAAAAGAAGTTATAATGGTGTGTTCTACAATTTTGCTTAGCACTTTTAGGGTTAAGGTGACAGAGACCTGATATGTGCCACAACAAAGTGACACAAGTGTTTGATGGAACACGCTTGTTATTAGATATATTGACACCACTCTTTGAAGTGTGATGTAGAAGAAGCCACCAAGTAAATTTAACAGGAAAACCAAAAAGATAAGGTTATTATGTTCATCATTCATTGATCAACTATGATTATTTTAGGTTTCAGTTAAACCTTATTTTCCTAATCAGCTTGTTTCAATTTTGGTAAATCTTGCATTGTGTCAATCATTATATGGGCCACGCCATGTGAAAATGAGTGTTCAATCATATGCTGACAGTGAAAACCCAGGTCAGTCTGCACATCTACTCAGTATGATCAGGGTCTTCACTTCTACTAACAGAATCATTAGATACTACAGAATATATGAATGGAGAGCAAAGACCTGGATGTATCCATGCATGTGCAAGATGATCTCAATCTGCACATTTTGCAATTATTCGAAGGCACTTTTAGCTTGTCACGGTGCATATGAGGCCTTATGTGGGTAAAACCTAAGTTTCCATAATGTGTACAACAAAGACAGAAGCCAGTCTGCAGCCCCACAAAGGGGCCAATATCTGTAACCCCAATTCTTCAGCAACCAGCAAAGACCCAGCAAAACCTGTACTGATGCACAGCCGGCATGGTTCTTAGTGTTTGCATACTGCAAAGCAGTAAGGCTTCCAATGAAGTCCTCACATGCATATCATTGATTTCCAACTTTACTTCCTTCAAAACAATATTTGTTAATTATGAGTTGGTGTTTGAGTGACAGGGCAATATTGAACAACACTTTTGCTTTACTTTTAAGCATCATAAGTTTGTGATAGTTTATAATGATAGAAACTTCCACTTTAAATGTAAAATGTAATGAACTTTTCTGGTAATAAGACTGGCAAAAAGGTCCGTTTTTATGTTTTACTGAAAAAAAAAACATGGCTTTCATTTTCTCTTATTGTATTTGAAACCAATTCTGAGAAAAATGGATCTTTTGAAAGCAACAAACACTCGATTGAAAGCCAAAATAGCAAATAAAGATTTTCACTGAAGTTCTCAGTCAGCCGTTAGCCAGACAACGCTGGATGCCTTCCAGAGTCACTGGCCACCCTCTCATCCTAGATGCCCCCACGTTTTTACCTTTTAGATGTTTTTAACCTACTGTACATACCACTTTTTATCCGGGGCGCATGGGCCACTCCAACTACATTGCGAGAATACTCAAGTATTGAGGGAGGCAATTAATAAAGATGATGATAATGATGATGATGATGATGAAGTTAATCCTTTGAAGTTTTCATTTCAATTAAAGATCAACTATATATTATGTAAACCTTTCACTGAAAAAATGCATGAAAAATATTCTTGTGAATTCAAGACTTATGCTATGTGCCTTTCTTTAATGTACAAGTTATCTTTCTTACATTTTGACAGATATTTACCCACTCTACATTATTCTGTGATGTCATAGTTACTTAACCTTTTAATGACTGGTTAAAAGACAAAAATGGAACATATTTTAAATTGGTCAGCAGTATTATCATCTTGTGATATCATGAAAAGTAAGCAGTGTTCATACTTTTGAACCATATTTAATCTTTACCTTGAATTTTGAATAAAATTAAACAAAAATAATAATAATACATTACGAAAACATGCCTATTCAAATATGTTGAAAATTTTACCACCCAAAAATGAAAATTTTCAGATTAAAAAATTCTTATATTTTTCATATTTATGCTCAAAACATAGATTGTAGGTACTCATTAGAACTGCCTCGATGAGGCGGTTCTAACGAGTACCCACAATTTATGTTTTTGAGCAGAAATAAGAAAAATAATGTATACCCCTGTATACCCCAGTTTTATTATATAAAAGTGGGGTTTAAGGGGGTCAAAATTATATAGGCATGTTTTCGTGATGAAATTGCCCTTGCAGATGACTCACATGAAATATCAAGCCTTATTTTCTCTGAAAAATAAGAAAGATTCAAAGAGTTGTCTGCTGTGGTTGTGATTAGTGCTTTAAAGGTTAAATAATAATAAAAACAACAATAATAATAAATATAATTTTGTGGCATTGTTTCTATTATCTGTTTACCTTGAATAAAAAATACATTAGTAAGTTAATCAGATCCACTAGATTTATTTGTTTTCAGTTGTTATATTGATTTCATAACACTCTGCCTTCTGTGTAAAAATTTCAGCAGACAACATTTTGACATATTTTTCTTATTTTTCCTAGAAAGTAGGATCAGACACTTTGTGCAAATTGTCTTTCAATTTGCATGAAGTGTCTGATCCTATTTTCTAGGAAAAAATAAAAAATATATTTCAAAATGTTGTCTGCTGAATTTCCCCTAGCATTGTAAGTGAAAATATTGTTTTGTGAAAATCAATGTTCAGTTTGTCAAAGTTGACACTAAATTCATTATTGATGCATAGTTCACTCAAATACAAAATGCTTTTGTCAGGCAGCTGAAATCGCCCAGATGATTATTTATCAATTTCTAATTTAGGATCCCAAATTTCTAGGAACACTCCGTATTTGAAGAACTTACATGAGGGTTGATAAGTGATGTAATCAGTGTTATGCAAAATGCCTACCAGACAGGTATAGGTCATTTTCACAAGAGAAAGTGCTTCACTGACCAATGCCTTTCTGATATAGGCTGACCAAACTGACCTGCCGTGTCACTTTGACTTTCTGATTATAATATTAATAAGAATATACTTATTTCATAAACATGTGTTATCCATAATGATGAGCAAGTAGATATTTCATGTGGACCAAAGTTAGCCTGCTCTTGCACTTAAGTCTTTACTGTTCATTATATCCCTTTCTCCACCCACCATCTCTTCCACATTCCCACCAGACACCTTAGAGTGCTTAGATTTTTTGATGTCCTTGACCTTATTTTCATGGTCAGGACAAATAGTGCCATAGTTATGTCAAATTCACCTGATTTTTAGCTCATCTGAGCCTTTAGGCTCATAGGTGAGCTTTTAGTATAGGCAGGCTCAGCCATCCATCCATTGCCTATTGTTCGTATCTGTTCGTCGTCCACAGACTTCAAACATCTTCTCCTCTGAAACCACCAGGCCAATCAAAGCCAAATTTCATACAGACCCTCCGTGGGTAGGGGGAACAAAAGTTTGTTTCCCCCATCTGGGTCACATGATCAAGATGGTCGCTACACCCATATATTGTAAAAACCCTTTATCTTGTGGACCTCTATAAAGTTTGTTCAAATTATAGCCCCGGGGTAAAAAATGGCCCCGCCCAAGGGGTCACTTGTTTTACATATAGGGAAACTCTTCAACCGTCTTTTTTGAGAAACCACTGGGCCAGTCAAAGCCATATTTCATATGGAGCCTCAGTAGTTAAGGGGAACAAAAGTTTGTTCACCACTTGGTCACATGACCAAGATGGCCACCACGCCCCTATATGGTAAAAACCCTTTAAAAATCTTCTTCTCTGGGACCAAAAGGCCAAATATTTCTACATAGGCTCCTGTAGACAAAATTTTAAAATTCTTCTTGTCTGAAACTAGAAGGCCAAGGCCTTTGATATTTGATGTGTATATAGCTTTATCTTGTGGACCTCTACCAAGATTGTTAAAAATTTAGCCCCGGGGCCGAAAATGACCCTGCCCCAGGGGTCACTTGTTTTACACAGATTCATATAGGAAAATCTCTTCAAATGTCTTCTCTTAAGAAACCAGTTGGGCCAGTTGAAGCCAAATTTCATATTGATCCTCAATGGATATGGGAAAGGGAAGTTTATTTGCCACATCTGGGTCACATGAACAAGATGGCTGCCATGCTTATATATGGTAAAAACCTCTTAAAAATCTTCTTCTTCAGAACCAAAGGGCCATTGGCCCTGGGGCTTGGTCTGCAGCATTGGGGACATGGGCCCAATAAAGTTTGAAAAAATCATAACCTTCAGTTGTTTGTTTTGTGTTGAGGTTTTACGGCCCAGTCAACCCAATGGGGTCATGTCGAGCGTGGTCAGTTTACCTAACCACACGGTTACTGGGCAGGCTTAGTCCAGTATCGTGCACATTCTTTCGCCAGAAACTGACAACTGCCCTTCTTGAATTAGCAGAAGGGAGAGAATGACCATAGAAAATATTTCATGACCATCTCCACGAAAGAATGTTGCTGACGGGGGTTGAACCCGCGATCTCCTGGTGGTTGACCTTGACCTTTTAACGGAAAGGTCAAATTTTTCTACATAGACTCTGACAGGCAAAACTTTAAAATTCTTCTTGTCTGAAATTAGAAGGCCGAGGCCTTTGATATTTGGTGTGTTGCTTTATCTTGTGAACCTCTATCAAGATTGTTCAAATTGTAGCCCTGGGGCCAAAACTGGCCCGACCCCAGGGGTCACTTGGTTTACATAGACTCCTATAGGGAAAACGCTTCTCTTCAGAAACAACTGGGCCAATCAAAGCCAAATTTCATATGGATCCTAAATGGATAGGGGGAATGGAAGCTTATTAGCCACATCTGGGTCACATTACCCAGATGGCCTCCATGCCCATATATGGTAAAAACCCTTTAAAAATCTTCTTCTCATGGAACCATAGGACCAATGGTCCTGGGGCTTAGTTCGCAGCAATTGGGACATTGGTCCAATAAAGTTTGAAAAAATTATAACCTTTGGTTTACCTTGACCTTTTGTATAGAAAAGTCAAATTTTTTACATAGACTTCTGTAGGCAAAATCTTAAAAATCTTCTTGTCTGAAACTAGAAGGCCCAGGTCTTTGATATTTGGAAAGTAGCTTTATCTTGTGGACCTCTACCAAGATTATTCAAACTATAGCCCTGGGGTCAAAAATGGCCGCATGCCAGGGATCACATATTTTTCATAGACTTCTATTTGGAAAAAACTTTAAAAATCTTCTCTGAAACTAGACGGTCTAGGCCTTTTATATTTTGTATGTAACTTCATCTAATGGGCTTCTATCAAGATTGTCAGTTATCAGCCCTGGGGTCAAAAATGGCCCTGCCCCGGGCTCATTTGTTTTACATAAACTCATATAGGGAAAACATTTAGAAATCTTCTTGTTTTATATTAGAAGGCCCAGGTGTTTGATATTTGGCATATAGCCTCATCAAGTAGGCCTTGACCAAGATTGTACAAATTATAATACTGGGATCAAAAATGGCCCTGCCCTGGGGCTCATTTATTTTACATAGACACAATATAGGGAAAAATTAAAAAAAAAAGTTCTTGTCTGATACTAGAAGGCCCAGGCCATTGATATTTGGCATGTAGCTTCAGCTAGAGGGCCTTAATTTACCAAGATTGTTTAAATTAGGGCCCTGGGATCAAAATGATTCCATCCCAGAGGTCACTTGTCTTACATAGAGACATACAAGAGAAAAGCATTAAGAATCTTCATGTGTAAAACTAGAAGGCTTAGGCCTTTGACATTTGGTACTTAGTTTTGTCTAGTAAACCTTTACCAAGATTGTTCACATTATAGCCCTAGGGTCAAAAATGGCCCCGCCCCAGGGTCACTTTACATAGACTCGTATGGGGAAAAATTTAAAAATCTTCTTGTGTGAAGCTAGAAGGCACAGACCTTTTTGACATTTATCTTTATCAAAGCCATATTTTATGTGAAAATGCTGTTTTGGCAAATTAAAGCTAATTCCATACCAAGTTACTGTAGGATACAGAGATCGAAGGTTTTCAAACTGTACCAGCTACCATACCCATATGTTTCATTCTTTAAAAATGATACCATAAGCTTGCTCAGAACAAATAGTCTCAGGCGAGCTACAGGACCATTTGTCCTCTGTTGTTTTTAGCTCACCTGAGCCAAATTTAAGGCTCAAGGTGAGCTATTGTGATCACTCACTGTCGGTTGTCTTTGTCATCTTCCGTATGTCCGTCCGTCCACAATCTTTAAACAACATCTCCTCCTAAACCACTGGTTGGAATTTGACCAAACTTCACAGGAATGATCCTTGGTTGGTCCTCTTTCAAAATTGTTCAAATGATTCAACCATTGCATATCTAAGTCACAGGAGCTAAAAATAGATTTTTTAACTAAAAACTTAAAAAATCTTCTTGTCCGAAACCACTGGACTGATTTCAATATAATGTTGCAAAAATGTTCCTTTGATGATCCTCTACCAAGATTGTTCAAGCCATTTGGATTTGTCATAAAACATGGCCGCCAGGTTTCCCTATATATCCATATAGAAAACTGTAAAAATTTTCTTGTCAGAAACCACTGCACCGATTTCCATATAATTTGGCAGAAATGTTTGTTTGGTGATTCTCTACCAAGATTGTTCGAGCCATTTGGATTCATCAAAAAACATGGCCACCAGGGGGCGGGGCTTATTTTCACTATATATCTATATAGAAAACTTTAAAAATCTTCTTGACAGAAACCACTGGATCGATTTCAATATAATTTTGCAGAAATGTTCCTATGGTGATCCTCTACCAAGATTGTTCAAGCCATTTGGATTCGTCAAAAACGTGGCCACCAGGGGGCGGGGCTTATTTTCCCTATATATCTATATAGAAAATTTAAAAAAATCTTCTTGTCAGAAACCACTGGACAGATTGCGATATAATTTGGTAGAAATGTTCCTTTGGTTATCCTCTACCAAGATTGTTCAAGCCATTTGGATTTGTCAGAAAACTTGGCCGCCAGGAGGCGAGGCTTATTTTCCCTATATGACTATATAGAAAACTTAAAAAATCTTCTTGTCAGAAACTACTGGACCAATTGCAATATAATTTGGCAGAAATGTTCCTTTGGTGATCCTCTACCAAGATTGTTCGAGCCATTTGGATTCACCAAAAAACATGGCCGCCAGGGGGCAGGGCTTATTTTCCCAATATATCTATATAGAAAACTTAAAAAATCTTGTCAGAAACAACTGGACCAATTGCAATATAATTTGGCAGAAATGTTCCTTTGGTGATCCTCTACCAAGGTTGTTCAAGCCATTTGGATTTGTCAAAATACATGGCCGCCATGGAGCGGGGCTTATTTTCCCTATATATCTGTATAGAAAACTTTAAAAATCTTCTTGTCAGAAACCATTGGACCGATTTCATTATAACTTGGCAGAAATGTTTCCTTGGTGACCCTCTAACATGATTGTTCAAGTGATCGCGATTCTTCAAAAAACATGGCCACTAGGGGTATTTATTTTCACTGTAAACTTTAAAAATCTTCTTGTCAGAAACCAATGGACCGATTTCAATATAACTTGGCAGGAATGTTTCTTTGGTCACCTTCTACCAAGGTTGTTCAAGCCATCATGATTCATCAAAAAATATGGCTGCAAGGTTGGGGGCTTATTTTCCCTATATATCTATATAGAAAAATTGAAAAAAATCTTCTTGTTAGAAACCACTGAACGGATTTCAATATAACTTGGCAGAAATGTTTCCTTGGTGACCCTTTGCCAAGATTGTTCAAGCCATTATGATTTGCCAAAAAACATGGCTGCTAGGGGGCGGGGGCTTATTTTCCCTGTATATCTATATAGAAAACATGAAAAAATCTTCTTGTCAGAAACCACTGGACCAATTTCAATATAACTTGGCAGACATGTTTCCTTGGTGACCCTTTACCAAGATTGTTCAAGCCGTTATGATTTGTCAAAAAATATCGCTGCTAGGGGTGGGGCTTATTTTATCTATATAGAAAACTTTAATGATTTTCTTGTCAGAAACCACTGGACTGATTTAAATACAACATTGCAGGAATGTGTCTTATGTAACCCTCTATCAAGATTGTTGAAGCCGTCATGATTCCTCAAAAAACATGGCTCCCAGTGGGTGGGGCTTATTTTCCCTATATATCTATATAGAAAACTTAAAAAAATTTTCTTGTCAGAAGCTACTGGACTGCTTTCAATATAACTTGGCAAAATTATTTCCTTGGTGACCCTCTACCAAGATTTTTCAAGTAATCGAGATTTGTCAAAAAACATGGCCGCTAGCGGGTGGGGCTTATTTTCCCTGTATATCTATTTTGAAAACTTTAATAATCTTCTTGTCAGGAAACACTGGACCGATTTCTGTATAACCTGGCAGGAATGTTTCTTTGGTGACCCTCTTCCAAGATTGTTCAAGCTGTCATGATTCGTCAAAAAACATGGCCGCAGGGGGGCCGGGCTTATTTTCCCTATATTATATAAAAAACTTTAAAAATCTTCCCATAAGAAACTGTTGGACCAAGTTCAATGTAATTTGATAGGAATGTTGTTTTGGTGACCTTCTACGAAGATTGTTCAAGCCTTCATGATATGTCAAAAACCATGGCCCCCACGGCTTATTTTCCACATATATCTGTATAGAAAACTTTGAAATTCTTCTTGTCAAATACCCCCACAACAATTTCAATGTTGCTTTGGTGACCCTCTACTAAGAATGTCAAAAAACATGGCTGCTAGGGGGTGGGGCGTATTTTCCCCATATATCTAGATAGAAAACTTTGAAAATCTTCTTGTCAGAAAACACTGAACCGATTTCAATTTAACTTGGCAGGAATGTTCCTTTGGTGACCCTCTACCAAGTTTGTTCAAGCTGTCCTGATTCATAAAAAAAAATGGCCGTTAGTGGGTAGGGCTTTATAGCTATATAAAACACTTTAAAAATCTTTTTGTCAGAAACCACCGGACCAATTTCAATATAACTTTGCAGAAATGTTCCTTTGGTGACCCTCTTTCAAGATTTAGTTCAAGTTGTCATGATGCATTAAAAAGAAAAAAAAACATGGGGATGGGGGTGGTGGGATGGGTGCAGGGCTATAAAATTCAGAGCACTGAACTTGGCTGAAACTTCAACAGTAAGTATGTAAATCTGTTTGCTCAGGTGAGTGATATAGGACCATCATGGTCCTCTTGTTTTTTGGATGCATATCTCTTGAACCAGTTTGTAGATTTTCATTAAACTTGCTGGGATACATCATTTGTCCAAGCTTTAGAGTTGATTGGAGTTTGATGAGCTCGACTTAATTTTCAAGATCAGCACAGGAAAACTAGTACCAAAATTACGACACATTTTCTTGGTGTGGGGTGGGGGTTGGGGTGGGGCAAACGATTCTAATTAACAGGTTATTTAAACCTTAAGATTTTGTACAATGAACACAAAGTAGCTGGCCATGCCATTGGAAAACAGAACCATTGGACACTGTAGAATGTATCAATGGAGAGCAAATGCCCTAATGAGACTTTGCGCATCTGCCATATGAATCTAAATACAGTATTCGACCTAATTACCGCACATACTCCTATAAGCGCATAGTCAAGCAGTTCTGTAGTCTTCAGATTACAGCCAGTGTAGTTTTTGCCTACTTCTTTATAAAGGCATATGTTGTGGGTACCCATTTAAATTGCATCAACTTGTTGATGCAATTCAAATGAGTACCCACAACATATGCTTTTATAAAGAAAATCAAAAAGAAAAAAGAAAAAAGAAAACACACAAACATCGCATAAGCATCATTTGATAAGTCCTTCATTGATCTTTGTTTAAATTTACCCTTAGTATAGGTGAATACATATTTTACCATATTTTAGTTTTGAAAAACCTAAGTGCACGGTGCTGTAATTAGGCCGAATACGGTATGCCTGTTTATGCGTATTTTCAAAGATGCCTTTTCACATGGCTGTGGCTCATATGATATTGATTGCCTCAAAGCTTCACTACAGAAATCAGGAAGTGATCCAAGACTAATAAGTGTTTGCAGTTCTTCAAAGTGGTTGATAGCCTACAATTTAATGCGATGATTGAATATTAAACAATTAATTATCGGATTGTAATCATTATTGCTCATTTCTTTGGCTTCAAAGACTTGCTCACTCGCAGTCAGTTTCTGCATGAATAAGCCCTGTTCTTAGAATTTTTCATTGCTTTGAAGCTGATGAGTTCCTGTTACTACATTTACTCTAAATATCATATTTTACCCATTTATGCAGAATGGACTCTTCTACCTCAGCTTTTTTGGACAGGTCCATTTCTAACAGAAGGGATGTAGTTTGTTTTTATTATTACATTACAACCATTTGCTGGGATCCAAAGTGAAAACAGTGTTAGCGAAACAACCATGCTGTATCCAAACAAAAAATGTCTAGATTATTTAGAAAAATGACCATAAATGGTCATTTTTCTATATAATCTATACATTTTTGTTTGGATACAACACTTTTAGGGTCCTCCTTTTAAACCCTATTATATCCAAATAGTCTTATACTGAACCATCTTATAAAGAGGTTCTAGTGAACCATGTTTGTTAGAAATTTCTATATTTAATGCAAACAGTACAGAACCTGATCAGATGCCACATTCTGTGGTGTCTGATCTGGGTCTAAACTGTTTGCAAATGTCACATTTATTAGATGCTAGGCATAAAAGGGTTAAGGTCTACACAGTTTGCTACTGGTCCAGCAATATTAGGGACACAACAACAGGTAGAAGAATAGACCTTTTTTTATACCCCGCCACACAATAGTGGCATGTTGGATGTCCGTGTGTCTGTCCATCCGACAGTCTTCCATCTGTCCGTCCATATTTCTTTTCCAGATGATAACTTGAGTAAACATCAGTGGATTTTCACCAAAATTGGTTTGTGCATTGATATTGTGGAGATCTGGTTTGGGATTGCTAATGGACAAATTTCTTCAAATTTTTATGGGAGTTATCGGCTCGAGACACACCCATATTTTCGTTTCCAGATGATAACTTAAGTAAACATCAATGGATTTTCTCCAAACTTGATATGTGCATTGATACTGTAGAGATCTGATTGAATTTTAAGACAGTTGTATGGTAGAGAGTTGTGTCCTAATGCTTGGGTTAAATACAGAACAATTATTATCCTTAATATATGGACATCATAAACTCTTACCACTCTTATCCATAGGTCTAGGTAAGAGTGGGTATCAGGTAAATATTTTTCTTGTTTCTCCAGGAAAACATATGTTGTAGGCACTCATTAGCATTGCCTCAGTGAAGCACTTCTAATGTGTGCCCACAATATATGTTTTCATGGAGAAATAAGAAAAAATGTCAATACTTTTGGATTGAAAAAAGCATCTTATCAAAAACCATGTATAATTCTAAAATTTGAGCAAGTCAGTTTGGCTACATGGTGATGTACTGGTGTCTAAAAGTTGTGGCTGAATTGCAGGCTGTTGACCCAGACCTGTTTTGGAGCATCTGATCTAGGTCTACAGTGTTTGCTGAGTCATGCCTACCAGGAAGCGGAACTGTTTACTCAACACAATTACAGATCAGTTAATTAAACAAAATAGAGAAATGTTAATTAAACACATCATAAGTGTTCCAGGCCATCAATAACTTTAAAGCTTAGCATGCTGGGTAAAAATTTCAGCAGAGGACATTTTCAAATATTTTTCTTATTTTTCCCAGGAAATAGGATTTGATATTCATGCAAATTGTCTCCTAAAGGGACAACGTGTCCTATTATCTGGGGAAAAAATAAAAAAAAGATATTTCAAGATGTTGTTTGCTGAAATTTTACCCGAATGCTAAGTGTTACTGAATAACATTGCATTTGCCAGCATATTAATGTCTGTTAATATTTAGCCAAAAAGCACTGAATATTGGCAAACAGCATGCTGTAATTACCCCGAAATATTCAGACACCATATCGCTCTATTAGACACATACTTTTTCTAAAATTTGAACCATTCGATTTGACTGCCTAATGATACTGATATGTCTGTAGAGTCATCCAGTCTGACAAAACATATTGCACAACCTGGCAAAGCTTTTCCCACTTTCAGAGCTCAAGGTAGACTGGCTCCAGTCTCCAGTGTCATTTAATACATCCACCAAAATAAAACCAATATAATATCATGATTATAAAGGCTGGTCACTAGAGTCTATTGATTTCAGCATCAGAGAGAAAAGTTTAGTTTCATTTGATTCTGTAGGTACAGTTAATAATGCATTTTATGCAGTCATTGTTTAATTCACCAGACTAAAGCCAGTCTAAGCCCAAGGATTTGTCTGGTTATCCTAAAGTTATACATGTATACTTAGACTGGCTCCAGTCTCCAGAGACTAAATATTTTTTTCTTATAATCCTCTTAAAAGGATAATCCACTAAAATAAAACCAAAATAATATCATGACTATAAAGGCTGGTCTAGTGACATGGCCAAAAAACATGGCTGCTATCAAAACTTCGAAAATCTTTTTATCAGAAACCACTGGACCAATTTCAATATAACATTGCAGGAATGTTTCTATTGTAACCCTCTACCAAGATTGTTCAATTCAAGCTGTCCTGATTTGTCAAAAAACATGGCCTCTATAACTTGGCAGAAATGTTTCCATGTTGACCCTCTACCAAGATTGTTAAAGTAATCATGATACGTCAAAAAACATGGCTGCTATCGAAACTTTGAAAATCTTCTTATCAGAAACCACTGGACCAATTTCAATATAACACTGCAGGAATGTTTCTTTTGTAAACCTCTACCAAGATTGTTCAAGCCTTCATGATTCGTCAAAAAACATGGCCACCAGGGGACGGGGCTTATTTTCCCTATATATCTATATACTACTCAAAGTTTGCTAAGGATAACTTTTTTGATGTCAGATATTTTGTTCATATTATCACCGTATATAATCAAATTGCTACTAAAGGTAAATCGATGTTCGGGCCTAATAAACGTGTTATGCAGTTATTGATTTGACATGTGCATTTTGCACGAGAAGCATGGGAAGAGGCCTACCCGTGAAAATCGTTGATTTATGGCCATTTGCCTTCATGTACATGTGTACCTGAAACAAGGTTTTGCTTGTGTTATCATCAAATTTTGATCGAATTTAACGTTAGGTATGGCAGACCGACAAGTTAGGCATCGTCTAAGAGAAGAAGAGATGAATTGGGGCATTGGAATGCTTGAGGCTGGGTTGTCACAGAGGGAGGTTGCTCGTGTTCTTGGGTGTCCCAGAGCATTGTCTCAAGAATGTGGACTCGATTCCATTTGACTGGAAACGTAATGCATCAGCACGCCAGAGGTGGTGAACGCTCAACAACTCGAGCTCAAGACCGATTTATCACTCTACAAGCCCGACGTCACCGGTTCAACAACGCAACAATGTTACTTAGCGAATTGCAGAACGCTACCGGTGTTCGTTTAAGTACGCAGACCATTAGAGATCGGTTGCATGAAGCTGGCTTGAGGTCTCGACGACCTGCAATACGCATCCCATTGACATGACACCATGTTCAGGAGCATTTAGAATGGGCACGAGATCATGTTACGTGGGCCCTTAATGACTGGACCCCCATTCTTTTCACTGATGAGTCCAGGTTTTGTGTGGACTTCACTGACAGGCAGGCTAGGGTCTGGAGGATGCAAAATGAATGTTTTGCTGAAGTTTGTATTGCAGAGCATGATCACTATGGCAGGGGTTCAGTTATGGTGTAGGCGGGAATTAGCGCTAAGGGGAAAACGGACCTGCACGTCATCAATAACAGCACACTGACGGCAGAGAGGTACATCAATGAAATTTTGGATGTTCATGTTCACCCATATGCAGGTGCTATAGGTCCTGATTTCATTTTGATGGATGATAATGCCCGTGCACATAGGGCCCGCATCACCAACCGGTACTTTGAGCAAGCTGCAATTGTGCGATTGGATTGGCCAGCGAGATCCCCTGATTTAAATCCTATAGAACATGCATGGGATATGCTGCAGAAAGCCATTTCTTCTCTCCAGGTCCAATCAGTAACTGTCTGGGAGCTCTGAGAGGCTCTCATTGAGGAGTGGGCCCAGCTTCCTCAGCATAAGCTGTGTAGACTTATCGGTAGCATGCGATGGTGATGTCAGGCTGTAATCAATGCCCACGAGCACCATACACGCTATTAACTAAGCTAAAACTCGCAGACTAGTGATTTTCCTGATTTTCAGATTTCCGCCAGCAATCCTAATAATGTTGATTTTCGACCCCTACGTTCCATCCACCATATTCATGCATCAATGAACACTTACTTGGCCATTACTTTATTAAAAATGAATTCTTAAATGAATAACGCTTCCAAAAATGATCTAATTTCTCATGTCTTTTCAATCCATTAAAAGTAGTAGACATTATAAAATGTGATCCTTAGCAAACTTTGAGTAGTATATATAGAAAAGTTTAAAAATCTTCTTGTCAGAAACCAATGGACAGATTTCAATATAACTTAGCAGGAATGTTTCTTTGGTGACCCTCTACCAAGATTGTTCAAGCTGTCATGGTTCGTCAAAAAACATGGCAGCTAGGGGGCGGGGCATATTTTCCCTTTATATCTATATAGAAAACTTTAAAAATCTTCTTATAAGAAACCATTCGATCGAGTTCAATGTAACTTGGCAGGAATGTTGCTTTGGTGACCTTCTACCAGGATTGTTCAAGCCTTCATGATACGTCAAAAAACATGGCGGCCAGGGGGCGGGGCTTATTTTCCGTATATATTTGTATAGAAAACTTAAAAAATTCTTCATGTCAGAAACCACCGGACCGATTTCAATATTACTTGGCAGGAATGTTGCTTTGGTGACCCTCTACCAAGATTGTTCAAGCAATCAAGATACGTCAAAAAACATGGCTGCTACGGGTGGGGCTTATTTTCCCTGTATATCTAAATAGAAAACTTTAAAAATCTTCTTGTCAGTAACCACTGAACCGATTTCAATATAACTTGTTCCTTTGGTGACCCTCTACCAAGTTTGTTCAAGCTGTATGATTCTTCAAAAAACATGGCCGTTAGGGGGTGGGGCTTATTTTCCTATATATAGCTATATAAAACACTTTAAAAATCATGATTCATAAAAAAAAAAATGGCTGTTAGTGGGTAGGGCTTTATAGCTATATAAAACACTTTAAAAATCTTTTTGTCAGAAACCACTGGACCAATTTCAATATAACTTGGCAGAAATGTTCCTTTGGTGACCCTCTTTCAAGATTCAGTTCAAGCTGTCATGATGCATGAAAAAAACATGGCCACTGGGGAGCAGGGCTATAAAATTTATACAAAAATCTTAGAGCAGTGAACTTGGCTGAACTTGGCTGAAACTTCAACAGTAAGTATGCAAAGCTGTTTGCTCAGGTGAGCGATATAGGACCATCATGGTCCTCTTGTTTTTATTTTAACCAGAAAACAGGATTTGACATTTCATGCAAATTGTCTCCACTGGAGACAATTTGCATTTAATGCCAAATCCTTTTTTCCAGGAAAAATAAGAAAAAATATCACTAGTTTGTCATCTGCTGATTTAGAAATGAGAGTTATAAAAGGTTAATATTTGATATTGTTATCACTGATTTCATCTTGATAACTGTAAAAGTATCATGCTGTGCAAGGCATGAAAATGGCCCTTATGCAATTTGAGGACAAGGCAGCCCCTTATCAGGGCCTTCATTGCCCGCTTACAGAATCAGTAGATACTATAGTATATGTCGACAAACAGAGAATGCTCAGATTAGACTGCACAGGTGCACATGCTATACCTTCACTGTTAGCTTGTGACATAAAAGCCCATTTCCCAGGTTGTGGATCATATCAGATTGGACTTCCACAGCTTTATGTGAAGATGTGAAAAAATGGTATTGTACATTGTTGCTTCAGGTGTTATTAATCACTTCCATTTTTACTGTATCTAGTAATTTCCTTGTGGAATCAGGTGTCTGAACTCTTCAAATGCAGAATAAAAATACAAACAGATGACTTTTTTAAAGATTTTTCTTACTTTTTTCAGAAAAAGGGAGCTTGATATTTCATACTGTCCTTCGGATTTGGACATAACCCATTTTAGACTGAATAGACTCCCTGATACTATATATTGGAAGAGTTTCAATTTTAGGTATGTCAGGCTATGTGATTTAGATATTTCGAGAGAAAAATGGCAAAAGATTTTGCAAACAGTGAAGACCCCGATCAGATGCCACATACTGGGGCATCTGATCTAGGACTTCAGTGGTGTCTTCAGGGTCTACTGCAACTCTTGGACACATGATCAGGTATAGCCAAAGTGAACTTGTCAAAGTTTTTGGGACAAGTACCATAATAACCCTAAGTATTTGGGACAGCTAGGCATTTGCAAATTACACAGTTTGCCATACATACAGCACTATTTTAGACACATTAACCCTTAAAGCGCCAATCACAACTGCAGCAGATGACACTTTTAAATATATTTTGTTTAGTTGTTTTTCTTAGAAAATAAGTCTTGACATTTCATGTGAATTGTCTGCCAAGCAGACAATTCTCATGAAATTTTAAGGCTTAATTTCTAAGAAAAATATTTTTTTTTTAGAATGTCATGTTCTACAATTTTTGCTTGGTGCTTTAAGGGTTTGGACTTTTTCAAACTATAGGACAAGTATGGTAAGTAGATAAGGTGTCCCAATACTTAGCGTAAATAGGGTATAGTAAGATATTAAGAGCAAATACAGTACTTTTGAGTGGGCAGTCTGGATGTGAAGGTTAATCTGGGCCTTCACTGTTTTCACTTGTTGTGATCTTTCTTTGTTGTGAACTGATGAAGTAGCAAGAATTAACAGATTTCTTACGAATGCTGACACCTTGTAAAACCAAATAGAGTTAACAAAATTGAATTATTCCGAGATGTTGTATGACTCTATCGACAAATTCTTGTCTCCTTGTGAAACCCTGCGTGCCTCTGAAGCAGTGACACGTTGATGACAGTAGAATAATTGGAATGATTAGGAGGTGTCAGATATACCCCTCTGGAACCAGAATATTGGAGTTTTGTTATGGGGAAAAGCAACACTTTGGACCATACCATATTTTCTTTCAATATCTGGACATCTTATGACATAGCATGCTGGGTAAAAATTTCAGCAGACGACATTTTGAACCATTTTTCTTATTTTTCCATGAAAATAGGATTTTGCATTTCATGCAAATTGTCTCCTTTGCATGAAATGTCAGATCCTATTTTCTTGGAAAAATAAGAAAAAATATCAAATTGTTGTCCGCTGAATCTGCCCGTAGCATGGTAAGTATTATAATACATTCTTATTGTACAACATGTAGTCCCAAAATTTGAATTTTCATTTGAATGTCCCAAAATTTGAATGTCCATTTGGCTACCTTTTGATGTGTCTGCTGATCAATGTGAGTCTGGCAGCTGGTCAGGGTTTACACTGTTTCCTGAGATTGGTCTGTCTGAAAGTTTTTTGGGTGAGTAGGGTACATCTGGAACCAGTATATTGGAGTCTTGCTATTGGAAAACCAACACTTCGAACAATTAGAGCCTGTGACTGAGAATGTTGATGATAAGGACATATCTGTTGTCCTCAAAAACAATTATTGGCCCCCCTGCAAACTGTGTTTGTGGGGGCTATACTGTCTTCACATTGTCTGTCCATCTGTCCCTCCATCCGTTATGTTTTGGTCCTAGCAGGGATATCTAATAAGCACTGCTTATTGGCAATTTCTTGTTTTAGTTAGAATTACATTGTTTTGACAATTCTAATGAGTATTGTAACAGATAAACTTTAAAGCACCATTCAGTGCTAGTATTAAAGGAGACATTCAGCAGGAAAAGTCAAACCCTAGTTTCTGGGAAATTCACCAATTTGTCATCTGCTGAATTTGCCCTGATAGTGCTAAAGGTTAAAATATATTTATTGTAATATTTCCTCTGAAAATTGGTCTTGTCATTTCATTCATATAGTTTTTAGCATTCCAAGTCTTTGAAATATTATTTTTAGGTACTTGTGATTTTGTCTTCAGCATTCTAAAAGTTAAACAGGGCTTGAAATTTGTTTGAATAAAATGTCAAGTCTTATTTTCAAGAAAAAGTAAGAAAAAAAACATGTAATATTTGTCAACTACTGATGTTGTCAGTAGCCTGCCCAGTAAACGTGTGGTTAGGTAAACTGACCGCGCTCGACATGACCCAATTGGTTTGACTGGGCCGTAAAACCTCAACACAAAAAAAAAAAAAAAAAAAAAAAAGCATGCTTAAAGTTAAATTTCAGATGCTGTATTTACCCTTTGTATTAGGACAGACAGGCCTGAGCAAATACAATGTAGGATAAACCCTGATCAGATGCCAGAATGTAATGATCTGATCAGGGTCTGCACTGTTTGCCACTCATCCAGTAGTTTGTGAACATGCTAACAAGTACTTAGATGGTCTTGTTCATATTTTAGGACAAGTTTGGTAAGAAGATATGATATCAGAATATTTAGGTTAAATACAGTAATAAGATGAGAGAACCTCAGTCTAGACAAGAAACTTTATTTTATTAAGGTATCACTTCTGACTCCTGGAAAGTTGTGGTCAAGTAGCCACTATAAATTGGATCTAAGCATTTATAAGAAATAGAAAGATGTCTGTTTTATCGGATTCTCATTCGTATGAAAATTTTGCAGAAATGTGAATTTCAAAAAAAAATGCAGGTCAGGGAGGAAATGACTCTTATGCAGGCATCTGCTAGGCAGACAATAATATTTTTCAGAGAAAAGATTACATTGTACTTGGCATTTCATATTAATCATCTGCTTGGCAGATTATTCACATGAAATGCCAGGAAATTTTCTCTGAAAAATAGTAAAAAAATATTAGAATGGCATCTGCTACAATTTAATTAAGATGCTGTGGGCAAATTCAGCAGACAACACATTGATGATATTTTTCTTATTTTCCCAGAAAGTAGGCTTTAAGAATTCATGCAATTTGCATGAAATCTCAAAGCCTATTTTCTGGAGAAAATAAAGAAAACATTTCAAACTTTTGTCTGAAAGTTTTACCCAGAGTGCTAAATGTTAAGGTGTAACACTTAGCACTCTGGGTAAATATAGCAGCAGGTGATATTTTGAAATATTTTTCTTATTTTTACAGAAAACAGGATCTGACATTTCTTGCAAATTGTCTCTAATGTCTTAATGGCTGGGTAAATTATCAGCAGACAACATTTTGAAATAGTTTTCTTATTTTTACCAGTAAACAGGATCTGACATTTCATGCAAATTGGGAGACAATTTGCATGAAATGTCAGATCCTGTTTTCTGGTAAAAATAAAAAAAAAATAATACTGATTTGTCATCTGCTGAATTAGCCAGAGAGTGGTAATGGTATACTATGGCCAGGATATGGCTCATTTATCATTGGAGTTGCTTATATTGACTCTGAATCTTGATGTATGACTCCAAGTCTGGCTTCTTCTAATGAAATAGGACAATCTCTAAGACATCTTGACCTAATATGTAAAAAAAAACTTACATTTATGTAGAAATGATGATGATGAATGATAATCTGGTTCCTGGTTTGCACATTTATTCTATTTCATTGCTGTTGCTTTTATTACCTTAACCCATAACTTGAACGCTTAGCACTCTGGGTAAATATTTCAGCAGACAAGACATTGAAATAGTTAACTTATTTTTCCCAGAAAAAAGGTTTTGACATTCATTCTATTTCATTGCTGTTGCTTTTATTACCTTAACCCATAATGTTTAGCACTCTGGGTAAATATTTCAACAGACGACACATTGAAATAGTTTTCTCAGTTTTTCCAGAAAACAGGTTTTGACATTTTATTAAAATGGTCTCCTTAGTTGCATGAATTGTCAAAACCTGTTTTCTGGGAAAAATAAGAAAAATATTTTAAAATATCATCTGTTGAAATTTTTACCCAGTTGTGATTAGGTAGCCTGGCACCATGCTATGAGTTTTACATTTCTAATCTAACAAAGGTAAAATACTCCTTCTTGACTATTTTTCTACACATATCATCTCCCTTACCTGTCAGAAACTCATAACTGATCAGCCAAATTAGAGATAAAGACATCCAAAAGATAGGATTTTTGTAAAATATAAATAGTTATTATGTTGATTCATATATCAGTTAGATGGGAGCCAGTGTAGTGACTAGCCACAACTGCAGCAGATGATATTTTGATTTTGAGTTTGTATTTTACAGAGAAAATATCTCTTCACATTTCATGTGAATCATCTGCCTAGCATGTCTTCCTAAGGAGGCAATTTGCATGGAATGTCAAAATCTGTTTTCTGGAAAATGTTAGAGAAATATTTCAAAATGTTGTCTGCTGTATTTTTTTCCTAGCATGCTGAGCATTTATGTCCGTCAAATGTAATTAGCCTGGATATTCAATAAAGGTGACCATTCATATACTGTATTTACCCTAAATAGTGATCGAGACTCCTTAATGCCTTACCATTAGACTGGCTCCAGTGTAACTGATAACGTATTTACCCTAGGTATTCGGACATCTCAACTCCTTACCTTATCTGTTCTAAAATTTGAACTAGTACAATTCACTACCCGATGTTGTGTCTAAAAATTGCTGGATGAGTGACAAACAATGTACACCCAGATGAGACGCCGCGTTATGCGGCGTCTCATCTGAGTCTATACTGTTTGCTCAGGCCTGTCTGTCCGAATACATATGGTAAATACAGTATATGAATCAGCATAAAAACGATTTACATTTTACAAAAATACCATCCTTTTGGAATGTCCTTCTCTCTGATTTGGTTGATCAATAAGGCTATGAGTTTCCGACTAGTAAGGGAGATGATATGTGTAGAAAAATAATCAAGGAGGAGTATTTTACCTTTGTTAGATTAGAAATATAAAACTCATAGGGTGGTGCCAGGCTACCCTACCATATCTTATTGGAATTTACATTGAAATTAAAAAAAAACACACACATTAACACAGTATACAAATTCATTTGTAAAATGTATTCTAAGAACAGAAAACCCAGCATGTGCCACTGACCTTATATAGCTTACCTGAGCATGAAGTGTTCAAGGTGAGCTATTGTCTCGATGTCCTCGGTGTGTCAGGCGTCGTCTGTTGTGTGTTGCCTGTCATCTGTCACGCGGTGTCAACAGTTTGCTTTAAAAGCCTACTCCTACACCCCTGAGCAAAATGAAACTTGGTAGGAAGCATCTGAGTGAGCTGTAGATCAAAAATAGCTAAAAAATAGCTAAAATCCCTTTGGTCGCAAATCAGAGATGGCCACCATCTTGAAAACCTATTTTGCTCTTCTTCTCCTGAATCAAAAGGCCAATTGACACAAAACATGGTAGGAAGTATCGAGGCAACGCAGATCAAAAATAGCTAAAATTGTTCAGATCAGAAAGCCAAGATGGCCATCTTAAAATCTTTTTTGCACTTCTTCTCCTGAACTGAAAGGCCAATTGACTCGAAACTTGGTAGGAAGTATCAGGGCAACTTGTAGATAAAAAATAGCTTAATTCTTTACAATCAGAAATCTAAGATAGCCCCATGGTGGCCATCTTGAAAATCTATTTTGCTCTTCTTCTCCTGAACGGAAAGGCCAACTGACTTGAAACTTTGTAGGAAATATCAGGCAACTTTCAGATCAAAAATAGCTAAAATCATTCCAATTGGAAATCCAAGATTGCTGCCATGACAACCATCTTGAAAATCTATTTTGCTCTTTTTCTCCTGAACCGAAAGGCCAACTGACTCAAAACTTGGTAGGAAGTATGGGGCAACCTGTAGGTAAAAAAGCTAAAATCATTCCGATCTGAAATCCAAAATGGCTGCCATGTCCACCATCTGCGCTTCTCCTCCTGAACTGAAAGGCCATTTGACTCGAAACTTGATAGGAATTATCAGGGCAACTTGTAGATAAAAGATAGCTTAATTCTTTACAATCAGAAACTTAAGAGGGCCACAATGGCGGCCATCTTGAAAGTCTATTTTACTCTTGACTCCTGAACTGAAAGGCCAGTTGACTCCAACGGTAGGAAGTATCAGGGCAACTTGTAGATTAAATATAACTAGAATTGTTTGAATTGGAAATACAAAATGGCCGCCATCTTGAAAGTCTATTTTGTGCTTGTTCTATTGAACAGAAAGGCCAATTTACTTGAAACAGGGTAGGAAGTATCAGGGTGACTTGTAAATCAAAAGAAGATAAAATCATTTTGATCGGAAATCCAAGATGGCCACCATCTTGAAAATATATTTTGCACTTCATCTCCTGAACCAAAAGGCCAGTTGTCTTGAAATTTGGTAGGAAGTATGGGAGTAATTTGTAGAAAAAAACATAGTTGAAATTATTCTGCTTGGAAATCCAAGATGGCGGCAATTGAAAAAATATTTTGCACTTCTTTTCCTGACCTGAAAGGTCAGTTGACTCGAAACTTGGTAGGAAGGGTGACTTGTAGATCAAAAATATCTAAAATCATTCTGATTGGAAATCCAAGATGGCCACCATTGCAGCCATCTTGAAAATCTTGTTTGAAGTACTTCTCCTTAACGGAAAGGTCAGCTGACCTGAAACGTGATAGGAAGTATCTGGGTGACTTGATCTAAAACAGATAAAATAGTCCCAGTTGAAAATCCAAGATGGCCGCCACTGTTGCCATCTTGATAATATATTTCCAACCATTTCTCCTGAACAGAAAGGCCAACTGACTTAAAACTTCATTGGAAGTATCAGGATGACTTGTTCAAATTACAGCCCTGAGGTAAAAAATGGCCCCACCCCCAGGGGTCACTTGTCTGGTACTCATACGAATGATACAGGGTCATCTTGGCCCTCTTGTTTTACGATTAGCATTTTTGGTGTTAAAATCTTCTTTTTAGTTTCAAAAGTCATATGTAAATTATAATATTACATTTACAAAGTCCTTTTCAGTACCCGATAGCCCCTTTTCAGTTCTTTTTGGTGGAAAAGATCCTTTTTGCTGTTTAGTAGGACTTCACCTTAGGTTACACTTTTTACTTTAGCTGTAGAGTTAGCGCATTTTACTGGCGTATTCATCAGTATGATTAAAGTCTTATTTCTTCCAAATTTGAAATTTCTTTGGTTTTGTTTATTTATTTCCTATTTATAAGCATCAGAGGGTATAAGGCTAATATGTTTGAATGCAGGATTAAGCATTATCAGTGTAAGCAGGGATCTATTTGTTAGGTAGTTATTGGGTTGGTAGTAAGAAGAAAACAGAGTGTTGAAGTGTAGTACATTTGTGTATATTAAATCTGGTGGCGGTTTGGCAACCACCCTGAAAATGACTTTCTGAAAGATGTCAAAAGCAGATAGGGCATCACAAAAACATGCCTACGTAATTTTGACCCCCTTAAACCCCACTTTTATATAGTAAAACTGAGGTTTACAGGGTCTACATTATTTTTAGCTCACCTGAGCAAAAGCTCAGGGTGAGCTATTGTCATCACCATATGTCCGTCGTCCATCGTCATCCGTCGTTCGTCGTCCTTCGTTCGTCGTCAACAATTAGTTTGTTAACACTCTAGAGGTCACAGTTTTGACCCAATCTTGATGAAACTTGGTCAGAATGTTTGCCTCTATGAAGTCTAGGTCAGGTTTGATACGGGGTACTTGGGGTCAAAAACTAGGTCACCAGGTCAAATCAAAGGAAAAACTTGTTAACACTCTAGAGGTCATAGTTTTGACCCAATCTTGATGAAACTTGCTCAAAATGTTTGCCTCTATTAAATCTAGGTCAAGTTTGAAACTGGGTCACTTGGGGTCAAAAACTAGGTCACTGGGCCAGGTCAGCAGAAAACCTTGTTAACACTCTAGCGGTCACATTTTTGAAGCAATCATCATGAATCTTGCTCAATATGTTTGTCTTGATGATTTCTAGGTCAAGTTCAAAACTGGGTAACTTAGGGTCAAAAACTAGGTCACCGGGCCAAATCAGCAGAAAACTTTGTTAACACTCTAGCGGTCACATTTTTGAAGCAGTCATCATGAATCTTGCTCAAAATGTTTTTCTTGATGATTTCTAGGTCGAGTTCGAAACTGGGTCACTTGGAGTCAAAACCTAGGTCACCGGGCCATATCAGCAGGAAACCTTGTTAACACTCTAGCGGTCACATTTTTCAAGCAATCATCATGAATCTTGCTCAAAATGTTTGTCTTGATGATTTCTAGGTGAAGATGATTTCTAGGTGAAGTTTGAAACTGGGTCACTTGGAGTCAAAAACTAGATCACCGGGCCAAATCAGCTGAAAACCTTGTTAACACTCTAGTGGTCACATTTTTCAAGCAATCATCATGAATCTTGCTCAAAATGTTTGTCTTGACGATTTCTAGGTCAGGTTTGAAACTGAGTCATGTGGTGTCAAAAAACTAGGTCACCAGGCCAAACCAGCAGAAAACATTGTTAACACTCTAGCGGTCACATTTTTGAAGCAATGATCATGAATCTTGCTCAAAATGTTTGTCTTGATGAGTTCTAGGATATGTTTGAAACTGGGTCACATGGGGTCAAAAACTAGGTCACCTGGCCAAATCAGCAGAAAACCTTGTTAACATTCTAGCGGTCACATTTTTGAAGCAATCATCATGAATCTGCCTCAAAATGTTTGTCTTAATGATTTCTAGGTCAAGTTTGAAACTGGAACACCGGGGGTCAAAAACTAGGTCACCAGGCCAAATCAGCATAAAATCTTGTTATCACTCTAGCGGTCGATCGATCACATTTTTCAAGCAATCATGATGAATCTTGCTCAAAATGTTTGTCTTGATGAGTTCTAGGTCAAGTTTGAAACTGGGTCACTTGGAGTCAAAAACTAGGTCACCGGGCTAAATCAGCAGAAAACTTTGTTAACACTCTAGTGGTCACATTTTTGAAGCAATCATCATGAATCTTGCTCAAAATGTTTGTCTTGATGATTTCTAGGTCAGGTTCGAAACTGGTTCACCTGGGATCAAAAACTAGGTCACCTAGCCAGATCAGCAGAAAACCTTCCCAGCAAGCAAAAAATATAGGCCCTAAATGGGTATTTATATGGGTCCTACATGGGCAACCCATAAGGGACTCATGAGGGATTTGCAACAGGGTTCCATGTTGGACCCACATGGGCAAAGCCATGTGGGAACTATAAGGGTCCAGTATGGGAAATTATGTATCTAGAAAATATCACTTTTCCAGGATTATTTCAATTTTATCTCGGGGTCCCATATATTAGAATGTATATATTTTTATAGTTATCAAATTTTACCAATATGGGACCTAGGTCAAGTTTGAAACTGGGTCACTTGGAGTCAAAAACTAGGTGACCTGGCCAAATCAGCAGAAAACCTTGTTAACACTCTAGCGGTCACATTTTTGAAGCACTCATCATGAATCTTGCTCAAAATGTTTGTCTTGATGATTTCTAGGTCAAGTTTGAAACTGGGTCACATGGGGTCAAAAACTAGGTGACCTGGCCAAATCAGCAGAATACTGTTAACACTCCAGAGGTCACATTTTTTAAATAATCACCATAAATATTGCTCAAAATGTTTGTCTTGATGATTTCTAGGTCTAGTTTAAAACTGGGTCACTTGATGTCAAAAACTAGTTCACCAGGCCAAATCAAAGGAAAACTTGTTGATGCTCTAGAGGTCACATTTTTGAAGTGATGATCATGAATCTTGGTCAAAATGTTTGTCTTGATGATTTCAAGGTGATGTATAGTTTTCTGTCCAGTGACTCTCTTAAGTTTTTTTCCATTTAGGTCAGTTTCTCAGTAATTATTGGTCCTACAGAGTGATATTTGGTACTTGTGAAGTGTTTGTGTTTAGGTCAGTTTCTCAGTAACTATTGCTTCTACAGCCAGTGATACTTAGTACATGCATACATCTTAGCATGGCCTCTTGAGTGCAGTCATCCATATTTGACCTTGACCTTTATTTCACAGTCCATTAGACATGCTACATTGTCTTACTTGTTAATATAATCATTTTGAATTTTGATCAGAATGTTTGCCTTGATCAGTTCTAGATCAGGCTCTCAAAGTGCTATGTTGCTCAGGTGAGCGTTACAGGGCTATCATGGCCCTCTTGTTCTTATTTCTACTCAAAACCATAAATTGTGGGTACTCATTAGAATTGCCTTGCTGAGGCTGTTCTAACAGATACCCACAATCTATGTTTTGAGCAGAAATATGAAAAATATCAGAGTTTTTTTACCTGAAAATTTTCAGTTTATTTGGAGGTGAAATTTTCTATGTTTGAATAGGTGTGTTTTCATAATGGTAAATACAGGAGTTCATGGAAAATTCAGAACCCAGACTATACTTGTTATGGAGCTGTCAACATTTCCAGGATATCGTATCAATTGGTTGATAGGAGGCACTTTATGCGTTAGGATGATTATAGATATTAATGCTTAGCCTGCTGGGAAAAATTACAGCAGGCGGTATTTTGAAATATTTTTTTCTTATTTTTTTGCAGAAAATAATGTTTGACATTGTTTGCAAATTGTCTGAAAAGGAAGGAGGCAATTTTGCCCAGAAAATAAGGTTTGACAGTTTATGCAATTTGTCTCCTTTGGAGACAGTTTGCATGAAATGTCCAACCTTGTTTTCTGGACAAATAGCCCAAGAGAAAACTACAGCAGGCAACATTTGAAACATTTTTCTTAATTATTTTTCCCAGAAAATAATGTTTGACATTTCTTGCAAATTGTCTACTTTGGAGATAATTTACATAAAATGCAAAACA
This sequence comes from Anodontia alba, assembly GCA_964016985.1. Classification (NCBI taxonomy): domain Eukaryota; kingdom Metazoa; phylum Mollusca; class Bivalvia; order Lucinida; family Lucinidae; genus Anodontia; species Anodontia alba. The sequence continues at coordinate 107,036,141 of OZ024822.1, forward strand.
TATTGCTGTCTGCTGAGTTTGCCCAGAGAGAGGTAAAGATTAATGCCTAATGTCCTACAAGTTTTTTTTGTTTTTTTTTTCAAAGAATGCAAATTCAGAACAGACATCACAGACTGTGACAGCTGACCAGGGTCTGAATTGTTTGCCATTTAAGTAAACAGAAATTCACACTGTTGTAAAACATCCCTTTAAATATGAAATGGTTCAGCCCAACCTCCACAGTGGAAGAATCCACAAGACTTAAATGGGTTAAGCAAACATGAACTGTATGTCCAAGCCAGACTGAGTATACATACTGTGTGTTGTGTACTGTCTGGTCTGAAATTAACCTTGAAGCCCCATTCACGACTGCAGCAGATGACATTTTGACTTTTTAAAATCATTTTTTAAAGAAATAAGGCTTGACATTTCTTGCGAATTGTCTGCTTAGCAGACAGTTCACATGAAATTTCAAACCTTATTTTCTAAGAAAAAAAAAAAAAAAAAAATTCAAAGGTTATAACTGGCACTTAAAGGTTAAGTTTACAAAAAAGAAAATGGACAGATTCTGACAATTAAATTTTTATATTAAATATAGAAGGAAATTCACCAGGTATTTTTGCTATTCTCACACTTTTGCAAATATCCTTGCCAATATGAAAATTTGAGATTCGCAGCAAAATTGCCGAAAATAATATGATTGGCTGAGAGAAATATTGAAAAAAGTGAATCCTTACCAGTCCTTATGAATTTCTTACTAACCTTACGATTTATTAATAATTAATTTGCCGAATTTCTTGCAAATTCTTTCTGGATGTTATGAATACTTAAAAATGCCGTTGCAGATCTTGCAAATGCTTCAGAATGCCTTATGAATGAAATGACTGCAAGTGTTCTTACCAATGTTTTCTCTTTGTCACTTATTCACCAGCATCCGTAGAGTGAACGCCTGGTTTCAAAAAGTCAAGTTGTTAGCCATCATGCCTAGGGGCAGAAGAAAGGGTGATGGTGGCAGAGGCAGGGGCAAGGGAAAGTCAGACCATTCCCTTCCTGAACACAAAGCCTTTGCTTCCAAAGTCTGCCAAGGCTACCAGAAAACCCAGACCAGAATCCCAGAGGGATGAGATGCTAGACATTCAGTCAGAACCCTCTCATTACCTCATTCCTCCCCCACACTCTCTGGCTGCACATTCACCATCAAATGCCAAGATGTTTATAGTGAATAAGCCCAACAGGTGTAGTGCCAAGTGACTGAGGCCCAGCATTAACTAAGACACCATGTTTGAATGGTTGGAACAGACACCTGCCATTTATGACACCAACCATGTCAAGATGAATGCTAGCAAACCTCTACAGATGTCTTATGGTCGCTACAAATGCCTTGCCATCAATAAGAATGGCTTGCGATTGCTTACGAATATGTTGTGAAAGCAATGAGAATATGTTTTCTGTGCAAACTTTAGGAGCATGTTTCTAATATTCGCAACACCTCATGAATGATCATGAATGCTTACAAATGTCTGGCGATTTTTGCAAATTGGCTGCGAACTGCATTTGTAAAGCCCATTCACAACATATTTGCTCAGGTGTGAGAGCAGCATTAGAAAGATCAATTAAAAATCTTAGTAAATGATCAGTATGGTAGACACTGAGCAAACTGCTTCATTAGTAGCAATCTGATCTGCTCAGGCATTTCTGTCTGATTTGGTACTCGATCATAGCAGATTTACTCAGGCCTTCATAAAAGTTCTATAGCATACTGCCTTACTCTCTTTACCCAAAGTTTTTGGACAGGCAGGCATGGGCAAACAGTGAAGACCCAGATCAGATGCCACATTTTGTGGCATCTGATCTGGTCTACACTGTTTGCCAGTAATCTAGCAATATTTTATAAATATCAACAGGTAGAAAAATGGCATTGTTAAAAATTTCGGACTGGTATAATCAGGAGGTAAGGTGTCCAAATATTTAGGGTAAAAATGGTAATCAGGGCCCAGTTGTTCAAAGCATCGTTAGCTTAACAAGTTCATTAGTGGTCAATATGTTAACTGTTCTAGTTAGTAGAATATCTAATTCACAGGTATTTTTGCTGAAAAAACGTGAGTAGCTTTTGCATTTGCAAAGGCTTCTCACCTTTTTTCAGCAAAAATATTAGCATATATGCCGTATTCAATGATCAAAGTTTTAACAATACCTTAACTAACGACATCGTTAGTTTTGAACAACTGGGCCCAGGTGATCACTTCATTGTAATCGGCAAATGACTCTGAAATATTGTTGATGGGGTATTGACATGTAATTATTAACTTAGAACCATCCCTTATTCTAAAGAAAGTTCCATCAATTATTTATGATGTGAAGCACACAAAAAGAGCCCTTCTGCTAAATTGCGGACAAGGCAGGCCCAGATCAGCCTGCACATTAGTGCAGGCTGATCTGGGCCTGCCTTGTCTGCTTACAGAATTAATGGATACTGTAGTATTTGTGGAGGAACAGAGACAGTCCAGATCAGACTGCATGGATATGCATGCTGATCTGGACTCTCACTGTTTGCATATGACATAAGAGTCTTTTTCCCATGTTGTGCGTCTTATAGTCCATGTATACAGACATTCCCAAATAAAATTTGATCTTATAACATATGTGACCAGCATAGATCAAAATTTCAACTTTTGAATCTGCATGGCTTGAACAAGGTCTGCACTGTTCTCTAGTAAAATATTAATATTCTAGGTCTATACAATATGTTTAGTGACCAGGTAGACTCATATCAGACCATGCAGATGCACAGGTTGATCTGAGTCTAAGCTGGTTGTATATAAAATAAGGTGGATTTCTGTTTGGAGTGGCTCAATTATAATAGACAGCATAAAAGCTCTTTCTAATAAGGTCATCTCCAATCCTGGAGGAATCAATGCCTCAATTAATCAGCTGGACACTTTAACATCAGGATCTAGTGTAGACACCACAATGAATACAGGGCTTCAGATAAGAGACGTAACCAGAAATATTTTTTATTATTCATTTACGAAAACAAGCCTATTCAAATATATTTTTCCAAAAAATGAAAATTTTCAGATAAAAATTCTGATATTTTTCTTATTTCTGCGCAAAACATAGAGGCAGTTCTAATGAGTACCTACAATCTATGTTTATGAGCAAAAATAAGAAAAATAATTTATACCCCTGTAAACCCCAGTTTTACTACATAAGGGGTTTAAGGGGGTCAACATTATATAGGCATGTTTTCGTGATGTCTCCATAAAAACCTATGTTGCGGTAACTCATTAGAAGCACTTAGCCAAGGGGCTTCTATTGAGTACCCACAACAGATGTTTTTGTGGTGAAATAAGAAAATATATTACGTGCATAACCAAGAAATACCATGATTTCTACCAGACATAAAACTGGTATTTTCCTTGTTTTCTAAGAAGAAATATTTCCTCTTAGCCAGGGAAATAAATCTCTTTAACCGGAACTACTTTTTTTTTTTGTAACATATGAACAGCCTAGATTTTGACCCTGCTGTCAATATCATTTAGGATAAAAACAAAAGCTATCCTAAATATATTATTTATTACTACGCCGACCCAAAATAGAAATGACAGCGTAAACAAACTGGCAGACTAGACTTGCCACGAAAGCCTCTTAAATGGTGTACTCTGTTGCGGCGAAATGCATGTAATATACAATTTATTCATTTCTCCTATTTTAAATATGGGATTTATAAACCTCGGGAACGAGTGCGAAGCACGAGTTTCTTTATCTGATTTTTTTTACCTCCTGAGTTTTATAAATACCATATTTAAAATAGGAGAATGAATAAACTCTATATAGATATTTTTTGGTTGAGAACCCCCCTCCTCTCCCCCCAAAAAAACAGTCAAAAAAACAAACAAAAAAAACACCTTATATGGAGCTATGATACCATAACTTACCTAAATATTCTGGCCTCTTTATGCATTATTGTACCAGTTCTAAAATTTGGTCAAATCCATGTGACAACTAGGTGATGTGTCATGTGGTGCTGGATTTGTGGCAAACAGTGTAAACCCTGGTCTTGGCATACCTTTTAGCAAAGATTGGATCTACAATGTTTTCAGAAGCATGTCTGTATGAAAAATTAAGGTTGTGGCCCCACTCCCCTAGTAAATTTTTCCTGACCGTTCCAAGGAGGTACTTCTGCTGTGGTTTACTATTTCTGTCAATGTATGTCTTTGCATGCTTGTATGTCCTGGTGAAATTTTTACTTTGGATAGCTGTAAGGCCAATTTTATTGGGAAAGAAATTGTCTTTTTGGCTTTCTACTTGTAGTGTTTTGATTGTTGTTCCGTTGCTTTAAGTGCATCCTTCTTTCCCTTTGGTGTCTTTGAATGGAAGGTGTTAGGTAATCGTATTGATTCCTGATCATTGCTTCCTTTCTATTTAAATATGATAAAATTAAAAGCATTTGTCTGTATTCAGGGTCATCTAGGTTGATGAAAATAATTTTCAAAACATGGCATGTGGCACAGACTATTCTTGTCATGCACAGTTCATGTTTCAGGTTCAAATATTGTGGAGTGGAAGTTGAAAAAAGCAGACTGCTTTCATTCTCATCCAATTGAATATGTGATTTGTTATATGTATATGTCAAAATGTTGAAATGAAATATGTTTAAAACTAAATATTGTCTTGATTTTACGTGCATGTTCTGATTACACTTCTGATTAGACTGCACAAGTGTCCAGTCTGGTCTGAGCCTGAAGAAATCATATTAACCCTTGTCCTACTGAATAAATTAAGATGCCATGTCCACTTCTAATTTTCAGCCAATCAGATTACTTGATCCAGATTCTTGCTATAAATTCACATACTTTATGGCAAACAGTGCAGATCCAGATCAGTTGGCTTCCTCAGAAGCCAGCTGATCTGGATCTACAATGTTTGCAAAGCAGGGTATATCCGGGTTCAGCAGGACAAGGGTTAAGTATTAGTTTTGAAATGGCATGTTTTTACTGAATAGGCTTCATTTCCACAGAGAATATTCGGGCCACATCAAGCAAAAAAGTGCCTTTGAACTTGCACAAAATGTGCGGATTCACATCCTCCGGCACATGTGCAAGGTCTCATCTGGGCCTTTGCTCTCCATTCATCTGTTTTGTAGAATACAATGATTCTGTTTGCGGACAGTGAAGGCCCTAACTGTGTGAGTGCGCAGGCTGACCTGGGCTTTCGCTGTCTACATATGCCCAAAGACACGTCTACAGTTCAGTCTTGGCCGGCACAATTCACATATGTCTAAAGACCTGTTTTGTCATGATACAGCTAAACTAGTCTTAAACAAGCTGTTATTGATGGTCAGAGACCACCTGAGAGCATGTATTGGTCAATTATTAGTGCTTCAGGACAAATCAGCAGACAACAAAAGAGTGATACTTTTCTTAACCTCTCTAATAAGGCTTTCTTTATTTCATTCATTCAGATTGCTGATTTTAACCTTTACCACTCTCTGGACAGATTCAGCAGCTGACAAACTGACAACATTTTGCTTATTATAGCTTGCTTTGTTATAGCCCCGCTTTGAAAAAGTGGGACTATACTGGATTTGCCATCAAAGTGGGGCTATACTGGATTTGCCATGTCCTTCCATGATTCCGTGACTCTGGGATTCTGTGACTCCTTAAATCCGTCATTCTGTGATTCCGTGACTGCAAAGTTTGCTTAATAGCTTTGATGTTTATGGTCCTAATTCAATAAAACTTATACTACACTTGTAAGGTGTAGTCGCAGAATAGTAGCCAAGGGCCCATAACTCTTGGAGTTTTGTCCCTTGGTAGGTTTTCAAAATTTAAAATGCATTTTGCTTAATAACTTTTATGTTTGTCATCCTACTTCAATGAAACTAATACCACACTTGGTCTCTGAGGTAAGGAAGGTGTATTGGCAGAATGGTAGCCAAGGGCCTATAACTCTTGGAGTAATGTCCCTTGGTAGGTTTTCAAAATTTGAAATGCATTTTGCTTCATAACTTATTATTGTGGTCCTACTTCAATGAAACTAATACCACACATGGTTTCTGAGGTAAGGAAGGTGTATTGGCAGAATGGTGGCCAAGGGCACATAACTCTTGCAGTTATGACCCTTCATAGAGTTTCAAATTTTGCTGTTCTTGAAAATTTTCGTAACAGATTTCTCAGGAACTATGAAAGCTAGAAAGCTGAAAGTTTGTTTAAAGATGGACAATGACTGGATGTATAGTGTATACTGGAATAAGGGCCAAGGATCCTTAACTCTTGGAGCTATGTCCCTTGGTAGGTTTTCAAAAAATTAAAATGCATTTTGCTCAATAACTTTTATGTTTGTGGTCCCACTTCGATGAAACTTATATCGTACTTGGCCTCTTAAGATAAGTGAGGTGTAATGGCAGAATGGTGGCCAAGGGCCCATAACTCTTGGAGTTATATCCCTTCATAGGTTTTCAAATTTTGCCATTCTTGAAAATTTTTGCAACAGATTTCTCAGGAACTATGAAAGCTAGAAAACTGAAAGTTTGTATAAACATGGACAATGACTGGATGTATTGTGTATACTGGAATAGGGACCAAGGGTCGATAACTTTTGGAGTTATGTCCCTTTGTAGGTTTTCAATAACTTATCTTTGTGATCCTACTTCAGTGAAATTATACCACACTTGGTCTCTAAGGTAAGGAAGTTGTAATGGCAGAATGGTGGTCAAGGGCCCATAACTCTTGGAATTATGTCCTGCCATAGGTTTTTCAAATTTTGCCATTCTTGAAAATTTTCCTAACAGATTTCTAAGGAACTATGAAAGCTAGAAAGCTAAAAGCTCGTATCAACATGGACAATGACTGGAGGTATTGTGTATACTGGAATAGGGGCCAAGGGTCCATACCACTTGAAGTTATGTCCCTTGGTAGGTTTTCAAAAAATTAAATTGCATTTTGCTCAATAACTTTTATGTTTGTGGTCCTACTTCGATGGAACTTGTACTACACTTGGGGGCTTTGAAAAGTGGTATTTGCATGGACAATGGGTTAATTGATGATGTACAGTAAATCCTGTGTAAGACAGCCACCTTCGAGACTGACTTTATAAAGGTACATGTCATGTAATTTTGCTAGCAAAATTACATGACATGTACCTTTTTAAGACAACCACCTTTCCACATCAACCACTGAAGTCAATTTCAAAGGTGGCTGTCTTACACAGGTTTTACTGTATCATGTATTCAGAAATCAGGGCCAAGGGACAGATAACACATAGATTAAATTCCCTCGATAGGTTTTAGGATGCAATGTTACCATGTCCTACAGTGGTGTTTCCTGGTAAGGATGAATTCAAAATATTTCAACACTATTTGTATTTCTCCTCGAATAGAGCTGCAGCGGGGCTATTGTCAGATTCTTTGACAGCTCTATTTTTTTTTTTTTCAGAAAATAGGATTTGACAATAGGAGATAATTTGCATGAAATGTCAAGCCTATTTTCTGGGAATAATAAGAAAAAGATTTCAAAATGTTATCAGTACTACAGCATAGAGCAGAGAATTGCTGACTTCTCTTCAGTTTTTATGTCCTGATACCAATTTTCATTGCAATGTTAATTCCATCTGTCACATAAATGCAGCAGAAAATGTCAAAAGGGTCCTAACTGCCAAAACTGGCACACTGAAACTTCCCCCACACATCTTTATTAAGTTTTCTGCCAAAAGAGGTAACAGAATTATTGGGAATACAATGGTTAGGGAATTGATGGATGCTGTACAGAACTGGATATATACAAAACCTTTAACCTTTACCATTCTCTGGGCAAATTCAGCAGACAACAAATTGATGATATTTATCCCAGAAAATAGGCTTTGGCATTTCATACAAATTGTCTCCATACAATTTGTATGAATTATCAAAACCTAAGTTCTTTGCTGATATATATTTACGCACCATGATAAGCATTAATGACCACAAAATGCTAAACTGGCATGAACCGGACAAAGCAGTAACATCAGCTAAAACAGGAAGAAGACTAGCATCAGTCTTAACCCTTAAAGCACCAATCACAACAATTGTCGTCTGCTTTGTCTTCTGCCAGTTACTTTTAAAAGTCATTGTTGCAAACAGTGTGGACCCAGATCAGACTGCTCCTCTAGGATCAGTCTGATCTGGGTCCACACTGTTTGCCTATATGCTAAAAGCATGTTGAAAAGTTTGCAAGAAGATGCAGCAGACGACATAAACAGACAAAATTTTCAGATGCAGGTTTTCTTTGCATTTTAAGGGTTAACCCATTTCAGACTGAATTCACTCCCCACACTATATTTGGAAGAGTCGAATTTCAATTTTAGGTATGTCAGGCTATGTGATTTAGATATTCCTAGAGAAAAATGGCTAAACTGTTTGCAAACAATGGAACCTTTGATCAGACACCCCATTTTGTCGTGTCTGATCTGGGACTGCACTGTTTGTCAATTACCCGTTTTGGGATCTCTCAACTAACTTGGGTTAAATCGACTTGATACACACTCAGTAGATTTTCTGCCATTTTCTACAAGGGAAACAACTTTTGTGACTTCCTGTTTGCTTTCCTGCACACAGAGCCCCTTCTGAAAGGAGGTCTAAAAGGAAAGAATTTGCTCCCTGAGGGTGCAAATGCTTTCTGCTTTCTAATAGTGTAAAGAAACACACTGGGGAGGATTTAGATTCAAGTTGTTTTCAATTCAGGCAGGATAAAAATACTTCTGTTTTCCATTCATCTTGAATGGATGAAAGTAGATCAGCCAATCAGAGTCCAGGAATTATATAATGAATATAGGAAGATTGTACAGCACCTTACAAAAATTTAAAAGTGAGTCTATAAATTCTTGGATAGTGTAAACATCTAACTTGATCCAAGTACTGTCATGTTGAACCAAGAACTTGTTCAAGTTGTTTGATAGTCTAAACAGGCTTTTAACCCTTTAATTCCCTGAATTTCAGAAGTGTTCTCTTCCATCATTGAATTTTTCGACTATGTTTCATTGTTTCTGGATAACTCCTCCTACAGTTTTCATTGGATCACACTGAAATTTGATGGACAGTTAGCCCATGAGGTGGTACAGAGCATATTGTTTTGAGGTTGCAGTAAACCAGATTTTGATAAACAAATTTTCATATTCTTTCAAGGTTATAGTACATCAAATTTCCATATAAGTTATAACATCAAAGCATCCTCACTTGCTTTCAGGCTAACTCCTACAGATTTCACCAATACCAGTTGAGACTGTGAAGTGATACAGCACATATTGTTTTGAGGTTACAGTACACCAATTGTTTGGTAGAGTTTTACAGCCATGTTTTCTACATGTTTTGTTACCCTGCAGTGGCGGGACATCATGCAGTGTCTGCAATGCTTTTATTACTTTTGCACCAAAATGCATCTTGTGGATGTCTCAGTCCTTTAGTCCACTCATCCATCATACAAACATCCATCCATCCATCTAAATTTCATTTCTGTGTGATAACTTTTGCATTGTTTCTGGAATTCCATTGAAATTTTTAGGTGCTTTGAAATTTTTAGGCATTCTGCAGTATCTGATCTGGGTCTACACTGTTTACTCAGGTGTGCCTTTCCAAATACTTAGGATAAATATGATCAGCAACAAAACAGGATAGCTGTGCCAGTACTGAGAACAAAAAAAAAAAATAAATTTGTGCGAATGAAATATTTCTTTACCTTTTTCACTGCCACAGGGGAAATTAACAGGCTTTTGCAAACAGCACATATCCAGATGAGCTGTCTCATCAGGATCAAAGCTGTTTGACATTCAGTCTTTCAACTTCACATATCAACGTCTTTTCAACCAATAGTTTGTTAAGAAAACAACAAAGCAGAGAACAAATGTAGTCTGAAATTTGGTGCCAAAAGAGTTAAAAGAATTCAGCAAAACGATATGTGGACTTAAATATTTTCTTTGAAGTTGGGAATTTTTATTTTTACTTCTTTTTTGAAGTGGCAATTTCAAAGATAAATTAATGCTTAGCACTCTGAGTAAAATTTTCAGCAGTCAACATTTTGAAATATTTTTTTGTTATTTTTCCCAGAAAACAGGTTTTGACATTTTGCACACATTGCTTTCACTGGAGACAATTTGCATGAGATGTCAGAACCTATTTTCTTGGAAACATAAGAGTGGTAAAGGTTAATCAGCATGGCTTAACATATGAGCCAGCGCAACCTACAATATGACTTGTGCAAGCAGCACAGACTCAGATCAGCCTGCACATCCACACATTCTGAACAGACCCAGCTAGCATTCTACATAAATCTACAGCGGGCTGTTATCGGCCCGTCAGCTACCCTGACGGGCCGATAACGGCCCGCTGTAGATATATGTAGAATGCTTACTGGGGAGTCTTTGCTGATTGCATGTACCTTCTTCAGCCTCCAAGCAATCCAAAGAGGGATAAACGAGAACCCTTTTCACATTAGGTGGATGTACAGGCTGATCTATGTCTGTACTAATCACACAAGTCTTACTGTAGGTTTTGTCATGTGCTGACTCATATGTTTTCATGGGGAAAATAACATTTCTATCTCCAAAATAAGTTATCCTGAGAAAGATATGAGGGTGAGTCAAGAAGTAACCAGCCTAACTTATTTCTGGTTGAGATCCACCTCTTATTTTTCAATGTAATTGCCCTCTAGTATGATGCACTTAGACCAACGATATTCAAGTGCCATCAGCCCAGAACTGAAAAAGTCAGGGTCCTTTCCATTGACCCACTCCTCAACTGCCGCCACGACTTCTTCATCAGACCAGAAATGAAGTCCACGGATATCCTTTTTCAAGTTTGGTAATAGGAAGAGGTAGCTAGGAGCTAGGTCAGGCGAATAGGCAGGATGTGGTATTAATTCATACCAGTTTCGCTCTACAGCATCCATTGCAACTTTGCAAGTGTGGACTCTCTCGTTGTCCTGTTGCAGCAAAACACCTTTAGAGAGTTTACCTCGGCATTTTTTCACGGATGGCGGTTCTCAGCTGGTCTAACAAGTTTGCATAGTACACTCCAGTTATTATACTTCTCTTGGGTAAAAAGTCCAACATAATAACCTCTTTTGCGTCCCAAAATACTGTGGCCATCACCTTGCCAGCAGATGGTTGCGTCTTGAACTTCTTTGGCCTCGGGGACCCAGGCCCTACCCACTGACGACTGAGCTTTATTCTGTGGCTCATAATAATGAACCCAAGTCTCATCTACAGTCACCAGACGCAAAAGAAAATCATCTTTTGACCTAAAACGCTTCAACAAGGCACTGCCTACTGATGCTCTGGTTGCCATTAGTTCATCGCTAAGGGATTTGGGGACCCAATGGGCTGTTAGCTTGCACATACCTAAACGATCATGTAAGATTGTTGAAATGCTACCATGTGAATTGCCTAATGCTTGCGCTATTTCTTCCACCTGAATTAGCCTATCAGAGTATACCAGATCCCGAACTTTCTTACACATTTCTTCGTCGGTGACATCCAGTGGGCGTCAAGACCTGGCTTCATCTTCTAAAGACGTTCTACCGCGTTTGAATTCTGCTACCCAGAATTTAACCTGAGCATAAGATGGTGCAGAAGACCCATAAACACTGGCTAACTCACCCTGCATTTCCTTGCCTGTTTTACCTTTTAAATACAAGTACCGAATTACAGCAGGGTACTCAACTTTAGATGAAAAGCATGCCTTTGCATCACTAGCCATGTTTGACATTCAATATCTTATTAAAGAATGACTCGATATGCGTGTAATTTTGTACCCATGTATAAATTATATACTGAAACAAAGCATGAAAATCCTCACCATCTCGGTCCATCAAAAATTTATTGACACGCCCTCGTAGTAATTCTATAATTGATAGATTTGAAGGTCTGACTATAATTGCAGGAGTCAGGCAACAGCAAAACTAATAGCATGGTCTGTGCAAACAATGAAAACTAAGAAAAACCCGCAAATTGGTGCATTCTGATCGGTGCCATTACTCTTTAATTCATGAATTTTTTATAGCCTGTACATTGTACAAATGAACAGCAAACACTTAGATCAGATTGTACATCTCATTCTGTAGTCTAATTGAAATGTTTGATGTTCACATACCACATTGTTGGTTTTGCTGTGGTCAGAGTTTAATGCTTAGCACTCTGGGTAAATATTTCAGTAGATGACATTTTGAAATATTTTTTTTTTTATTTTCCAGAAAACAGGCTTTGACATTTCATGCAAATTCTCCTTTGGAGACAATTTGCATGAAATGTCAAGCCTTTTTTCTGGGAAAAATGAGAAAAATAGTATCAATTTGTCGTCTGCTGAATTAGCCAAGTAAGTGGTAAAGATTAATTAAAAGATTTTTTGCAAGCCAGTGCAATAAAGTAACCCCAACTCTCTGCCTGGTCAATGACTCGTCTGGTGCAGACCACAATTATTGACAAATAAATATATTTTACTTATTTTGCACCCACCGTTGACATTTGCCAGTTTATTTGAATTTTATCTAATTGCTGTATTTACCATAAGCATTTTTTTTTAGTTTGGGCTTCACCAATTGAAAAAAAGTTCTCTTACTTGAAGGCGCAGTTCAGCATGTACTTCTGTAAGGCCTGATCAAAGCCTTCACTCTCCTCTTGAACTACAGTAATTTTTATTTCTTTATTTGCCCTAAATTGAATGTGCTAAAATGCAGTCTTATCTAGGCTGTCATTGCCCACATATGGCAAAAGGGCCTTTTTTCTTATTACACATCGGTAATTGTGGTTCAGTTGAATTTCCCAAAGAACAGAGATTGTGAAAAAGACACAAGTGAACTTGCAAAAAAAAATCTTTTTACAGTCAATCATTTACAATATTTATACCAAATATTCAGGCAGACATGCCTAAGCAAACGGTGGAGGGTTAGGCTTAGGTCAAACCATTCTTAAAAGGAGCAAGTTTTCTCAGCATCTACTCTGTTTTACATTCAGATGACACTTTTTAGACACTTCACCTAGTACGGTTACTGTCCTAAATTTCAAATACTTTATTTCATCCTTTTTTTTGGACTAAATTTTGCTTTTTATGTAATTATTTCAAAATACTTAGTGGAATGGCAAACAGTGTATACCTTGATGAGACTGCTTTTTAGGAGCTGTCTGATCTAGGCTGAACTGTTTGCATATGCCATTTTATCAGAAACGAAATTTTAGGACATTTACCATAGTCAGAATAGATGTGTTTACAATTTTATCCATTGATGTTTTACCCTAATAATTTGGACAGACAGTCCTGAGTAAGCTGTGTAGATGGAGACCAAACTGTTCTAAAAAAGAACATTTTGAACTGTGTCTGCATTGTTAGCAGCCATTCAGGTTTAAACATATGCCCATGTCCTGTTTTTAACATAAATCTCTGCATGCTGAAATGTAATCCGAGCCTTCTCTGATGTTAAAAAAGCCTTTTTTTGTTTTATGATTTGGCGGCTTTTAAAACCCGCCAAATCATAACGTAAAAAAGACTTTTATTAACATCAGAGAATGCTCAGATTACCTGAAATGCTGAATTAAACAGTTGCAGATGACATTTTAAAACATTGTTCTTATTTTTCTCAGACTAAAAAAGAGCTGGATATTTTCTAGAGAATAAAGTCTCTCTCTCTGTCTGTCTTTCTCTTTGTCTCTTTTCCTCTCCAGCAAATATTGGTATAAATAGGATACTGTATTTACCTTAGGGTATTGAGACAGAGAGGCCTGAGCAAACAGTTAGTCAAAGAATATGGCATCTAATCATAGTCTCCACTTATTGCCACTCATCACGAAAACACACCTATTCAAAAATATAGAAAATTATACCTACAAACACTGAAAATTTTCAGATAAAAAACTCTGATAATTTTCATATTTCTGCTCAAAACATAGATTGTGGGTACTTGTTAGAACTGCCTCAGTGAGGCAGTCCTAACAAGTACCCACAATCTATGTTTTCGAGCAAAAATAAGAAAAAATCATGTATACCCTTGTAAACCCCAGTTTTGCTATATGAAAGTGGGACTTTAGGGTGGCAAAATTATATAGGCATGTTTTCGTGATGCTATCCTGCAGCTTTTAGACAAATCAACGGGTAGTAATGTGTACTTGTTCAAATTTTAGGACAAGTGTGGTAAGGAGTTAAGATTCCACAATAGTTATTGTAAATAGGGTATTTTAAATAAACTTTGCAAATCAAAAGGATGAAATTGAATGAGAACTTGAAGCTCTATGATTTGAAAAATAATTGTTTAGCCCTTAAAGCACAAATCACAACTGCAGCAGACAACATTTTGATTTTTTTTTTATTTTTCAGAAAATGTAGGGCTTGCTAGGCAGATGCTTCATATGAGAATAATAATAATTAAGAAAAAGTAAGATGGCATCTGTTAAAATTTTTCTTGGCATTTTAAGGGTTATTATTGCAAGGAAAATTGCTTTTCTGCATTTAAGCTTTAAACAGCAGCAGGTAACATTTTCAGATGCTTTTTTTCTTGCTTTTCACAGTAAATAAGGCTAGACATTTTATTCAGATGAGATAATCTGAAGTCTTACGTCTTGTTTTCTTGTTTATTAGCTCACCTGAGCACGAAGTGCTCATGGTGAGCTATTGTGGTCAGTCAATGTCCGTCGTCCGTCGTCCGTCGTGCGTCGTGCGTCGTCCGTCGTCCGTCGTGCGGCGTCAACAATTGCTTTAAAAGCCTACTCCTCCTACACCCCTGGGCCAATTGACTTGATACTTGGTAGGAAGCATCGGGGTGACTTGTAGATCAAAAATAGCTAAAATCGTTCCTATCGGAAATCCAAGATGGCCGCCATGGCCGCCATCTTGAAAATCTATTTTTTGCTTCTTCTCCTGAACCGAAAGGCCAATTGACTCCAAACTTGCTAGGAAGCATCAGGGTGACTTGTAGATCAAAAGTAGCTAAAATCGTGCCGATCGGAAATCCAAGATGGCCGCCATGGCCGCCATCTTGAAAATCTATTTTTCACTTAAACTCCTAAACCCAAAAGCCAATTGACCCCAAACTTGGTAGGAGGCATTGGGGTGACTTATAGATCAAAAATAACAAAAATCGTGCCTATCGGAAATCCAAGATGGCTGCCATGGCAGCCATCTTGAAAATCTATTTTTCGCTTCTTCTCCTGAACCGAAAGGCCAGTTGACTCCAAACTTCGTAGGAAGCATCGGGGTGACTTGTAGATCAAAAATAGCTAAAATCATGCCGATCGTAAAACCAGGATGGGCGCCATGGCAGCCATCTTGAAAATCTATTTTTCGCTGATTCTCCTGAACTGAAAGGCCAGTTGACTCCACACTTGGTAGGAAGCATTTGGGTGACTTGTAGATCAAAAATAGCTAAAATCATGCCGATCGTAAAACCAAGATGGCCGCCATGGCGTCTATCTTGAAAATCTACTTTTCGCTTCTTCTCCTAAACCCAAAAGTCACTTGACTCGAAACTTAGTAGGAAGCATCAGGTTGACTTGTAGGTCAAATGTAGCTAAAATCGTTCTGATCAGAAATCCCAGATGGCCACCATGGCCGCCATCTTGAAAATCTATATTTAGCTTCTTCTCCTGCACCGAAAGGCCAAATGACTCCAAACATTGTAGGAGACATTGGGGTGACTTGTAGATCAAAAATAGCTAAAATTGTGCCAATTGGATATCCAAGATGGCCGCCATGGCAGCCATCTTGAAAATCTATTTTTCGCCTCTTCTCCTGAACTGAAAGGCCAGTTGACTCGAAACTTGGTAGGAAGCATTGGGGTGACTCGTAGATCAAAAATAGCTAAAATCGTGCCGATTGTAATTCCAAGCTGGCTGCCATTTAGAGTTTGTTCAAATGATCACCCTCAATTGACTGGCATGCCATATATCTTCTTCAAAATAAAGAACTGCTTAAATGATGATCTTTTCATTAGTTGCGATGACAGGATTGGAAAAATGTTGCATAACATCTGCATATCTGCAGTGACTGTGTCACTCAGGTGAGCGACCCGTGGCCCGTGGGCCTCTTGTTTTAAAATTTCATCTGATAAAGCCTACATAATGCTGAATGTTTAATGAATTCTAATTTTTCTTATAGTGCAGTAATATGCATGACAATTTCCCAGAATATTTCCCAATGCATGACAATTTAACCAGTTAATTCATAACTCCAGACAAGAGAGGATATTCGGTAAATATTTTTCTTATTTCTCCACAAAAATATATGTTGTGGGAACTTATTAGAAGCATCTCATTGAGATGCGTCTAACTAGTACATACAGCATATTTTTTTCATGGAGGAATAAGAAGAAAAAAATCAATACTTTTTTATTAAAAAAAAAAAGCACATTATCTGAAACTATAGTATTAACTCTTTGCATGCTGGGTAATTTTGCATGCTTTTTTGTCGTCTGAGGATTTTTTTAAAATTAATTTTCTCAAAAAAAATCTTTCTGGAATACCATCAGAATGTCAAACAGTTTGGATCCAGATCAGGCCCGACATTTTGTCGGGCCTGATCTGGATCCAAACTGTTTGCAAAGGTTATCAGCAGATGCCAAAAGTCACCACTAGCGGGGAAAAGGTTAAAGAAAAAAAAAAAAAAGCTTTTGCAGATTTTGTGTAATTGCTCTGTTCCTACAAAAGCTATGTTACAATTTGGTTTATTCATTTCATTTATTTGAGAAAGCCAGACAATCTCTTGAGAGATAGCAGAGGAGATAGGCAAGGTTCAAGATAAGAAGTGTTGACTTGTCTATTTCTCTTATTTCGCCACAAACAGAAAACATGTCACATCTTATTAGAATGAGCTGAGTGAACTGATTCTAATCATATGTTTGAATATATGTTTTTGTGGAGAAATCAGAAGAAAGAATGTGAAATAGTTTTGTCTCTGCAATCACAGGTTGTCAGGAACATTTGATATTGGACAAGAAGCTGTCCTTTCTCCAAGTTTTAATGTTTATTGATGACCAGTTTGATACCTTCAAGAATATGGTTGACAATAATATTTTGATTTATTGCCTTCTCACAAGCACTGCCTAGTTTTATATTAACCCTTGCCATGCTGAATAAATTAAGATGCCATGCTCACTTCCAGTTTTCAGCCAATCAGATTACTTGATCCAGGTTGTTGATATAAATTCCCATACTGAATGACAAACAGTGCAGATTCGGATCAGAAGAAGTCAACTGATCTGGATCTACACTGTTTGCAAAGGCAGAACATATTGCGTTCAGCAGGACAAGAGTTCATAATAAATGCAAATTGCTAGACTTATTTTGTCATCATAAATATGACACATGATCAAAAAAAAAAAATGCCAGCTGAAACCTGATATCATCTGTACCATAATTACCCCATGCTTACTACCAAGTTTCAAGTTAATTGTCCTTTTGGTTCAGGAGAAGAAGCGTAACATGGATTTTCAAGATGGCAGCCATGGCCGCCATCTTGGATTTCCTGTAGGAACAATTTTAGCTATTTTTAGCTTATCTGAGCTATGCTCAGGATGAGCTGTGTTGATCACCCGTCTGTGAGGGCAGACGCCAAGTACATTCAGAGTTCTGTTGATGTCTGTTTATTCGGTCATTGTGTTTAAATTTGCTTTTGGGGTTAAAAAATTGGTGTTGTGGGGTTAAAAAGATCAAAGAAAGATCAAAGGGATAACATCACAACGTCCGTCCTGTAAGTACGTCCATCCAACTGTCCGTATTTTCAAACCACTTCTCCTCTGAAGCCACTGTGCCAATTTTGCTCAAATTTCATATAGAGCCTCCTTAGGTTGACGGAATGAAAGATTGCTAAAATGGTTGCAGTCCGTTGACTAAGATGGCCGCCATGCCCATATATGGTCAAAAGCTTTAAAACTCTTATCCAGAACTGAGGATGCCTTGGAGCTGAATCTTTGCACAAATCATCTGGGACAGGAGGTCTGCCAAAGTTGCTAAAATGATGGTCTTACATTGACGTTTGATCTTTTTACAGTGAGGTTAAGTTTGTTTCCCTATGTATTTGTATGGGCCCCATACATTTGTATGGGAAAAACATTGAGAATTTCAAATGACTTCTCCTCTGAAGCCTCTGGACCAGTGTTGCTAAAATTTCAATTGGAGCCTCCTTGGGGCAGGGGAATGCTAAATTAGTCACGGTCCATTGACCATGATGGCCACCATGCCCATATAAACCTTATAAAATCTTCTCCAGAACTAAAGAAGCCTCGGGAGGTCTACCAAAATTGCTAAAATGATGTTGATGTTTGACCTTTTTACGGCAAGGTCAAATTTGCTTTCCCATGCATTTTTATGGGTCCTATACATTTATATGGGAAAAATTTTGAGAATTGGTATTATGGACATTTCCTCTAAAGACTATGATCCAATTGAGTTGAAACTTGATCAGGAGCATCGGGGTGCCTAGTAGACAAAAAATAGATAAAACTGAGCCGATTGAAAATCCAAGATGGCCACCACGACCGCCATCTTGAAAATCAATTTTTCGACATTTTTTAGCCAAAACTTGCTCTTAAGCAACAGGACAACTTTTAGATTGAAATGAGCTAAAATCATGTCGAACAGAAATCCAAGATGGCTGCTATAGCCACCATCTTGCAAATCTGTTTTGGACATCTTCTCGCAAACCACAAGGCCAATTAAGTTGAAACTTACAATGTAGCAACAGGTTTATGTGCAGATGAAAAATAGCCTAAATCATGCCGATTGGAAATCCAAAATGGCTGCCATAGCTGCCATCTTGAAAACCAGTTTTTGACTTCTCCACCCAAACCATTGGGCAATTTGAGTTAAAACACACTTATGCAACAGGATGACCTCTAGATAGAAAATAGCTATATTATAAAAAGAATGACCCTTGAGAGCAATAAACTCGCACACAAAGACAAAAATAGCTGAAGTTTCTAAAACTTACAATATATAAGCTTTAAGCTACAATCAACATTTTATTCTGTGAGGTTTATCTCCCCTTGCCCCTGTGCTGTATACATGTATAAAATCATGATCAGAAATCAGTTAGCCAAATCCAGGATTCTACTGTTAAAATGGGACTGAGAGTTTGTTCAAATGGTCATGCTCTATTGACTGTCATGCCCATATATGGTAAAATAATGATAATAAAAAAAACAACACATTCTTCTTCTTCAAAACTAAGAACTGCTCAAATAATGATCCTTTCATTAGTTGTAATGACAGGATTGGAAAAATGTTGCATAACATCTGCATATCTGCAGTGGCCATTTCACTAAGGTGAGCGAGCGGTGGCCCGTGGGCCTCTTGTTTATCCACAAGTCGTCCTGATGCTTCCTACCAAGTTTCAAGTCACTTGGCCTTTCGGTTCAGGAGAAGTGAAAAATAGATTTTCAAGATGGCTGTATTGCTCACCTGATTATCAGATAAATTGACATTTCAGTTCAGGAGAAGAAGTGTAAAACAGATTTCCAAGATAGCAGCCATGGCGCCATCTTGGATAACTGATCGGAATGATTTTAGCTCTTTTTTGTCCACAAGTCACCCTGATGCTTCCTGCCAAATGTGGAGTTAATTGGCGGGCCATCTTGGCCTTCTTTTTTTTTTCATGAGGCTTATCAGACTAATTACTGGCAGATCCTGGCTTAAAGCTGTAAGAATTTGTTGACGTAATATTATTAGTGTGTGGCTTAATTTAGTATGCATGTTCGGAAATTTATTTCTACAGACAGTAGAACTTTGGAAGTGGCAAACACTGGGTTTCTTCAGCTTAATTTTGACAAATAGACAAGCATTTTAAGATGGAGGCTTTCATATAATTCAATAAAATTGGTTCCATATAAATGAATGGTTTGCATGTGCATATCAAAATTAGATTATATCAGGTTAAGCCTTATAATTTGTCTGGCTCAGACAGAAAGGCCAAGGAAGATATGGCATAGCTCCTGATAAGAGGAATATCCAAATAATATTTTTCTTATTTCTCCACAAAAACATATATTATGGGTACTCATTAGAAGTGCCTCAATGAGGTGCTTCTAATGAGTACCACAACATATGTTTTCATGGAGAAATAAGAAAACTATTGATACTTTCCAGTTGAAAAAAAAATGCCTTATCTGGAGCTGTGGCAGAAAGACAGGCCTAGGAAGATATGAGGAAAAAACATTATTAGTTATTTGGGTTCCTGACAGGGACATAGGGTCATATTCCCTGCCCAAGAATTATGTCCACCCAAGCCATTAGGAGAGGGTGACATACTTCTCAGGCAGGATATATGAGCGAATGTCCTGTCAGGATTTGTTGTACTGCAAAACTTTTATTGTGAGTTTTGTGAGTTATTTGTCACAGTGTAACCAATAACAGATCAAACAGCACCAGACCTCATGAATACTTTGCATGCTGGGTAAAAATTTCATTTTTAAATAATTTTCTTTTCTGAGAAAATGGATTTGACATTTCATGCAAATTGTCTTCTTAGGAGGCAAAATTTTATTAGAAGCTCAAAACCGATACCAAAGTCTACATCTGCATCAAAAATTAATCAAATTACAAATTTTAAATGGTTTCCTATGTTAAAAAATAAAGATTTTAAGACTGTATTTTGCAGTGCACCAGTGTTATCAGAGAAAAGAAGTTCCCCAGGTAAATCTGGTAATACCACCTGTTGTGAACAGACTCATTAGTGTAGGAGAATTGAGGGCAGTAGCCATAAAACATCTGGTTGAATTATCAGTTGAGCATGATTTTTTTGCCACTTTTTTCTAAGAGAAAAACTTGTCATGTTTTATTTTTGACAGAGTCATGGCACCTGCTTGATGTAAGTACAGTGGCAGGGCATGGTGCAGTGCTTGCAGCAGCCCTTTTATTACAAGGGAGACACCTTTTTATGGCTCCCTGTTTGCTTTCCTGCATACCAAACCCCATCTCAAAACAAGGAAGAATTTTCTTCTGTTGGGAGCAAAATCTTTTGTTTTAGAATGGATCTCTTTTCAGAAGACAGTTTTGAGTAAACAATTTTTTCAGTAAACAATTTTGAAAGAGTTACCTCCCTGGTAAGCATATCTATTCCCCTTAAGGGATTGGATACACCTTCAGGGGAGATAACTCTGTCTAAATGGTATTTGACTCACTTCTGGAAAATGGTCCACTTTACAAGGAGAGCAAATTATTTCCTTTTAAAGTAGACTCCTTTTCAGAATAAACATAATGTTCAAAAATGCAAATGGGAAATCACAAAAGTTGTTTTCCTTGGCAGTGATTGCATGAAAATCTACCAAGTTTAGCCACCCCACTGAAGCATCCTTTTCTTGTGATCTAGCTCAAATGTTATCATCTGAATGTCTTTGCAAAAGGATATATTGTATGTTCAGTATATATTTATTGTAGGCAATATTCATGATGAAGTCTGTTATTGCATGTGAAATTGTCTGATGTAGACATAAACATAACAAAAAGTTCTATTAAAGCACAAAGGTACTTCAGTAAAGTCCCAGCACAGGTGTACTTCAGTAGTCTTACAGTACATATAAAACTGAAGCATAGCTGATGTACTTCAGCAGTCTTGCAGTACAAATAGTTGAATCATAGCTGATGTACTTCAGCAGTCCTACAGTACAAATTGAAATATAGCTGATGTATTTCAGCATTCTTACAGTACAAATAAAGTTGAACCATATCAGATGTACTTCAGCTTTTTTAACCCTTAAAACGTCAAGCAAAACCTGCATCTGAAAATGTCGTCTGTTTATGTCGTCTGCTGAATATTCTTGCAAACTTTTCAAACCTATTTTTGCATACTGGCAAACAGTGTGGACCCAGATCAGACTGCTCCTAAGGGAGCAGTCTGATCTGGGTCCACACTGTTTGCAGAAATGACTTTTAAAGTAACCGGCAGAAGACAAAGCAGACGACAATAGTTGTGACTGGCGCTTTAAGGGTTAAAGGGTATAAAAAGCCAAAGCTCAGATATACTTGAGTAGTCTTTCAATCCTTATAAAGCCAAATTGTAGGTGCAAAAAAACCCATCAAGGCACAGATGTACTTCAGTAGTCTTACAATATAAAAAAAAGTCTAAGCTCAGATGTACTTCATTAGCCTTAAAGTACAAAAAGAACAAAAAAAAACTTCTAGCCATAACTTACGAGACATCCAAATGTCAACAAACTGGAAAGTTCTCCTGATTTATTGATTTTCGTCAATTTCATAGACATGTTTTGAAAAATCGTACAATGCTATTCCCAGCAACTTTCATTTGTTCCAGGGACTAAAATATTTGTGCCAAATATGACTTACGAGGACGACTACCCCTTATGGGGACATTAACCCTTATGGGGACAAGAGAGCCAGCTGTCATGTGTCTGATAACAATTAAGGCCTGATTATCCCTTATGGGAACATTAGCCATTATCAGAATGCCCCACATTTAAAAATATGCAGATTTTAGACCAAACCAGTTTCAAAATATTCCATTTACATATAAACAACCAAATACTATGAAAGTTTTTTGCAAGTGAGACAGCATGTGTCAACAGGGTTTTGATATGCCACGTTTGCATATATTTGAAGCTCTCAATTGAGCAAAATCATATAAAAGTTTCGTTATACTGCTGTGAAAATCGCTTTGTGATGTATAGGCTTTCTTGTCCTCGTAAGGTTCATAGCCCAGATAGCTGAAAATACCTTCATTTTGCACTGGAAAAAAAGTCAAAACAGGAATATTGGACTACCCTTCTGCAGGTGAAATTGAAATAAAAATTAGCCACTTGTTTTTTCAAGCCCATTACCTATCTTTTCCGACGCAAAAATAAAAGTTGCTGGGAATACCATTGTCCGATTTTTCAAAATATGTCTATGAAATTTACAAAAAATCAATAAATTAGGAGAATTTATCCATTTGTTGACATTTGGATGTCTCGTAAGTCATGGCCGGAAGTTTGCGTAAAGATTTTGAGTGCATAACCAGCAGCTACCCCTTATGAGATTACCAGATGTGAGATATCTCCATTAATTTTGATGACAAAAGAAACTTTAAAATAGAAGAAAATAGAATATACTGTTTAATTATCCATTTATGGACCATTTCAGGCATATAGTTCATTATACATGTTTAGACAAGAGAATTCCACTATTGAGACCACTCGAAATTAAGACATCTCCACTATTAAGAGCAGCTTTTGACAGTCCAGTATGATTCCTTTCTTATTATTATCCATTAAATATTAAGTCTTGTCCAGCTGAGTAAATTAAGATGCCATGCCTTTTTCAAAATTTTAGCCAGTCAGATTACTTGATCCAGATTGTTGATATAAATTCACATACTGCATTGCAAACAGTGCAGATCCAGGTCAGTTGGCAGTTGGCTTCTTAAAAGCCAACTGATCTGGAGCTACACTGTTTACAAAGGCAGGATATATCCGGGTTCAGCAGGACAAGGGTTAAGACCACCCCACGAACAAGACCACGTTTAGACAGTCCCAAAAGTGGTCTTTATAGAGGAATGTCACTGTACCTGGATAAGTTCATGTGTTGAGAAAAGAGAAAACAAAACAACAAATATTACCAAACTTAACCCTTGTCCTGCTGAACCCGGATATACCCTGTCTTTGCAAACAGTGTAGATCCAGATCAGTTGGCTTCTGAAGAAGCCAACTGATCTGGAGCTGCACTGTTTGCCATTAAGTATGTGAATTTATAGCTACAGTCCGGATCAAGTAGTCTGATTGGCTGAAAATTAGAAGTGGGCGTGGCATCTTAATTTATTCAGCAGGACAAGGGTTAACAAATATTTCATTTTGAGACAATACCATGATTGACAGCTCTGTGTAAGGGAACACCATACCATTGCAAGAAGAATTCCTCCCCAAGCAGGATTCAAATTCTTGACTTACAGATCAGCAGTGAAGTCTAAACCTGCTCCTATGAACAAACCAATCCTGATCAGTAGCAGTGTTGACGTAAAAAATATCATTTATTTCCCCCCATCTTTTCGAAGAAAAGCAAGAGGACATGGTATTCATCTTTCCGGTTTGTGGTGCATAGTTCTGCACCCTCTGGCAGTATGTACCTTGTGTCAATAGCTCCTACAATTTTGTGCTGACATTTTTGAAATTGTACAGATGTTTTTGTTATGGTCTGAAGATGTGCATGTGATTTGGATATAATCCTCAGACTAATTTTTTTCACTTTTTCTGCGATTTGAACTTAATCATTTTGTTTTTCACTTTCCCCACATTTTAAGTAGTTATTTTTGAGTTCCAATCCTATCAAAGTGTATGGAGGATTTTCAAAAGGCGGGAGACATAATATATTTTTTTAATTTGCTTGTTTTCTTTATATTTTCAGTCCAGAGAAACACAATGTCCGTCCAGGTGCTCCTTCAGAACCAAATGAGTACAATTTCAACTATCGCCGGCGAGGACTTTTCATTATCATCAATAACAAGAACTTCAGCCCATCGACAGGACAGGTGCAAAGGGAAGGAACTGACGTGGATGCAGAAAGACTGGAAGAAACATTCCAAGATACTGGTTTTGAAGTTCGTCGCTATGATGATGTCCCAGGTGCCAAGATGACAAAGCTCATGTATGAAGGTAAAGTAAAAGCTGTAAATTTTAATTAAAACACTCATGTACCTGTGCACCTGTGGACACAAAACTGTACAAACTTTGATGGGCTTCATTTCATTTTGATATGACACATATATCCTAACATCCTGTCAGTCAAATGCTAGCCAGGTATAAATGCAAAACATAAGAAGTTGTCCATTGCACGGCAGAGCCTGCCCTGCATCACCCAATTAAAGTACATCTCCACTGCCAAGAACATACATCAGACCTAAAATAGAATAAGTACTTGTCAAAATGAATACGATCAATCAATGTAAATTGTTAGAATTGTCCATGAATGACATTTGACTGTCAAACAAACATGAAGCAAACAGATTCATTGAAAGTTACTTCATCAGAGTTTGCACAGTTTTGTGTCCACAGGTGTAACTCTTTATCATCTTGAAATGGTCTGCAACAAAACTGTTCATGGGGATTTAAACTGGCAAATTTGTTTTACATCAAATACATTGCTGGTTTATGATGGGTCGTTTTTGTCTAGCAAACCATTTTGATTTCTATGTTTCGCTTGTCAATGCTGGTATGTCCCCTGATACATTCTGTTGGCTTCCAGTCAATTGGAGATTTACACTAAATATTCAGATGCCTTATCTCTTTACCATACTTAACCCTTTCAGTCCTGAAGACCAATACATATGCCAGCCTCAGTGGCTCAGTTGGATGGGTGTCCGCCTGGTGATCAGGAGGTTGCAGGTTTGACCCTCACCGGATCGGCAACATTCTTTCACTGAGATTGATCATGAAATGTTTCCTATGGTCATTCTCTTCCTTCCACTGATTCAAGAAGGGCAGTTGTTAGTTTCTGGCAAAAGAATGTGCACAATACTGGTTAACCACTTAGAGGACTAAGCCTGCCCAGTAAAAGTGTGTTTAGGTAAACTGACTGCGCTGGACATGACCCCATTGAGTTGATTGGGCCGTAAAACCTTAACACAAACAAACAAGACCAATACATATACCTTTGCAAACAGTGCAAATCCAGATGAGATGGCTCAAACGAGCCATCTTATCTGCACCTGCACTGTTTGCCGTTCTGTTACTGAGTTTTGACTGACACCCCTATTTGCAATATTGGATGTGACCAAATTTGGAGATGGAGGAGTCCATTTCAGAAACTCAGGGAGGAAAGTTTGACTACTTGTTTGCGAACGGTAACAGTGAAGATCCTGATCAAACTGCCCTGTAGGAACAGTTTGATTAGGGTCTGCTGTCTGTCTGTCTGAATATATTAAGGGTCACTATGGAATAATATATTGTCAGGGTTTTTTTTCCCCAAACATTTCATGGTTAACCTTTAAAGTACTAAGCAAATTGTAGCATTCAACATTCTAAATATCTCGTTTATCATTTTTTCAGAGAAAATAAGACTTGGTACATGTATTTCATGTGAATCATCTGATAGGCAGATAAGTCACATAAAATGTCAAGCCTTATTTTATTTTCTCTGAAAAATATCCTTACTCTCCCCCTCCCCTCCCCCCCCCTAAAAAATAAATAATTAAATAAAAAAAAAATCAAAATGGTATCTATTTCAGTAGGGGTCAAATACTGTATTAAGCCTACATATTCAGACAGACAGTCTGAAGCAAACAGTGTACGCCCAGACCCATTCTACAGCAAATAGCATCTTATCTGATCTGGGTCTACACTGTTTGCCACTCATCCAGCAATGGTTTAGACACATTGTGGAGATTGATCATGAAATATTTTCTACAGTCATTTTCTTCCTTCGGCTGATTTAAGAAGGGCAGTTGTCAGTTTCTGGCAAAAGAATGTGTACAATACTGGTTAACCGCTTAGAGGAATAAGCCTGCCCCGTAAAAGTGTGGTTAGGTAAATTGACTGTGCTTGACATGGCCCCATTGGGTTGACTGGGCTATAAAACCTCAACACAAACAAACAGACACATTAACATTTGTATGAAAATGGACTGGGTCAAATTTTAGGGTAAGTATGGTAAGGAGTCCAGGTGTCTGAATACTTAGGATTAATATGGCACCACTTTTTGTTGCTGTTTTTGCTTTGATAAACTAAATTAGCGTATGTAGATGTGACTTCGGAGGGAAATAATTTGATCATAAGTTTCTTGATGAAATGATGATACGTCTTGAAAAAAAGAGGATGTTGACACATTTTTCTGGCAGTTATTAGGTTTATATTCAAATCTGGTATCATTTGAATTTCTGCTAGTCTTCCATTCTATCCAATAACATAGCTCCAGATAAGGCACTTTTCAGCTGTATTAACCCTTGTCATGCTGAATAAATTAAGATGCCACGCCCACTTCTAATTTTCAGCCAATCAGATTACTTGATTCAGATTGTTGATATAAATTCACATACTTAATGGCAAACAGTGCAGATCCAGATCTGGATCTGGATCTACACTGTTTGCAAAGGCAGGGTATATCCGGGATCAGCAGGACTTGGGTTAAAGTATTAATATTTTTCTTATTTCTTGAAGAAAATGTATATTGTGGGTAGTTGTTAGAAATGCCTCAGTGAGGCACTTCTAATGAGTATCCACAACATATGTTTTTTTTGTGGATACTCGGCTCCCTCTTATCTGTAGCTATGCAATAAATCTATTCACTGGATCCATTTCTGCAGAAGTTAAGCTCTAGTGAAAAAGATCTCAATTACCATGTTTAACATAAATATTAGATAAACATACCTGCATAACTGTGTAGATGCACCAAACTGCTTCTAATAGTGCAGTAGAGCAGTTTGCTCAGGGTCTGTACTGTTTGACATACAGACAGGCCTATTTAGGCATATCACCAAGCATTCAAATGAAGTTGTTCAAATTTTAGAAGTACTGTAAATGATGAAGTGTTCCAGTATTTAGAGGAATTATGTTAGCCTTGGTCCTGCTGAACCCAGATGTGCCCTGCCTTTGCAAACAATGCAGATCCAGATGAGCTGGCTCTATACTGTTTGTCATTCAGTATGTGAATTTGTATCATCAACCTGGATCCAGTAATATGATTGGCTGACAATTAGAAGTGGGTGTGGCATCTTAATTTATGTAGCATTACCAGGATTTGGTTGAATTACACTTTAGCATGCTGAAGGATATATTAAAATATGAATATGGGATATTCTTCTTATCGATTCCAAAACATAAGGCTTGACATTTCATACAATTAAAATACACCTATGACGTCATCCTTTTGATATAACTCTCCATTAATTTTCAGGAATGGAGAGTTAAGTCTCCATTACTTGTGTGTAAAAATGCTGTGTAGAAACACAACTACCTCGAATGCAAGCATGATAAGACTGTTTCTACATATTTTTACACACAAGTAATGAAGACTTAACTCTCCATTCCTGAAAATAAATGGAGAGTTAGATCAAGAGAATGACGTCATATGCATATTTTAACTACAGGCACAAAATAGATGATTCTATCCTTGAAATTATCAGCATTTTTGACATTTCCACTTTTAACGCTTTGAAGAAAAAGTGTCCATATGTATGAAAGAACAAAAAGAGATAGCTAGACAAAAGACGTGCCACAAACAGCAAAAAAGACACCTCACGAAAACACAAAAAAGTGTCATACGACAGCTGTTTGTTTTTCAAAATATTTTTGGACATTTAAGGTACTTCTGTATGTCTACCGGAATTGATAGTTAACGTTTACCGTTGTTTAGAACTTTTATGTGTATCAAGAAAAATAAGCAATTATGTCCTGAATTACAGAAGTAATCATACATGTATACCATATTTATTATACAACTTATTTTGGTTGCTGAAACGAAAATTAACATTTATCAAATTTGTCAGAAATAACCTTTAATGTAGTCTGTTTTCTTTGATCTTATTCTCCATTTTTCTAGAAATATACGCGTTTACACCAATATCTAGTATATTTAAAAAAAAAATGGAGAATAAGACCAAAGAAAATATAGAGCATTTTGAATGAAATTTTTGACAAACTTAACGTATATGTTTCTTTCAATAACAAAAATACATACATAATATATGTTTATGATTATTTCCATAATTTAGAGCAGAATCAGTTATTGTTCTAGATACACGTCAGAGTGTTAAACCACGGTAAACTTTAGCTATCAAGTCTGGTAGACGTGCAGACTATCCTTAAAAAATGATGTATAAATGAAACAAAAAGCAAATCAATTTCACTTATCCTATATTCAACCCACATCAAACTACGATTTTGAATTGGGTTGCGACAGGCAAAAAGGGTGCGAAAGAAACACGCTAAGGCAAGGGTCAGACCAGACTGCACATCGGCACAGTATAATCAGCGCATTTGCTGTTCGCGCGCAGCGTATATAGACTATTAACTATTGGCTGATTCTATTCTTTTCGTGTGTTGCAGCTCAATGACATTCCACAAAAAACACATTTAAGGAGGTAAGGTGTCCAAATATTTAGGATACTTATTAGTGGTGTACCGATGATCAGGTGGTATCGATTAGCGGCGTGCTGGAAGCTCCCGATTCCGATAATCGATTGAACTTTCTCACAATCGATCATCGGCAAACTGATTGACGCTGCATGTTTTCAATTAACCACTTGGGTTAAAACAAACAGTTACGTATTGATGTACTCAGAGACTATACTTGAGTATTCACGGAAGTGTTTTCACAGTGTATGAGGACATCTGTCACTAATTACACAACTCATTGACCATAAAAATTTGTGACAATAAGCCGCCGCTTTTGATTTACAAAACTACGCAGTAGAAGGCGGGACAGAGCAAGTTTCTTTTATTAGCTAGTGTGTAGTTATGACGTGTCATTCAGATTCACCAAGCATGCCGACTGGTTCACGGTTGATTTGATGAAACAGAATCATTCTGTACAACAGATGGGTGGAAATAATGTGTAAACTGTTAAAGTCAAATGTCTTGATAGTTCATGTTCCCTAAAATTAAGCTACCTCGTTCTATGACTTGCACAAATGTCCGTTTTGATGTATTTTTTGCCGCTGAAAATTTCTGAATGGAACAAATTCTTCAAAGTTTGTTATTAATTAAAAGTGTCATAGCACTAGTAAAACAGCTTCAGCCCTTCAGACTAGTGTATCTGTTTTTTGTTGTTGTTTTCTTTTTCACCCAGTTTTTCATTTAAAATCAATAAAGCAACGCTGAAATTTACCGATTGCACACTAGTACCCGACACTGGACTAGTAGTCGGACATTTTCATTTTAATTCTTCCTGAACCATACAGGTGGGTTGAAACTTATACAATGTCTTAAACAGCATTTTAAAGCATCATAGATATGTATTCTCTCTATGTTAAGTTTTTTTTATTATTATTATTTGAATCTGCAAAAAAAAACAACAAAAAAAAACAACAGTTTAAATTATTAATAACATGCTTAACATAGGCCACCAAATCGCTGAAAAATAGTACTAACAAACGCTTTGTAAATATAGAGTTCAGTTGTTGTGCAGTACAGTTGAATGAACTTGTAAACACATGACCATGAACAAGGATTAACAGTGAAACATGCACGCCAAAGCGAATTATTCAGGAACTGATTATAATCGGAAAATCGCATCGGCAGCAGCAACCGATGCCAACCGATGATCGATTATGATTTCCAACTGATGTCCCACCACTAATACTTATGAATCCTGGAGCTTCATACAGGTCCATATGTTCGGTTGAGCACAGGTATTTGTCATAAAAACAAATAATTTTTTGCACATTAAGGCATATTAAACCATAATCAGATAATGGCATATATGAACAAATCGGTAAACATCGGCAAAGACCGGCAAACATCGTAATTTGCTGTAATACCTGTGAACACAAACAAGCGTCGTTTTCTGCCGTTGCTTAGTTCGTTTAACATCGACTAGCCGGTGTTAAATGAACTTGCCAACGAAAGGATACGAAGCTTGTCGATGACTAACGATATTTGACGGTATTTATCAATTTGCCCTTATTTGCCTTTATGGGTAACTACTCAAAACACAGTTTTTCCTAAGCATTGGTGAATCGTGATAGATCTTATAACCGACTTGAATATCAGCATATGGGCCGCGTCCAAAAAATTGTCTTAGCATATGCGACCAGCTAAGCCTCAGATCAGCCTGCGCATCCGCGCAGTCTGATCAGAGCATTTGCAGCTCGCACACATGAAGTACTCATCCTTAGAAATCTACTGGCAAAAAATTAAAACTATAGAATAACTGCAGGGACTCACAAACTAGTGTGTGCATGTGCTTTCCGCATATCCTTGAAGACTCATTTTCGCTTGACATAGCCAATAAGTTTCTGGACCTGCACAGACTGACAAAAGTATGCGGTTTTCAGTGTGTGTTCCTCGGACCTGGCTCACATCCTATGTGCATCCCGTTGAAAATAGGCTCCATGCCTTACTGTTGAATGTGTCACTTTTCATTTCAGCATGTATTGAAAAGTGGCCCTTATGTCATTTTGCAATGCGCTCGAAATGTAATGTTACGCTGGCACATTTGCGTAAAAAGCTTAGACTCTTGTCAGTCTGTGCAGCTCTAAAGCTATAAAAGCCGTCTATGCTGTTTGCACATGCTGTGAGGTCTCTTTGCTCGCAGCAAGACTCATTTTTATGTGTTACATAGCAAAGCTTTTTAAGTAGGGGACCCGGATAAGATTCCTTTTATAGGAAGGTCTACTCAACTTATATAGTCCGAAAAACTTCTGTGAAATAGCAAATAACCCATATAATCCGTACATAATGAATAACATTTTATTTAATCAATTCTTGTTCACGGAAATATTCACTGTAAGTGACACACCATTGTTCTCACGGGACACCGCCGAATGTACACTTTTAGTAGAGCTGCTTGCGCATTCACTTTGTCCCTGTCCCTGTACAATAGAGCTGAGTTTACGTTTTTGAGCAGCGTTAGTGCATTTGTAACTCTGAAAAAAGTTGGATCGATGCCCCGTAACTTCGCATATAAGTTGTTCGTCTACTTCTGCATCGAACATACGAGTGGCTGCTGATGCTCTAAGCGAATGATTAGTTCTGTATCCACTTAAACCTGCTTCCTTGCAAATATCTGCAACTGTTTGTGCGAGCTTGTGGCGCCCCACGCACTGGTTACTATACCATATATTGCCCCTTGGTTTCTCTAGGGGACGTAGATAAAATGGAAAAGGTGCGTCATCATCTGATGGGACTGGGCAGTGTGAAATATATTTTTCATATAGTTTAACAATACAACAGATCGGGTTTTCTGTATTTTCGAATGCACAGACTACAGACTTCGGACTACATTTCCGATGTTTTAGTCCCCCTTGGTTTGTCTTAGAGACGTCTTCTGTATAGGAAAGGTACTGTCCATGCTCATTTGACCGCAATTTAAGCTGAGATGTTGGCCCAGAGCGCAGAGTCCGGTGCTCTTGACCCCCTCGTAATGCAAAATTCAACCCAATCAGGTAAACCATGGTGTTCAAAAGCTACTTTGCATTTTCAGAGCCTAATACTCCCTTTGACCACAAAAAGTCCTCTTCCCCCAAAGTTATTATTTCAGCCTGTTTCCACGGTCGTGCATCAGGATCACGAGCATGACTTTTCATTACATTGTCTAAGGTGTTTTTAATCTGAATAAACGACTTTTTAAAAAAAATATGTAAGAAGGCTTTTAAGTCAGAGAAGGCTCGGACTAGTGTCTTACAAGACCGATTAATTATATAAAGTGCACGTTCCTCGAAGCGTTAGGCATATCCTTTTGTCCGCAGCAAATATCATTGTTTTAGGAAATTAAGTATTTTACCAGAACACTTCGAAACAGCGATTTTTTCTGACTATTAGATAAACTTTTGAAGTTTCCTGGTAAGTGGCTTATTAGCTCACCTGAGCACGAAGTGCTCATGGTGAGCTATTGTGGTCAGTCAATGTCCGTCGTGCATCGTGCGTTGTGCGTCGTCCGTCGTGCAGCGTCAACAATTGCTTTAAAAGCCTACTCCTCCTACACCCCTGGGCCAATTGACTTGATACTTGGTAGGAAGCACCGGGGTGACTTGTAGATCAAAATAGCTAAAATCGTTCCGATCGGAAATCCAAGATGGCCGCCATGGCCGCCATCTTGAAAATCTATTTTTCGCTTCTTCTCCTGAACCGAAAGGCCAATTAACTCCAAACTTGCTAGGAACCATCAGGGTGACTTGTAGATCAAAAATAGCTAAAATCGTGTCAATCGGAAATCCAAGATTGCCGCCATGGCCGCCATCTTGAAAATCTATTTTTCGCTTCTTCTCCTCAACCGAAAGGCCAGTTAACTCCAAACTTGCTAGGAAGCATCAGGGTGACTTGTAGATCAAAAATAGCTAAAATCGTGCCGATCGGAAATCCAAGATGGCCGCCATGGCCGCCATCTTGAAAATCTATTTTTCGCTTCTTCTCCTGAACAGAAAGGCCAGTTGACTCCAAACTTGCTAGGAAGCATCAGGGTGACATGTAGATCAAAAATAGCTAAAATCGTGCCGATCGGAAATCCAAGATGGCCGCCATGGCCGCCATCTTGAAAATCTATTTTTCGCTTCTTCTCCTGAACCCAAAGGCCAATTGACTTCAAATTTGCTAGGAAGCATCAGGGTGACTTGTAGATCAAAAGTAGCTAAAATCGTGCCGATTGGAAATCCAAGATGGCCGCCATGCCTGCCATCTTGAAAATCTATTTTTTTGCTTATTCTCCTGAACCGAAAGGCCAGTTGACTCCAAACTTGCTAGGAAGCATCAGGATGACTTGTAGATCAAAAATAGCAAAAATCGTGCTGATCGGAAATCCAAGATGGCCGCCATGGCCGCCATCTTGAAAATCTATTTTTCGCTTCTACTCCTAAACCCAAAAGCCAATTGACTCCAAATTTGGTAGGAGGCATTGAGGTGACTTATAGATCAAAAATAGATAAAATCATGCCGATCGTAAAACCAGGATGGGCGCCATGGCCGCCATCTTGAAAATCTATTTTTCGCTTCTTCTCCTGAACCGAAAGGCCAGTTGACTCGAAACTTGGTAAAAAGCATTTGGGTGACTTGTAGATCAAAAATAGCTAAAATCATGCCGATCGTAAATCCAAGATGGCCACCATGGCAGCTATTTTGAAAATCTATTTTTCGCTTCTTCTCCTAAACCCAAAAGTCACTTGACTCGAAACTTAGTAGGAAGCATCAGAGTGACTTGTAGATCAAATATAGCTAAAATCGTTCTGATCAGAAATCCCAGATGGCCACCATGGCCGCCATCTTGAAAATCTATATTTAGGTTCTTCTCCTGCACCGAAAGGCCAATTGACTCCAAACTTCGTAGGAGACATTGGGGTAACTTGTAGATCAAAAATAGCTAAAATCATGCCAATCGGATATCCAAGATGGCCGCCATGGCAGCCATCTTGAAAATCTATTTTTGGCCTCTTCTCCTGAACTGAAAGGCCAGTTGACTCGAAACTTGGTAGGAAGTATTGGGGTGACTCGTAGATCAAAAACAGCTAAAATCATGCCGATTGTAAATCGAAGCTGGCTGCCATTTAGAGTTTGTTCAAATGATCATGCTCAATTGACTGGCATGCCATATATCTTCTTCTTCAAAATAAAGAACTGCTTAAATGATGATCTTTTCATTAGTTGCGATGACAGGATTGGAAAAATGTTGCATAACATCTGCATATCTGCAGTGGCTATGTCACTCAGGTGAGCGACCCGTGGCCCGTGGGCCTCTTGTTTTCCTTAAACTTTGACATTAGCTTAAGACAGAGAACAAAACTCCAAGGTACGTGCACTTTAAAAATTAAAATCGGCCATGTATGACCAGATGTAAAATTTGTTTTCTTACGTGTGTCAAGATAATTTTATTTTAAGAATCACATGATATTGACGTAGCTCGTCTACCTATTTACAACTGAAAAATTCTGAATGGGGGTTAAAACTAGCATGAGAGAAATTCGAAGCGAGATAACCTACCATAAACATTGTTACTGACTTTGTATGAGTTGCGTCCCATATACAAATTCATAACCTTTCCGGATGTACGAAAGGTAATCTTGCACGAGATTTCATTCAGCACGCCTCAGTACACAAATATTATGAATAAAATGGAGTAGTTCAGCTCTGTCTAACCTGTGCATGTGCTTTGGACTACAAACTACTATTCCAAGCCTTTTTTCAATTGAAATACAAATGGAGTGATATGTGAATCTTAATTTAAGTCCATACGGATTATATCAACAGCTAGCATTATAGTAAGTTAATTGTTTCATCTTATACATTCAATCGCAAACCGATCCGATCAACACCGGCAATGACACGATCCATGCCAGTCACCCATGAGCAGCACATCATATGGCCAATGTCAGTACATTAGCTGGACTGGCATTGAGTGCATTGAGGATTGCTCCGAAACAGGACGGACACGACCGGCGATGATCGGATCCTCCAGCAAACTAATGGGCATTGTGTCATAATAGATAAATGTAGTAATAAATGGTACTTAGTAAGCCACAGGTGTCAGAGGCTCCAGCTCGCAAACTACCTTTAATATCTCTGGATCTGTTGAACCCAGATGCAGCACCGAAGGCACTGCACCCGCTTCTCCAGATTTAACCATCGTGTGATTTGAGAGCTCGAATCTCAGATGCCTTTAATGAAAAAGGGAAATAGTCTAATGAAATAAACATCCGCAGCGGGCACATGGCACCGACCAAACCTCGTATCGACGTCGAGGCGACATTGTGATGTCGCCTCGAAGCCGATACGGTGCCTTATCGCGGCCACGTGTCCGCTGAGGCACCGTAAACGTCATACGTTATTTACATAGTGTGCTGTATCAAACCACCCTGGGCCACAGGATCCCAGCTACAGGACACCTTTTTTTCAAGTGCGGTTTGGATCAGGTTTAGAGCAATATAAAATAATTTAGCTTATAAAGGGTACCTAAACTGAGGGTACTGCATATGAGTGATCAAGTGATGTATCAGTGAACAGTATGTATCAGCATTTTGATAAAGATAGAAAGATTTTTCACTAGCTTGGCTTAGATTAGCACGCGCAGACATCTACGCGGTCTGATACGCTCTGTGGATAGCTCAAATTACCCAAGGTTTCTTCGTACGGGCGTCGGGCGAAGATATCAACCAATCTGCTGAGGTCAAATTGAGTCCTGGGTAAACACAGAAATAACTAGTCAAACTGACTAACACTTGGTCATTTTGTCTTCAGATACATAAGGTTTTGAAGACAAACTAATTATTAGTTTGACTAATTACAGTCCAACCTGTATTTAGCAAGCACCTCAGGGATAACCAAAAATTGCTTGCTTAAGACAGGGGCTTGCTTAATACAGGTACCTTTCAATTTATTTGCCTGTTGTGGTAACTGAATATATGCTTGCTTAATATAGGTTGCTTGCTTAATAGAGGTGGCCACTAAGACAGGTTTTACTGAATTTCTTTCAGTACATTGACATAATTTGCGTTTTCTCACAACAACCACTTATAAAACATTCATAGCACAAATGATATGCAGACTGATATGAAACTGTAGGGCTGGCTGTCATAAGTACCATTTTTTTTCACTCCATTTCTGTTCTTAAACAGAACTACATGTATATGCATTTCTTACCGTTTGGATTGAAGCTCAGTTATCTTGGTGTCTCCCATTGGTAGTTTAAACCGACATTGTTCAGCAACCTAACACGAAGCCATTAGTTCTTCGTCGGATGCTGTAACCGCCTCTTGTTTGTTTTCAGCACTGTTGTCGGCGCCGTCGTCGGACAATATATCTTCGGACCAGGGCTCGAGAAACTGAAGAATCCAAATCGGTCCAGCATATTTTCGCCCCAAAAACGGAAATTGCCGAACCGATTTTCGGTAATTTCCGTAACGGTCGTTTGTTTCCATTCGGTATTATTTTTCAGTTTCAAAATACAGGGTGCTAGTTCGTTATTAGCACAACGACTGACATACCAATATTGCTTCAACACTTGTTCAATTAATATTAACATCGGTATCTCGATTATAAACAGCAATTTTGCTCCCACCGTTCAGACACGCCATATTTCATCTACTTTCATTTTCCCAATATCCGGTGTACACATCCAACTGTATTACCTGACACTTGCTTTTCACACTTCAATCATATTGCAAATTACCTTTACATATCAAAAACACCGATATGCTGTCGCCTTACGCTTCACTTGATTACATAATTTTTATAAGCGGATCAAATTTCGCTGCGATAAGATAATAGAACCGCCT
Organism: Anodontia alba; assembly: GCA_964016985.1. Taxonomy (NCBI): domain Eukaryota; kingdom Metazoa; phylum Mollusca; class Bivalvia; order Lucinida; family Lucinidae; genus Anodontia; species Anodontia alba. The sequence goes on from OZ024822.1 coordinate 107,072,967, forward strand.
TTGTGGACAAATCTGATTCACCTATTTCAATAATGAGCCAGTCCAATAACTGGCCCTCGAGGTATTTTATGAATACACGCTTGGATTATCTGTGGGAAAAGGTCAGTTTGTTTACACAATTTAGCGACTTGGCGAAAATTTTCGAACCGATTTTTTTCAAAATATCGTTAAAAACTGGACCGATTTTTGATCATCCTCTGTTAGTCAAAATCGGTTCAGAAATACGAAAATCGGTTCAGAACCGAAAAACCGACATTTTCTCGAGCCCTGCTTCGGACTGTGCGATATATTTCTCTTTTTCGTCCTCCATATTCAGCGCACCACTGACTGCATTATCATTATAACAGTCTTCCACTCAGAATTTTGACTGAGTCAAAAATAATTCACTTTCCTCTGAATCGTATGCTGCCATGCTGACTTGGTAACGCCCAGATCCGAACTGCCGATATACATATACGATTCGTCTACGTGGCAAAATCATGTGCTAGGTTGTATATACGGACCAATAATATATTTTGGCCCATCCAATTGATAGGAGAGGAAGCATGATTTCGGGATTTACAGCCTTTTCAACAGTATTTCAGAATTTTTCGACAGACTGTAGGTTTGTATGTATGTCTAAAGTGGGATGGTGTGGTTTGGATGGTGGGGTGGGGGGTGGGGGGGGGGGTGGTGGAGGAGGTTGGAAAGCAATGGATGACACGATGTTGACGGCGAACTAATGCCTAGTTCACAATTGCCCCGGGTGCCATACGATAAATGGGTCTACGATTTTTCAGGCATCATAGGTCGCTACGGGCTACGGCCTATGTGTTCACATTGTGCACGAGCATCGTGCAATTTCTAGTTCGGGCACTCGGCGACAGTTCGATACAAAGCCATACGGAGGCTGCGCGGATATTGTACGGAAGTCGTGCAATTACCGTGCTGTTGTCGTGCAGTCCCCGCTGCCTTCGCAGGGAAGTCGTAAGGAGCTAGTGCGGCTTCCGCACAAAGACTGTGCGGAGATGGTATGGTGAATGTGCGATTGTCGTGCGTTTGCGTTTTCTTTACGATCAGCGCGTGGCCTCGGCACGGTCCCCGTGCGGGGATTGTGCGATGCTACCTACAACGTCTACGGGCTATGGGCTTTAGGTTTTTCAAACTTGTCATAAACTCGCTAAACAAAATGGTAGAGTCCACGGCGCCCGTCAGTCCATGATAATGAAGCCCTGAGTGCAGTGAGGTCCCGTGAAAGGTTTGAAGAATTTCCCTCCCCGTGGGATTCGAGCCCATTACTGCTAATTTAGTCAGCCAGATATTGAGCTATGGAGGATACTTTATTTCATCGAAATGAATGGAGAAAACGTGATCAATCAAGTCAATATTCGGCTCATCAATATCAACAGTAAAATCGTTTTTTCAAGACAGTATATTTTGTACAGCAAAAGTTAGAAAGAGTTGCCTTTACACACAATGTTTATCCAACCAGAAATTCACGTACCTTTACCTTTAGTGTTATCGGTATAGTGAGGGATGTTAGGGGTATTTACAGTAATAATGAAGACACTTTCTTGTCCTATAATGACTACAGTAACGTTAACTTTTACGCTGTTACAGGTAGATGTAACCTGTTTGTGTTTAAGTTGGAGAAAATCTTCGTATCTGTCCATTCCTGAAAAATAATGGAGACTCGGCCCCTTCGGGGTCTCGTCTCCATTATTTTTCAGGAATGGACAGATACTCGGACTTTCTCCTATACAGAGGCAATGCATATTTAATGTCTAGCCCTGTTTTTCTGTCTTGACATCTAAGGAGTTGGAATATTCTTTTAATCAGTTTAGTCTGGAGACCATTAGCAAACAACGCAGACTCAGATCAGGTGTGGCAGAGTGTGGCATCTGATCAGGGTCTCTACTGTTTGCAAATAGTTTAGCCATTTTTCCCTAGGAATATCTTTATGATATTGTCTGAAATTCAACCTTTCCAGGTTAGAGTGTGGAGGGAGTTTATTCAGTCTAAAATTGGTTAATGATTCTCATGAAATGTGACATGCTCCTTTTTTTAGGAATATAAGAAAAATAAAATTAAAATGTACTCAGGTTGCTAAGTGATCATACATGTGATAATTTTATGATGACCATGAGGGAGATTTGCTTCTCAGATGAGAGAGATTGGGGTCTCAATGAGGGAGACTTTTTGACGACGTGTTCAAGTTGTTTTTCTTATCATTTTCATATGGTTTAGATGTACAAAGGAACTGGAACTACTGAATTTAAATGACAGGACATACATTGTCAAGTTTTAATTTCAAAATAGGAAGTTTTAGGTTATTTACAAACAAAGAAAGCTGTAACCATAGGTCCAGATGACGGAAAATCCTGTTTGCAAACAGTGTAATCCAGGCCAGGTGTCTGATCTGGGTCTGCACTGTTTGCCTATATCCCTTTTAGGGGTTTGGGTTAACCAAGCACTGGATTGTCAAGATCGAGAATGATAAAGAGATGGTCGTGTTTCTAATGGAAGATCGTGTGCGACTACTAGTACTATCTGAAAAAATATAAAGAAAGTCTAAATACTGTTGCTTGATTTCTCGCTAGTCTTCAGTCAAAGATTTCAAGGCTACGTGCTTTTTGTTGTTTCCTAGATATTCTGTGCTAAGGAAACGAAACCAATGAGTGACAAGTATTTGTTACTTAGAAACTTCCGGGTTTATTCGTCTCTAGGACGCCATATTGGATCACCGGTTTCAAGGGACGTAATCAAATGTCCTCTGATCAATTTTGCCCTTCAATTTTATCCGGTGCACGATGACACCCGTGATGAGGGATTTTTCTTTTCTACTTCTTCTTTTCTTTTTCTTTTCTTGTTTGTTCAGTTGCAAACAACTCAATTACATACTTTAAATTGCAGTTCATTTACAACAGAAAGTAAACATAAGTCTATTAGGATATTAGGAGAGAAAAAAAACAACAAACAAAACAAATAAAAAAAAAAAACGGCCCTTCATGCACACAACGTTAATTCAAAAGTTGAATTAACGTTAGTCAAAGTTGTTTCAATGTTGATTCACCATTTTGTGTCAGCTGGGAATATCCATGTGAAAAATTTCATTTTTCGCAAAAAAAAAAAAAAGTGCGAACGGTTGTCGGCATAGATATTTCAGCATGGGGATCTAAAATGGCCAGCAGTAGCGAAAGGGATGTTGTGCTCTGCAATGAATGTGGAAAAAATCACTTCTGCCCTGGTGACTTTTTTCGGGTGTGGTTGCCTTGAGTAGCATAGCAATATTTGGCATTATCTTACTGCTGCTTGCATTGTGATGTGCGTCGATCCTTTGTTTTGTCTGGTTATGTTGTTCCTTCCACCCGCGGTGACACCGAAAGTTGAGTTGCAAAATATACAAAATGTGAACCCTGAAAGGTAGTCTTGTACTTCTTGGTCTTATTCTTAGGGGTTGATGGTGATCTTTTGGACATCTTTGCAGCTTCTTCTTCGGACTGAGAATGATGTACGGATAGAAAGTGAAGGCATTTAACGGACAGCTAATAGCAAAATTGCCGCGGGTTATGACAGCCGTGTATAATGTCACCTGTTTACAGTTGTGTATTATATTCTCCCGCTTATCTGTTAATCGCCCTCGGCAGCGAATTTATCGAAGTCTGTTACTGCTTACCATAAATACTCGCAAAATGGTCACTCGTGAAAAAATTAGGATAGGAATACTGCAATTGCGGGAGATTCTGTCTCCCGGACGGGAGCGCGGGATATGGGCTTCAAATGCGGGAGCCTCCCGCGTGATCCGGGAGGTATCACATGTATGAGTGATACACAGTAATGTCCAAAAAGTACTGGTTATTTTGTGATGTTTCCATTCAAGTTGGTTTCATTTCATGCATTTTATGAAGACACCAAGAATTACAGTAAATGTCCTAAAATTCTGTTCACCAAAATTTCTGACCTAAGTTTCTAACAAAATGGCATATGCAAACACTGCAGACCCAGATCAGGCTGCTCCTGAAGGAGAAATCTGATCAGGGTTTACATTATTTGCCATTCCACTAAGTATTTTAAGAAACAACTGCATAAAATCAAAATTTAGGCAAAACATTATTGAATAAAATGTTCAAAATTTTAGGACATTTACCGTATGCCCAGTGCAAATTCATATAAATGGAAAATAAAATTTTAACACTTATTTGTTTTAATGCAATGTTGATTTGAAACCAGCAAAAATTTTCAGATCAGTTTTCATCATTTTGTTGTCTTTAAAAGTCTTCATAATTATCAGTATTTTGTCACATCCTGATTGTTGCACCCACCTTATTCAATCTAATTACACCATATGCCTATATTTGGGTAAGTATATAATAAAGGCATTGGTGAAGAGGAAATAGAGGATATTTACTCTTTTGCTGTGAATACCATAAAAATTGTCATCTCATGTAATGAAAACATCAGTATTTTCACGAGTGCTTTGCACTCGTGAAAATTTGAATGTTTTCATTACACGAGATGAAAATTTTTATGGTATTCACTGAAAAAGAGTGAATTTTCTTTTTATTTTATTTTTTACATGCCAATGGGCGTTTCTGACTTCATAACTAACGTCACCAAGCAAAAACATGAACGTCATGGCGTCGATGCTCAATGCTTAACATGTGAAACGCTGGAGAGACAAAAACAAAAAGTTTTGGCAAATCAAAATAATCTTGATACCAAACTGTTTCTTACATTCTAACTAAGAAAATGCATACCAACACTTGATAGTTTAATTCAGAAACAAAGAAGTTAGAGGTGTTAAAAAATCTGAACATCCACTTTTGAAACAATGAAGAAAACCAAAGGGAGCAGTGAAAATATAAATCGTATCAGTCACTAGTGAAATGATACGATATCATTTCACTAGTGATTGATACCTCTTGTATTTTCACCAGGGCCCAGTTGTTCAAAGCTAACTACATCGTTAGTTAACGTTTCGTTAAAATTTACATCGAGTGATAAGCAAATATGCTGAAATGTTTTGCTGAAAAATGTGAGTAGCTTTTGCAAAAGCTACTCACATTTTTTCAGTAAAAAATATCAGAATATTGTGTATTGAATTGCTAAAACAGTTAACGAAATGACCCTTAACGAGCTCGTTAAGCTAACGACACTTTGAACAACTGGGCCCAGATATACACTGATTTCACTGCTAACAATAAAAGAAATTACCCTTTCCCTTGACTGCCCTGCAAACTACAGTGCTATCATATGAAGGGTCTCAATGAAACTGTGACTCTGATTTTCATTCTTTTATGTGTTCTTTGTTTCCATGGGCAACTTCTTTAGATTTTTATTTAGAAGTGGTCTAACTTTGTTTCATTGGTTAGAAAAGCTGAGATGGTTGAAACGTGTCACAAAACTTTTGCATCATTCTGTGTGAGGGTATTTTAGTGATGACATGTTTCTGGTAACTATTACATGTTAACAATTCATTGTTGCTTGTTTCAGTGTCTGATCTTTTTGTCAGTGTGCACTTATTTAATGGACAAAACCACATTTGAAAAACCTATTATTCAGCACAGTGTTAATAAATACCAATAACTGTTTTTTGTGGAGAAATAAAAATGCCAATACCTTCAGGTTGAAAAAAGTGCCTTATCTGGAGCTATGAACAAATTGTTATATAAAGTATTTAATCTACTCCATAATAAATAATAGTAATATTTTATTTTTTTTTCTTCGAAAGGATAGCTGCATGCTTCATTTGTCTCCAGATACTAAGCTGGGCTTTCACCATTTGCAGTAATAAGTACATTGTTTTTTGTTACAGCCCAGATATCTCCTTTAACCTTTACCACATGACATTTTTCACACTTTCCCAGAAAACAGGATTTGACATTTCATGCAAATTGTCTCTATTGGAGACAATTTGCATGAAATGTCAAATCCTGTTTTCTGGGAAAAATAAGAAAAATATTTCAAAATGTCATCTGCTGAAAATTTTACTCAGAGTGCTAAGCATTAATTAAAACACTTCATATGGATTTTCAAATAAATTGTCTTAATTTCTCTTCCAAATATAGATAATTGATTATTCAAATACTTTGTGTTTTTGCTGTCTCATATAGGCAGTTTAAGATTTTATGATAGTAGTTTCTTTGATATGTCTTATCACATGTGTTCAGTCATTCCTTGTTTCTTTCTGTGTTGTGGGTACTCATTGAGCTCTTCTGATAAGTACCTAAGACCCAAATGATTATTTAAGATATGAATTTCAATTTTTAATGATTTAAAAATAATTAAAATTCATATCTTAAATAATCATTTGGGTTGCATACCCACAATCTACGGTGTATGAGAAAGTAAGAAAAATATATGGATACCAAGCAGCTTTGACATGAAGTTTGCATTTTATGATGAAAGATGGTATTGAAATGAACTTGTTTGATGTACTCTGAGTGATGTTTTGATGCATTTTACACTCCTCCTGATTTTCACATCATCTGAACTAAACTGGAGAGAACCCCATAAAATATCAGATATTTTCTTCAAACAATAGGGAAACATCATAAATTTATCATGTGCTAATTTTATGAAAAGCTTTCTAAGGGTTAAAGATGTGGGTTATTGCTCTTTAAATTGGTATATTTCCATGCACTTGGATCTGAAATAAGCAACTGCTACAGTGAATTTGGGGGCCTGAAATTGGAGACTGCTACATGGAACCTCAGGGATCTGACATTAGCACTTGCTACATGGCATTTGGAGTTCTAAAATAAGCAACTGCTACATGGAATTTGGAGATCTGAAGTAAGCACCTGCGATACAGCACTTGGAGGTCTGAAATCAGCAACTTCTACATGGAATTTAAGGATCTGAAATAATCAACTGCTGCATGGTGCTTAGGTATCTGAATTAAGCAACTGCTTTATGGAATTTGGAGATCTGCAAAATAAGCAATTGCTATGACACTTTGAGATCTAAAAGAAACATTTGCTACTTGGAACTTGGATGGCCTGAAATAAACAATTGCTACATGGAACTTAGGGATCTGGAATGAGCAACTGTTATATGGCACTTAGGAATTTGAAATAAGCAATGGTCACATAGAATTTAGGACAGAAAAAAGGATCCCCTGCATGAAACTTTGGGGTCTGAAATAAACAACTGTCATATGGAACTTAGGTATCTGAAATAAACAGCTATTATATGGCACTTGGGAATCTGAAATAAGCAACAGTTACGTTACTGCTGCATAAAATTAGGGGATCAGAATAAAACATCTGTTGCATGAAACTTTGGGATCTGAAATAAGCAACTGTTATACACTGGAACGCCATTATAACGCGGTCTGTTGCTCCCATGTTTTGTGCAGTTTTTTCCCCAATTTTGAAAGTTTTGCCCTTTTTCTGCGGAACTCAGCAATCAAAAAAAATTGTTAGCCATGACCCCGTACCCTGACTGATTTACACATTCTGTTTTACCAAAGTTGTCATCAGTATATTGCCTTTTGGCTATTTCAGAGCACTAAAGAGGTGTCATATTTTTCATTCATCTACCTGATGACCAATAAAGGATTAACCCTTAAAGCGCCAATCACAACTGCAGCAGAAAACAATTTTACTTTTATTCGGTTTGTCGTGACATTTCTGGTGAATCATCTGCCAAGCAGAAGATTCACATGAAATGTCATGGAACTTGGGAATCTGAAATAAGCAACTGCTACATGGCACTTGTGGGTCTAAAATAAGCAAGTGCTGCAGGGAATTTGGGGATCTGAAATAAGTGCTGCATGGAAATTGCAGGTCTGAAATAAGCAATTGCTACATGAAAATTGGGTGTCCAAAAAAGCAACTGCTGCATGGAACTTGTAGGAATTGAAAAAGCAACTGCTGTATTTTACTTCAGGATCTCAAAGAAGCAGCTGCTACTTGGGTTTCTGGAATAAGCAACTGCTGCATATCACTTGTAGCTTTGAAATAAGAAACTGCTGCATGGAACTTGTGGATCTGAAATAAGCAACTGCTACAAAGAACTTGGAGATCTGATGTAAACAACAGCTACATAGAACTTATTGATCAAAAATAAGCAACAGCTGCATGGAACTATGGGGTCTGAAATAAGCAACTGCTTAATGGCACACGTGAGTGAGATAAGCAACACTATATAGAGCTTGGGGGTCTAAAATAAGCAACTGCTAAATAGAACTTGGTGGTCTGAAATAAGCAACTGCTACATGAAATTTGGGGTCTGAAAAAAGAAACTGTCACAGGACACTTATGGGTCAGAAATAAGCAAGTGCTACATGAACTTGGGGGTCTAAAGTAAGCAACTACTACATAGAACTTAGGGATCTTATGTAAGCAATTGCTACATGGAACTTAAAGAGCTGAAATAAGCAACTGTTACATGGAACGTTGGAGTCTGAAATAAGCAACTATTACATGGAACTTGGGGATCTAAAATAAACATTTGCTGCATGGAACTTGGGTGGGGGGTGGTCTGAACTAAGCAACTGCTACATAGAACTTAGGGGTCAGACATAAGCAACTACTACATAGAACTTGGGGTCTGAAATCAGTGAATGCTGCATCGAATTAGGGAACTTGAAATAAACAACTGCTTCATGGCACTTATGGGTCTGAAATAAGCATTGCTGCATAAAAATTTGAGGTCTGAAATACCCTCTTGGAATTTGGGAGTCTAAAACGAGCAATTGTTATATGGAACTTAAATATCTGAAATAAGCAAATGCTACATGGAACTTGTGGGTCTGAAATAAGCAACTTCTACATGAAATTTGAGGGGAGGGGGAGCTTGTAATAAGCAATTGCTACACAGAAATTGAGCAACTGTTATTTGGAACTTAGGGGTCTGAAATAAGCAATTGCTACATAGAACATGGGGATCTTAAATAAACAGCACTGCTGCATGTGACTTGGGTGTCTGAAATAAGCAACAGCATCATTGAACTTGGGAGCCTGAAATAAGCAATTGCCACATAGAACTTGGGGTCTGTAATAAGCAACTGTGACATAGAATTATGGGGTCTGAAATAAGCAACTACTGCATGGAATTTGGGAACAAAATATTTCCTTTTATTGTAGGCCCCTTTTTTTTAAAAGGGATAGGGTGTTCAGGAGAGCAAAAAGAAGTCACAGCAGTTGTGTCCCAAGTAAAAATGGCAGATAATTTACCAAGTGTATCCAGTTCCCATAAGTCATATTGCCATGATGTGTTAATACTATAACACAAAGCATTGTAGGTAAAAATTTCAGCAGACAACATTTTGAAATATTTTTTCTTGTTTTTCACAGAAAACAGAATTTGACATTTCATGCATATTGTCTCCTTTTTTCTCAGAGAACAGGATTTGACATTTCATGCAAATTGTCTCCATTTGAGACAATTTGCATGAAATATCTAATTCTGTTTTCTGGGAAAAAAAAGAAAAATATCACCAGTTTGTCATCTGCTGAATTGGCCCAGAGAGTGGTAATGGTTAATGGAGAAGATGAGGGCAGAGGTTTGATTCATTGAGTTCCTATTATACATCAGTCTAAATATGAATCAGATATGAATTAATTGGCAGATCCAAAAAAAAAATGTTTATCCCATTTTAGTTTGGAGATCCCAAAAGGGTATCCGGCAAATGGTGCAGACTCAGGTTAGATGCCACAGATATGGTATCTGATCAGAGTCTCTACTGTTTTCAAATAATTTAGTCATTTTTTTTCTCTAGGAATATCTAAATCACATAGTCTGATGTACTTAAAACTGAAATGTGCAGGCTGATCTGAGTCTTCTTTCAAATAATTTAGTCATTTTTTTTCTCTAGGAATATCTAAATCACATAGTCTGATGTACTTAAAACTGAAATGTGCAGGCTGATCTGAGTCTTCTTTGGTCACACATCCAATCTTGCAGGAAATGCTATGCATTGGATCATTTTGTTTTTTTTATGCGCCCACCTGGCAAAGGCAGCAGTGAGGCATATAGGGTTTTGCTGTGATGTTAAGTCAGTATGTGTGTACGTGCATATATCAGGTTTGTAACCATAGTCATAACTTATATACCTTTAATTTTATGCTAGGAAGTTAAAATTTGGTATGCTATTTAGATGCCTTAGATAACTTGGGTACCTTTTATGCTAGGAAGTTGAAATTTGGTATGCTACTTAACTAGATCTAAACCTTTAACTCTAGTTGCACCTGAGCCGTGCTCTCGGGTAAGAATAGGGGTCAGAATGTATAACAGGTCAGATTGAGCATTTCGAAAATAGTTGTTGCAATTTGGGCAAGGAGCAAAGGGTAGGGGCATTTGCGTACTTTGGACACTTGTCTAGTTTCTTCATAACTGCATAACCAAAGGCCTTGATAAAAGTATTTTTGGTGAATAGTTTAATTCTAACATGTAATTCAACTTCTTATGTCTAACAACATAGCACTAGACACAAGGGATATCCACATATTTTTTGTTTTCATGAAAACTTGTTGTGGGTACTCATTAGAAGTGCCTCTGCAAGGTGCTTCTAATAAGAACCCACAAAGGCCGCAACATATGTTTTCATGGAAATAGAAGAAATGATATCAATTTTTTGTTTGGCTGAAAAAAGTGCCTCATCAGGAGCTAATCAACAAGAAATGTTTACAATAAGAAAACTATTTCTAAATGTTGTCTGCTGAAAACTTTACCCATAGTGCTTAGCATTAATTGTTATAGGAGAAAAATCAGGAAGAAATCTAAATTCTGAAATACATTAACAGCATCAGTCCTGAAAGATTCAAATCAAAATGTTATTTGATAACAAATACCCTTATTTTGCATGATCAATTGAATAAAGCTTTCCTTTAAATGACAAATAACATTAGAATGAGAATGCATTTCCTCAAAGTATTTCGGGAAGTATTTCCGTAATTTGATCAGAAGTTTGGATTTTCTCTTAAGAGCTATCTATGCAGATTTTATCTCAATTTAACAGTCGTCAAATTGAGAAATAAAATCTCATCATTCTAGATAAGATGCTTCTTGTTTTCTTTTCAATGAACAAGTATTGATGTTATTATCACTAATATTTTTATTTCTCCATAAAAAAATACCGTGTGTACTCATTAGAAATTTCTTGCTGACGCAATTCTAATGAGAACCCACAACATATGCTTATGTGGCAATATAAGAAAAACATTTATCTGGTACCCAGCTTGTATCTATAAAATGCAGTGCAGAAATGCTAGAATTGGTACAAATAATTTAGTATGTCTGGAACCAGACTGTATCTTCCAGACTAATAGCTTTTAGCACTCAGTAGACAGAATTAGGAGACTAGTAAGTAAACTTTTCCAAAATCCATTTAAACCTTGTTTTATTTCCCCATGAAAATATTTGTTGTGGGTACTCATTGGAGTGAGGAGCTTCTAATGAGTACTCACAACATATTTTAACCCTTAGCTGCAGCATAAATCAGAGATCGAGCTTGTTAGAGAGGGTACCCCTACTTGAGAAGCCATTTCTCTCTTGATTCTACCTCTATTTCGATAGCATTTTCACATATATTTTGCAGATTGTATGTGACCATTTTACTGCAGGTTTGTATGAAAGTAGATTCCCTCCTGTATAGGAGCACTTGCTCTGAATGGTTGCATCTCATGTATAGTAAGTAAGACAGGCTTTAGAGTTGGCATACCCCTCCAAAAAGGACAATAGTCACCTTTAGCACTGTAATAGTTAATAGTTTAATATTTCAAGAATATTTATGTGAAATGTCAAGTGATATTTTCTGAGGAACAATATATTTTCAAATGTCACATTGACAGTGGTCATGTTAAGGTTAAAGAATGCCTCTTTATTTTTGCCCACTGAATTAAAATATTGTAAATGTCTTAAAATTCCTAAAAACACTTTAATTCCATACTTTTTTAGCATAAATTTTTATTTTTACATAGTTGTACTCTAACATACTTAGTGGAATGGCAAACTTCAGCAGCTCTGATCTGGATCTTCACTGTTTGCATATGCCAATTAGTCAGAAACTTTGGTATACAAATCTTTAGGACATTTACTGTAAATACCAACAGTTTAAAGATTTTTTTCTTATTCTTCCAAGAAAATAAAGTCAGGCATTTCATGTAGGGGAGATGATTTATCTGAAAAGTCAAGGTCTTTTAGGAGATAAAGATGATGGTAATGATGATTATTTTAAGTTTAACCCTTGTCCTGCTGAACTCGGATATACCCTGCCTTTGCAAACAGTGTAGATCCAGATCAGTTGGCTTGAAGAAGCCAACTGATCTGGATCTGCACTGTTTGCCATTAAGTATATGAATTTATAGCAATAATCCATATCAAGTAATCTGATTGGCTGAAAATTAGAAGTGGGCATGGCATCTTAATTTATTCAGCTGGACAAGGGTTAATAATGTGTAAACCCTTGAGGATTTTCATTGTCTGCCTGAAGATGCCCTATGAGAACTCTGATCAGACTGCATGGATATGCAGTCTGATCAGAGCCCTCACAGGGCACTTTGTGGGCAGCCAAGGAGCCAAAGCAGCTTCAGGCAGAGAGTGAAGACTGATCTGAATCTTTGCTGGGCACACATGCACTGTGTATGAAATGAGCCAGTGCAGGACAAAACCTACAAGAAGACCTGTGTGACCAGCAAAGACTCAGATCAGCCTATAAATCCACCCGGTATGGCAAGGTTTCTCATTTATCCCTCTTTTGAAAGCCAGGAGGCTGTAAAAGACACATGCCATCAGCCAAGACTCTGATCAGACTGTACGGATAAGCAGGCTGATCTGAGTTCACTGGTCACACAAGTCTTATTGTATAGGTGTTGTCAAGCCTGGCTCCAATGCTTTGTCCTGGCTCAAATGATACTTTTTCATATTCTGCCTAAACTAATTCTTGTAAAGTTTGTTATGGGGATATTGGTGGGAAAAATTTGAGGACATTGAATGTGGTTCAAGACCTTTTAACCCATTTTAGACTGAATAGACTCCTCCACACTATATACGAGTGAAGAGTTGAATTTCACGTATATCAGGTTATAGGATTTAGATATACTTAGAGGAAAATGGCTTAACTGATTGCAAACAGTGGACATGCTGATCAGATGCTGCATTCTGTGGCATCTGATCAGGGTCTGCATTGTTTGCCAATAACCCTTTCAGGGATCTCCAGACTAAAATAGGTTAAACATTCATAATGTCAATATATCATTACCTTTGTCAATGCATTATGACCATTATATTGGTAAGATGTAAAACAAAGAAGAACTCCTTAAGGGAAGATTTCCTTCTCTGATTGATGGATTGTAGAGTAGAAATTACCATTGAAATGGACGTAAAACTGCAAAACACTGTCACACAGCTTTTGTCTTTGTATCATGGGAACTTTTCTGTTCTATAAATAAGTATCTACTACTCAGATATTTGATCCGGAACTGACCAGGGTAAATGTCCTAAAATTTCCTACTCTAAATTTTCTGACAAATGGCGTATGCAAACAGTGCAGACACTTATCAGACTGCTTCCAAAGAAGCAGCAGTCTGATCAGGGTCTACACAGTTTGCAATTCCACTAAGTATTTTAAGAAATAACTGCATAAAAAGCAAAAATTAGGCAAAAAAGAAACAAACAAAAAAAAAACAACATGGAATGAAGTGTAAGAAATTTTAGGACATTACCATTCTTTCATTTTTATACCCCACCACACGATAGTGTCCATGTGTCCATCCATCTGTATTTCATTTCCGGATTATAACTTGAGTAAACATCAATGGATTTTCACCAAACTTGGTATACATCATATATATCATAATCAGACTTTTGATTAACGTGCAGGTACAGGGGCAACATCCACATCAGTGGGCCCCTTTCCAGGCATGGCAGATCTCACACCAGATCTCCAGGTATGTCTATCATGAGGGTTGATATCCGAGAGCTTCCACTCTCTGCAATCCCTCTCTGTCAGCTGCTTCCATGTCATCTTGGGCCTCCCATGCCCACGCTTTCCCTCAACCTGTATGTGAAAGGCTGTGTTGACTGCACCATTGGAGCGTTCCACATGTCCATACCAGCGGAGCCTTCTCTCCTTCAGAATGAGGTCCAGATCCTCAATGCCAAGCTGCGCAAGTAGCTCTTTGGACCTGGTGGTGACAATGTCTTGCTGCCTGACATTGCAGATCTGTCTGATCATTGCCCTGTCATTTCGCTGCAGATGCTGGAGGTTTGGCTTTGTCAATGGCCAAGTCTCACTGGCATGGAGCATTGTGCTCTGCACACAAGAGCTGTACACATGGCCATGTGTCTTGAAAGAGAGGTGGCAGGAAGAGAGAACTGGTAGCAGATCCTTGAACTTCTTCCAGGCATTTTTCACACATGTTGTGGTTGAAAGTTCACAGCCACCTGCTGCTGAGAGCATGTCTCCTTGGTAACAAAAGGAAGCTACCACCTCCAGCTTGTCATACATCACCTGCACAGGTGGCACAATCCACTCCTCTACACCAAGTTTTCTCAGCGCCCACCTGATGGTCTTCCAAGGAACTTGATCAAATGCCTTCTCCAGGTCTATGAAAGTCTTGCAGAGTCTCTTGTTGGCAGCTAGATACTTCTCTTGCAGCTGCCTGACAACAAAGATTGCATCTGTTGTGCCTCTGCCTGGGACGTAGCCAAGCTGGGAATCGTAGATTGACCCCAACTGTCTGATGAGGCCAACACAATCCTCTCCAGGACTTTCATGACCTGCTCTGTCAACTTGAGACCGTGGTAATTGCCCCTTTCCAATGTGTCCCCCTTTCCCTTGTAGAGGCAGACAATAAAACTCTGCTCCCAGTGAGAGGGTACCTTGCCATCGCGGATGATTGCAGCTATGAGGTCATGGATCATGGAGGCATCCATGTCACCGTCTGCTCATATCATCTCCACCACTGTGCCTGATGGGCCCGGTGCTTTGCCCACCTTCATCTGTGAGATAGCCTTCTTAACCTTATCAGTGGTGATTGGGATAGGTGGGCCTTCCACTGGTCGTTGATAAGACAGGTGATCTGGGTCCCAGTCAAACTCAACATTGAGAAGCCTTTGGTAGTGCTCTAACCAGGCCTTCTGCTTTGAGTCTTCCCTCACTGACATTTCTCCTGCATCATTCTTCACTGGTTTGTCACCAAAAACATCAGTGTTCTCTCTTCTAAGCTGGTGAGCAAGGTGGTAGACTTCTGAGGACTTGGGGTCAATATTCTTGTAGACCTTCTTGTCATCTTCTTGACGAGCATGGTGCACTGCATGTCTGCCATTTCGTTTGGATGCATCGTATGATTGGTAGGTGCATTGATATTGTGGAGATCTGGTTTGGAATTGCTAATGGCCAAAATTTGACTGAGTTGTTTGCCAGAGATACACCCCCATTTTCGATTCCGGATGATAACTTGTGTAAATGTCAAGGGATTTTAACCAAATGGTACATGCATTGATATTAAGGAGATCAGGTTTGGGATTGCTAATGGACAAATTTTGTCAATGTTTGACAGAGTTATCTGCCCTAAACACGATAATAGTGGGGTATTATAGTTTAACGTTTTTATTCTGGGAAGCATTCAGGTGGGTAAGTGGTTGGCTCTCCTGACTTTGGATCCCAAGGTCGAAGTTTCTAATCCTGCTGGAGGCAGAATTTGGTACATAACTGTATCGTGCTTCATTGCAAAGAGCCTTTCATTGTCACCCTTCCATTAGGCCAGAGTTTTTTATCTTTGGGTTTATGGAGGATTTCTTAAAAAGCTGCTGTTGGATGGTAGGCATAAAAATAAAAAATGTGAAAAAGCTTGGGTGGATGAAATGAAATAATTTTCCAACAAAAATACCTGTAAAAATGCAATATTTCAGCCCTAAATACAAAGGGTAGAGCCATAAAATAAACATAAAAATTGAAATGCAAATTTTATTTTTCCAGAGGTCTAAAATCATAGGGTAGGCTCTCCCGTAAATCTAAAATTAAAAAAAACTGGGGCCTGACACCTTGATATGACTTGAATAACAGATAACCCTCTATCAACAGCATTCTGAAGTTACAGCAACAAGAATAGCATGGCTATAAATACCGTTACCTGAATTTCGTCTAATGCACAGTTTGATTACAGCGAGAGTCACATGGACAACTTAACCTTAAGGAAATTTTGGCATTCGTATACTTGGCTCCATTGTAAACAATTAACCCAAAAAATGAGAAAAAAAAAACGGTCTCTTATTAGCTGTTGTGATAAGTCAGTGTCTGTCATCCGTTGTGCGCCATTTGTCATTTGTAGTTTGTCATCCTTCATGTGCATCAACAATTGATTTAAAAGCACCCAGTGACAAAACTTTTTGCAGGACCCTCGTAGATCAAAAGTAACTTCTTCTCCTGAACTGAAAGGCCAATTGACCCGAAAGCTGGTAGGAAACATCAGGGTGACTTGTAGATAAAAAATCGTTCTGATCAAGAATCCAAGATGGCCACTATGGCGGCTATCTTGAAAATGTTTTTTTCACTTCTTCTGAACCAAAAGGCAAAATGACTCAAAACTTTGTAGGAAGCATCAGGGTGACTTATAGAATAAAAAAATAGCTAAAATCGTTCTGATCTGATATCTAGGCCATCTTGTTTTTCACTTCTCCTGAATCAAAAGGCTAATTGACTGGAAATTTGGTAGGAAGCATCAGGGTGACTTTTAAATAAAAAATTGTTCCAAGATCGGAAATCCAAGATGGCCACCATCTTGAAAAGCTATTTTTTGCTTCTTCTCCTGAACGAAATAGCCATTTGACTTGAAACTAGGTAGGAAGCATCGGGGTGACTTGTAGATCAAAAATACTTAAAATCTTTCTGATAGGAAATCCAAGCTGGCAGCCATGGGGGCCGTCTTGAAAATCTGTTTTTCACTTCTTCTCCAGAACCAAAAGGCCAATTGACTTGAAACTTGATAGGAAACATCGGAGTGACTTGTAGATCAAAAATAGCTAATATCTTTCTGATAGGAAATCCAAGATGGCCACCATGGATGCCATCTTGAAAATCTATTTTTCACTTTTTCTCCTGAACCGAAAGGCCAGTTGACTTGAAACTTGGTAGGAAACATCGGGGTGACTTGTAGATCAAAAATAGGTAAAGTTGTTCTGATTGGAAATCCAAGATGTCTGCCATCTTGAAAAACTATTTTTGCTTCTTCTCCTGAATCAAAAGGCCAATTGACTTGAAACTTGGTAGGAAGCATCGGGGTGACTTGTACATCAAAAAGAGCTAAAATTGTTCTGATCGGAAATCCAAGATGGCTGCCATGGCGGTCATCTTGAAAATCTATTTTTAGCTTTTACTGAACTGAAAGGCCATTGACTTGTAGGTCAAAACTAGCTAAAATCCTTCCGATCAGAAATCCAAGAGACCAAGATGGTCGCCATGACTGCTATCTTGAAAATCTATTTTGTGCTTCCTCTCCTGAACCGAAAGGCCAATTGACTTGAAACTTGGTAGGAACATCTGAGTATCTTTTGGAGCAAAAATAGCTAAAATAGTTCCGATTCAAAATTCAAGATGGCCGCTATGGCCACTATCTTGAAAATCTATTTTTCACTTCTTCTCCTGAAATGAAAGGCCAATTGACATGAAACTTGGCAGGAAGCATTAGGGTAACTTGCAGATAGTAAATAGTTAAAATTGTTCGGATGGGAAATCTAAGATGGCTGTCATGGCTGCCATCTTTAAAATCTATTTTTCGCTTCTTCTCCTGAAACAAAAGGCTGATTGTCTTGAAACTTGATAGGAAGCGTCGGGGTGACTAGTAGATCAAAACAGCTAAAATCATTATGCACCCCCCTACATATTGTTTTTGTGATGGATCCCGTTAGGGCAGCGTCAGCATGGGCGTAAAACTTCTGGTCCGCTCTGTAACTTGAATACCCTTTGGAATATTTTGATGATACTTGGTAGAAATATAGAATAGGACAAGACGAGGTGTCGCATACAAGAATGCATACTTTTGGAGTTATTTTCCTTTGTTTTGTTTAAAATAGATTTTGTGTCCACTCTCTGTAACTCAAATACGCTTTGGAAAATTTTAATGGTACTTTGTAGAAATGTGAAACAGGACAAGACGACTTGTCAGGTACAAGAATGATAACTCTACCTTTCTTACTTTAGGCATTATCTCCCTTTGTTATATTTGACAGTGATTATGCATTGATTTCGTGTCAGCTTGGTAACTTGAATGCCCTTTGGAATATTTTTATAATACTTGGTAGAAATGTAGAACAGGAAAAGGACGATGTGTCGTGTACAAGAATGACAACTCTGGCTTTCTTACTTTTGGTGTTATTTTGCTTTGTTTTATTTGAAATAGATTTCATGTCCACTCAGTACCCTTCGGAATATAATGATGGTACTTTGTAGAAACATAAAACAGGATGAGAAGATGTGTCATGTAAGAGAATGCCTTTCTTACTTTTGGCGTTATCTCCCTTTGTTATATTTGACAGTGATTATGCATTGATTTTGTCTCCACTCTGTAAGTCAAATACCTGTTGGAATAGGTTTATGATACTTGGTGGAAATGGAGAACAGGACGAGATGACGTGTTACATACATTATGCATTGATTTCCTGTCAGCTTGGTAACTTGAATGCCCTTTGGAATATTTTGATAAGACTTGGTAGAAATGTAGAACAGGAAAAGACGATGTGTCATGTACAAGAATGACAACTCTGGCTTTCATACTTTTGGAGTTATTTTCCTTTGTTCTCCTTGAAATAGATTTTGTGTCCGCTCTGTAACTCGAATACCCTTTGGAATATTTTGATGGTGCTTGGTAGAAGTGTAGAACAGGACAAGACGACATGTCACATACAAGAATAACAACTCTGCCTTTCTTACTTTTGGTGTTATCTTCCTTTATTATATTTGACAGTGATTATGCATTGATTTCATGTCCGCTCTGTAAGTTGAATACCCTTTGCAATATTTTTATGATACTTGGTAGAAATGTAGAACAGGACAAGACAACATGTTGCTTACAAGAATGACAACTCTGGCTTTCTCACTATTGCAGTTATCTCCCTTTTTTTGTTTTTCAAATTGATTTTGTGTCAGCTTTGTAACTGGAATACCCTCTGGAATAGTTTGATGGTATTTAGTAGGAATGTAGAACAGGACTAGACAATTTGTCTTGTACAAGAATGACATTTTGGCATTATCTCCCTTTGTTATATTTGACAGTGATTATGCATTGATTTCATGTCTGCTCTGTAAGTCGAATACCCTTTTGGAATATTTTTATGATACTTGGTAGGAATGTAGAATAGGTCGAGATGACCTGACACACATACAAGAATGGCAACTGTGGCTTTCTTACTTTTGGAGTTATCTCCCCTTCTTGTGTTTGAATTTGATTTATTGTCCTCTCTGTAACATGATACCCTTTGGAAGATTTTGATGATACTTGGTAGAAATGTAGAACAGGACGAGATGATGGTTGCATACAAGAATGACAACTCTGGTTTTCTTACTTTTGGAGTCATCTCCCCTTCTTGTGTTTGGATTTGATTTCATGTTTGGATTATTTTAATTTTACAGGCAAAAATGTAGAACAGGACGAGACCACGTGTTGCATACAAGAAAGACAACTCTGGCTTTCTTACTATTGCAGTTATCTCCTTTTTTTTGTTTTTCAAATTGATTTTGTGTCAGCTCTGTAACTGGAATACCCTCTGGAATAATTTGATGGTATTTAGTAGGAATGTAAAACAGGACTAGACAATTTGTCTTTTACAAGAATGACATTTTGGCATTATTTCCCTTTGTTATATTTGACAGTGATTAGGCATTGATTTCATTTCTGCTCTGTAAGTCGAATACCCGTTTGGAATATTTTTATGATACTTGGTAGGAATGTAGAATAGGACGAGATGACCTGACACACATACAATAATGACAACTTTGGCTTTCTTACTTTTGGAGTTATCTCCCCTTCTTGTGTTTGAATTTGATTTCTAATCCTATCTGTAACATGATACCCTTTGGAATATTTTGATGATACTTGGTAGAAATGTAGAACAGGACGAGATGATGGTTGCATACAAGAATGACAACTCTGGTTCTCTTACTTTTGGAGTTATCTTCCCTTCTTGTGTTTGGATTTGATTTCATGTTTGGATTATTTTAATTTTACTTGGCAGAAATGTAGAACAGGATGAGACCAAGTGTTGCATATAAGAATGACAACTCTGGCTTTCTTAGTTTTTGGGGTTATCTCCCCTTCTTGTATTTGAATTTGATTTCATGTCCACTCTGTAACTTGAGTACCCTTCATAATATTTTTATGATACTTGGTAGAAATGTAGAACAGGAGGAGATGACATTTCACTTACATCAATGACAACTCTGGAGGGGTTGGTTGGGGTGGGGGGTGGGGTGAGGGGGGGGTGGGGTGTGGACATTTGTTTTCTTCTAAAAAGCCATTCCTAGTTCTAATTGGAAATCCAAGCTGGCCGCCATGGCTGCCACCTTGATAATTTAATTTTTGCTTCGTCTCCTGAACCAAAAGATCAGTTGAATCCAAACTTGGTAGGAAGCATCAGGGTGACTTGTAGATAAAAAAGTGCTAAAATTGTTCCGATCAGAAATTCAAGATGGCCACTATCTTCTCCTGAACTGAAAGGCCAGTTTATCTGGTAATCAGATGAGCAATACAGGGCCATCTTGGCCCTCTTGTAATTATTATCAGCAGCAAGGTATAAGTGGGACTCTTTAAAGCATTTAGCTTTTGCCTTTTTCTGGGTGAATTCAGCATATGACACATAGTGGTATTTTTCTTACTTTCCCCAGACAATAGAGGTTGACAGTTCAGGCAAAATTGCCTCCTTAGGAGACAATTTGTGACATGCGATGCCAAATCCTGTATTCTTGGGGAGGCAGAGGGTAAGATAAATATTTCAGTATGTAGTCTGCTGAAATATTCACACAGCCTACATAAACCCTTATAACACTATGCAAATTTGTAGCAGACAACTTTTTTAAAACTGATATTATTTTTCAGAGAAAATAAGACTGCCTAGTAGATGATTCACATGCAATGTCAAGCCTTATTTTTTATGAAAAATAAACAAACAAAAAAAAACACAAAAAAATGAATTGTCATCTGCTGTAGTTGTGATTTGTACTTTAAGGAATAAGACAGTTATCAACCATCCCTTCTCATTGTAACATAGTGCCCGATAAAATGCTTATTTTTACAAAAATGTTATTTTCTTATTTCTCCACAAAAACATACATTGTGGGTACTCATTAGAATTACCTCATTGAACCATTTCTAATGCATCTCTACCATATGGCCTGCCACTGAGAAATAAAAAAAACAACAAAAAAAAAACATTTATCTGGTTACGGTAAATGTCCTAAAATTTTGTACACCAAAGTTGCCAATAAAATAGCATACACAAATAGTGTAGATTCAGATCAGTCTGATCAGGGTCAACACTATTTGCCTTTCCATTAAGTATTATAAGAAATAACTGTATAAAAAGCAGAATTTAGGCCAGAAACATATGGAATAAAGTGTTCAAAATTTTAGGACTTTTACCGTACTCTTTTTATCTGGAGTTATGTAATGTAAGAAGAAAAAAATGAATATTGGGTCTGGTGGTCAATACTCATTAGCTTTATTGTCATAGAGCAGGTCCTGTAAAATTACTGTCATCAGCAGACATTGATTTCGGTTAGAAAGATGAGTTTCTGAACATTTGCCTGCTGCAGGCAATGATTAGCAGGTACACCACAATCTTTCTATCACTATTACTGGGAGCAAAACAAAAAAAAAAATTGTGAGCTAAAGAACCATGTTGTATCCAAACAAAAATGTATAGATTATATAGAAAAATGACCAAAAATGGCCATTTTTTCTATACAATCTATACATTTTTATACCCCGCCACACACTAGTGGTGGGGTATTATGATTTCTCGTTGGTTGTCCGTGAGTCCGTCCGTCTGTCGTCCGTCCATCCGTTTTTCGTTTCCAGATGATAACTTGAGTAAGTATCAATGGATTTTCACCAAACTTGGTATGTGCATTGATATTGTGGAGATCTGGTTTGGGATTGCTAATGGGCAAATTTCGTCAATTTTTGACGGAGTTATCTGCCCGAGACACGCCCATATTTTCATTTCCGGACTATAACTTGAGTAAATAACAAGGGATTTTCATCAAACTTGCTATATGCATTGACATTAAGGAGATCTGGTTTGGGATTGCTAATGGGCTATTTCGTAATATGTTTACAGAGTTATCTGCCCAAGACATGCCCATATTTTCGTTTCAGGATGATAACTTTAGTAAATAACAAGGGATTTTAACCAAACTTGCTATATATATTGACAGTAAGGAGATCAAGTTTGGAATTGCTAATGGGCAAATTTCGTCAAATTTTTACGGAGTTATCTGCCCGAGACACGTCCATATTTTCATTTCTGGATGATAAATAACAAGGCCTTTTAACCAGACTTGCTATATGCATTGATATTATCAAGATCTGCTTTAGGATTGTTATCTGTCCATTGCTATTATCAAGATCTGCTTTAGGATTGTTATCTGTCCCTCTGTCATTTTCTTTCCAGACATTTTTGCAATGATAACTTTAATACATAAACAAATAATTGCTATAGTGGGGTATTATGCTTCCAGTGCTTTTATTATTTGAATATGGTTGGGATACAAAGCAAAAATGTATAAATTATATAGAAAAATGACCACATATGGTAATTCTCTAAGTAATTTAACATTTTTGTTTGGATACAGCACTTTTTGGGGTTCACCTTCGAACTGTCTTATATCCAAAACTGTCTTATAAAGAAGTTCCAGTGTAATAGCACAATGTATTTTGCTTATTACAATGGAACCTTTATAAATTGTCACCTCTCAACACCAGCTACCTCCATATAACAGACATTTTCGAATTTCCCAAAATGCTGTTTTAACCTTTGTCCTGCTGAACTTGGATATGTCCTGCCTTTGCAAACAGTGTAGATCCAGATCAGTTGGCTTCTGAAGAAGCCAACTGATCTGGATCTGCACTGTTTGCCATTCAGTGTTTGAATTTGTATCAACAACCTGGATCAAGTAATCTGATTGGCTGAAAACTAGAAGTGGGCCTGTCATCTTAATTTATTCAGCATGACAAGGGTTAATATATGTATTAAACCTCTCCATAACAGCCACATCCTTACAACAGCCAGTATTATATCATGTTACAATGTTAAATGTAGAAATTTTCTACATTTTGCTTTTGCCTTAACACAAAATATAGAAACATAGTTTTTCTACATTTTACATCGGTATCAAGGTAAAATTTAGAAATGTGCAAAAAATGTTCCATTAGTGTATGTTGTTAGCTCACCTGAGCTATGCTCAGAATGAGCTATAGTGATCACCTTTTGTCTGTCCTCCATCCGTCTGCCTGTGCATCTGTCCGTTAACATTTTCAAACGACTTCTCTAAAAACTGCTGAGCCAATTTTGCTCAAATTTCATATTGAGCCTTCTTAGGTTGGGGAAACGAAAGATTGCTAAAATGGTCGCGGTCCATTGACCAAGATGGCCGCCATGCCTATACATGTATAAGGTAAAAACCTTTAAAAATCTTCTCCTCCAGAACCAAGGATGCCTTGGGGCTGAATCTTTGCACAAATCAGCGGGGACAGGAGGTCTACTGAAGTTGTTAGAATAATGGTTGTACATTGACATTTGACCTTTTTACAGCGAGGTCAAGTTTGCTTCTCTCTGCATTTGTATGGGCACCATACATTTGTGTGGAAAAAATGTTGAGAATTTCAAACAACTTCTCCTCTGAAGCCTCTGGGCCAATGTTGCTCAAATTTAATGTGGAGCCTCCTTGGGACAGGGATTGAAAGATGGCTAAAATGGTTGCGGTCTATTGACCAAGATGGCCGCCATGCCCATATATGGTAAAAACCTTTAAAAATCTTCTTCTCCAGAACAGATTGGGGCTGAATCTTTGCACAAATTATCAGGTACAGGTCTACCAAAGCTGCTAAAATGGTGGTCATACATTAACGTTTTTTATGGCAAGGTCTAGACTGAGTAAACTTGCCCCGGTCCCCTCCAACACCCCCCCCCCCCCCACCCCACACACACACACACACCACACTATGTATTGGATTTCAGTTTTAGATATGTCTGGTGATATGATTTAGATATTCTTAGTGAAAAATGGCAAAACTATTTGCAAACAGTGGAGACCTTGATCAGATGCCACAGTCTGTTTGTTTACCCTTTTTAGGTATCCAGACTAAAGTGGGTTAAACCATTTTATAAAGTTCACAGTCATTCTCTTTGTTCTTGATTAGTTCATCTGATGTGCTATTAGCATCTGTTGTCCAGCTCTTTAAAGGACCACCTCTGAAACATTGAGGCAGTTTTATCAAATTCCATAGGGAGCCTCCTTGAGTAAGGGGAACAAAAGTTTGGTGAAATGGTCACATTCTGTTCACACTTCCTTGAGCAAGGTGGCCACCCTACCTGATAGTTTGCCTGTCATTACGGACAATGACCAATCCTAATCAAATGCATGAACTGTTACTGTTTGTGTGTTCTAAGATGGCTGATGAGACCAATCTTAGCGCTAAACTGCCAGTTGCAGATAGAACATAAGTAGTCTGAGGAATAAAGCTCTGTTGGTGATGCCTTTATGTGGCTTCCCACTGAGCATGTTTCTGCTTGGCTTTTCAGATTCTTTTTGCTTTGTACCTGTATTCACCAGCACCCCTTCTTATGCCCCTGCCACTTGGCTTGATCCTGTGCAGTCTGTTCCCATGACTGTTGGTATGTTGAAATCTTTGCGGGCCCCCTGGTGGATAAGAGAGTTGACTCTTAATCCATAAGGTTTCTCACCGCTGTGGTTCGAGACTAGCTCGTGTCATATGTGGGAAAGCCAAGTTCTGCATGGTCAGGTGGTTTTTCTCCGGGTACTCCGGTTTTCGCCCACCTTCGATGAACGATCGGCTCGATATAAGTGAAATATTCTTGAAAGGGCCGTAAAACCCAAATCAAAAAAAAAAAAAAAAAAAAAAAAATGTTGAAATCTTTAAGGGAGGCTTTGAGGGTATCCTTGTATTGCTTCTTCTGACTACCATGGGAGCATTTTCCCACTTGTAGTTCTCCATAGAGGATTTTCTTTGGCAAACATTCATCAGGCATTCTGGCCTGTCCATCTGAATTGTGCAAATTTCAGAAGAGTATGTACACTGCATCCCTGTCCTTTTCAGGACTTCTGTGTCTTGAATCCTGTCTTTCCACTTAATCTTTAGAAGTTTTCTGAGACAGCTTGTCTTTTGGCATTTCATTGGTAAACTGTCCAAGTTTCACATGTGTATAATAATGTTGGCAGCATCACAGATCTGTAGACTTTCAGCTTTGTATAAAGTCTGATTCGACTTCAATCCCAAATACTGCCATGTAGTTGGCCAAATGTTGCACTAGCTTTGGCAGTTCTGGCATTGACTTCATCAGCAATGTGCACAATTCTTGACAATGTGCTTCCAAGGTAGGTGAACTTGTCTACCACTTGCAATCATTCCAAAGTCCCTCACAACTGACTGTGTCAAATGCTTTGTTAAAGTTAAAAAGGTCATGTAGAGGTCCACATTCTGTTTCTGGCATTTTTCTTGAAGCTGCCTTGCTGTGAAGATCATGTCAATTGTTCCTCTATCCTTTCTGAATCCACATTGACTTTCTGGTAGAAGACCTGACTATTCAATGTGATCATTCATTCGGTTCAGTGGGACTCTTGCAAGGCTCTTACCAGCAATTAACAATAAAGAGATGCCCTGATGATTGTCACAGACTTAACGATTCCCTTTTTATTTAAATAGGTGGATAATTGAAGCATCCTTGAATTCTTTAGGGATGGCTTCTTTTCTCCACGTAATGTGAAATAACTCTGTCTGTTTCTCTGCAACATGAGGACCTCCTGCTTTGTAGATCTCTGCAAGTATTGCATCTGATCCTGGCCTTGCCAGATGACAGGAGTTTTATGGCTTTCACTGTTTCAGAGACCATTAGGTACTCATCAAGCAGAGAATAGCATTCCACCATATCTATATATGATAATAAAACACTTAAAATCTTTTTCTCCTGAGCCAAGAAAGCTTTGAGTCTGAATCTTGGTATTTTGCATTGGGGATGAGAGTTCTACAAAATTTATTTATGTCTCCCCATCTGAAAGATGTATTGTTCTTATCACTGTTTTTTAATAGAGGATTACCACTCTCTGGGCTAAGTCAGCAGACAACAAATTGATGATATTTTTCTCATTTTTCCAAGAAAACAGGATTTGACATTTCATGTAAATTGTCTACATTAGAGACACTTTGTACAAAATGTTAAAACTGGTTTTCTGGGAAAAATGAAAATATTTCAAAATGTCATCTACTGAAATTTTCACCCATGTTTGATTCCCTATATATTTGTATTGGAAAGCTGTTGGGTGCTAATTGGACGTTTTTTGTTGTTTTTTTTTTTAAAAAATCCATCCTTTAAAATAGCGATGTCCGGGCAGGCGGACGTCAGGTGGGCAGGTGTAGTGTGTCGTCCGAGGTTTACCTTTTGGTTAATCTTTTTTTCGAAGTTGTATGTTACCTTTATTCTTAAGTGGATTGCTTTCATATTTGGTAGGGATGAAGAGAAGGACCAGTAGGTGTGTCATGTGCAAGAGAGACAACTCTCACTTTCTTCATTAAGTACTTATCTACCTTGACATCCAAGGTTTACCTTTTGGTTAACTTTTTTCAAAGTTATATGTCACCTTTATTCTTCATTGGATTGCTTTCATATTTGGTAGAGACGAAGAGCAGGACCAGTAGGCACATGGTATGCAAGAGAGACAACTCTCACATCTCCATTATGTATTTATCTACCTTGACATCCAAGGTTTACCTTTTGGTTAATCTTTTTTTTCAAAGTGATATATTACCTTTATTCTTCAGTGGATTGCTTTCATATTTGGTAGGGATAAAGAAGAGGACTAGTAGGCAGGTATGGTCAAGAGAGACAACTCTCGCTTTCTTTGTTATGTACTTATCTCCCCTGAAACATAAATCTTGTGCAGGCCATAACTCCAATACTGTTGAGATAATTTGATAATAATTGGTAGGCACATATATCAGGTCATGTAAGAGTGTCACATGCAAGAAGGACAATATCTTTATTCTTTTTTCAAGTTATCTCCCCTGAAGGAATTTCTAAGCCAAATTCTTGTGCTCTTCATAACTTCAAATTGGTTTGAAATATTTTGATACTGTTTGGTAGAGACAGAGAAGGACCAGTAGGCATGTCGCATGTAAGAGAGATAACTCTGACTTTCTTTGTTACATACGTATCACCCCTGAAGCCAAAAGCTTATGCAGCCAAAATTAATTTTTGGACGGGTTTTTCAAAAATGTGTCCTTTAAAATAGTGATGTCATGGCCAGCAGGCGTTTGGTCTCCTTAATGATTGTGTTGTGGTTTAACGATACGTCAGCCCTGGTGGGTCATTTTGTGTTGACTCCCAGAGAAAGGGAGAAAAAAAGATAGAAGAGATAGAAAAGGCGATGAAAGAGAGGTTTAGGGAAGAAAGAAGAACAGTAATGAAAGTGAAGAAACAGAAGAAATAAAAACATCCCCCCCACCACTACCCTTACCTGCTACAAGGATAGCAGGCCTTACCCAATTGTAAGCCAATATCAGTTGGATGCCCCAGTGATAAAAGATACACAACACCTTCGCCACACACGACCACTCCCCTGTGTCTCCCAAGGTTTATTTTTCGTTGACCTTTTGAAAAACTTGTCCATAATGCTGTGAGGCATTTTTCTTGTTTTACACTTGTGTTGTCTGCCTGAGCTACATACCATTAACCATCTTGGTGAGGTGAAAAATTCGATAGGGCCATCTTGGTCCTCTCACCATTGAAGCGGAGTTGGAAACTAATGAAATTAAAGCTTAGCACTCTGGGTAAAATTTTCAGCAGACAACATTCTGAAATATTTTTCTTATTTTTCTCAGAAAAAAGGTTTAACATTTCATGCAAATTGTCTTCAATGCAGACAATTTGCATGAAATGTCAAATCCTGTTTCCTGGGAAAAAATAAGAAAAAATATCATTAATGTATTGTCTGCTGAATAAACCCAGAGAGTGTTAAAGGTTAATTAATTCTATCTGACGGCTACTAAAACATGAGCATCTTCAAAGTATTCGTCTGCTGTACTCTGTTATTAAGTCTGCACACATCTTTGCATTTGAAAAGAAAAATAGTCTATGTTAACCTTAAAGTGTAAATTACAACTGCAGCAGACAACATTTTGAATTTTCTTTTTTATTTTTCAAAGAAAATAAATCTTGACGTTTCTAGTAAATCATCTGCAGCTGAACAGATGAATCACATGAAATGGCAAGACTTATTTTCTCAGAAAAATAAAAACAAAATTTAGAATGTCGCATGTTACAAATTTTGTTTAGCACTTCAAGGGTTAGACATGGATTGTATTTAATATTCCTGCCTTGTCTGATTATTTTGTTTTTCGCACAAATTGCCATTGTATAACAAGATAAAACTACAGAAGAGGTGTCTATATTCGACATCAGAGAGTAATGAAACGCCTGTGTTCCATTGTTTAATGCTTTTCTGATTGAGGACTAGCATGCGATTTTGTAATTTACACAAAGCTGTGGTCTGCCAAGGCACCATGTAAACTTGGCTTTATCAAGCAAAAATGTGTCTTTGAAAATTCACAAATTTGCATACTCAAATCATCCTCTCAAGGACATTTTGTTCAGGGTAATGGATGCCTTTTCAAGGGAGGCAACTCTATCAATGTATTTTGATCCCTTCAGAAAAAGGGTCTACTTTAAAAGGAAAAAATTCGCTGCCTGTGGGAGCAAATTCTTTCCTTTCACATTAGACCCCTTTTCAGAAGGGATTTAATGTTCAGGAAATCAAAACAGGAAGTAAACAAAAGTTGTTTCCCTTGCAAAACTGGAAATCACAAATGTTTTTTCCCTTGTTTAAATGATGGAAAAACTGCTAAATGTATATAGCTTCTTTATTACATTCTGTATTATCCATTTATTATGTAATAAACCTATTTTATTTGGGGGGCCCCCTAAAGGGTAATTGGCAAACAGTGCAGACCCAGATCAGATGCCATAGAATGTGGCATCTGATCAGGGTCTACACTGTTTACATTAACAGGAATTTCTATACACCAGTACTGAATGATGAAAACTAACATTTTGACGACAAAGTTGGAATTATAAAAAATGAATTATTATTTTTGTGTATTTTTAGCTCACCTGGAGCTTCTCCAGACTCTTGAATTGGATTGAGCTGAAACTTGGTTTGCGGTTTTGTAGGTACTTGGAGATACAGAATTGCTCAAATCGTTCCGTTCTGATATCAAAGCTGGCCGCCATGGTGGCCATCTTTTTCAAACGACGTCTCCTCCCAAACCATATGTAGGATTCATCCAAAACTCGATGGGAGGCATTGGAGTGATATAGAGATTCAGAAGTGCTAAAATCGTTCTGTTTCGATATCCAAGATGGTCGCCAGGGCGGCTAACTTGAAATTTTTCAAAAGATATCTCCTCCCAAACCATAAATCTGATTGTGTGGAAACTTGATGGGAAGCATCAGAACAATATAGAGATTCAGAATTGCTAAAATCACACCGTTCATTATCCAAGATGGCCTCCTGGGCAGCCATCTTGAAAATCTTGAACCCACGTCTGCTCTCAAACCCTGTCAGATTGAACCAAAACTTGGTGGGCAGCATTGGGGACACATGGAGATTTAAAATTGCTAAAATCATTCTGTTCCGATATCCAAGATGGCCATCTTGGCCTTGAAAGTCTTCAAATGACATCTCCTTCCAAATTGTAAGTTTGATTTAGCCGAAAGATAATGGGAGGCATTGGAGCAATACAAAGATTCAGAATTGCTAAAATCATGCGGTTTTAATATTCAAGATGACATCCATGGTGGCCATCTTGAAAACCTTCAAACCACGTCTGCTCCTGAACGGTAAGTTGGGTTGAGCCCAGACTTGGTGGGAGACATTGGCGTGACATGCAGATTTAGAATTGCTAAATTTGTTCCATTCCAATATCCAAGATGGCCGCCATACTGGCCATCTTGAAAATCTTGAAACAACCGAAGGGTAAGTCAGATTAAGATGAAACTTGGTGGGAGGCATTGGGGAGACATGGAGATTCAAAACTGCTAAATTAGTTCCAATCCAATATCCAAGTTGGCCGCCCAAGCGGCCATCTTGAAATTCTTCAAATGACATCTCCTCCAAAACCTAAATGCGGATTGAGCCAAAACTTGACTAGAGGCATTGGAGCGACATACAGATTCAGAATTGCTAAAGTGGTTCTGTTCTGATATCTAATATGGCCACCAAGGTGGCCATTTTGAAAATCTCCAAACCTCATCTGTTCCCGAATGATAAGTCAGATTGAGCAGAAACTTGGTGGGAGGCATTGAGACTACATGGAGATTCAGAATTGCTAAAACCATATTGTTATGATATCCATGATGGCCGCCACAGCAGCCATCTTGAAGATCTTCAATAATTAGCTCACCTGGAGCTTTGCTCCAGGTCAGCTTATGCCGTGGTCAGTTGACCATGGTTTGTCATCCCTATGTCCGTAACTTTTCACATTTTTGACATCCACATCAGAATCGTATCTATGATGGCCACCATGGTGGCTATCTTGAAAGTCTTCAGTTGTTATCTGCTTCCAAACCGCAAATCAGATGAAGCTGAAACTTGGAACAACATGGGGCAACATGGAGATTTAGTATTGCTAAAATTGTTTCATTCTGATATCCAAGATGGCCACCATGGCAGCCATCCTGAAAATCTTCAAATCTCATCTGCAACCAAACTGTAAGTCGAATTGAGCTTAAACTTGATGGGAGGCATTGAAGTGTTATGAAGATTCAAAATTACTACAATCTTTCTGTTCCAGTATCCATGGTGGCCATCTCGAATTTCTTCAAACCATATCTCTCCCAAACCATCAGTCAGGTTAAGCTGAAACTTGATGGAAGGCATCGGGATGACATGGAGATTCAGAATAGTTCAGTTCCATTATCTAAGATTGTGACCATGATGGCATTCTTGAAACTCTTCAAACAACATCAGATTCTGGATTGCATAAGGTAGTCTGATCTGATAGCCAAGATGGCCACTATGGCACAATGTAACATATCGTGATCAGCCTAATCCAGGTGAGCCATTTCTGGCCCACAGGCCTCTAGTATTAATATGTAAACTCTGGCAGTTCACTCATCAACTTAACATAAAGACCCTATTCCGTTTCTGAGTGATTTGCCAGAGTTTAAACATTGATAAAATCCACAAAAATAATAATTTATTCCTTATTATTCCAACTTTGACATCAAAATGTTACAAATGTTGCCAAAAAATGTCAATCTTCTGGGTCAGGGGAAGGAAAATAGATCCAAGGAATTCCTTAAAATGCCAAGAAAACCTGCATCTGAAAATGTTGTATGTTTATGTTGTCTGCTGAATATTCTTGCAAACTTTTCAAACATATTTTTGCATACAGGCAAACAGTGTGGACCCTGATCAGACTGCTCCTAGAGCAAAAATGACTTTTAAAATCACAAGCAGATGACAAAGCCGACAACAATTGTTGTGATTGGCAGTTTAAGGGTTAATGAAGTTTAAAGCTTTTCCTTCAACCAATCAAATTGCATGAAATGTGTGTAAAGATGAGGCATTGGAATTGATTTGTAATTAAGTTGCTAAGGGTAAGATAAGATCAGACTGTGTGGTGTGTATGCTGGTCTGGACCTTTGCTGTTTGTGTAATACCTTGCAGACACATTTATATCTGACACAACCCAGTTGTCATTTTGAAGATGAAATAGCTCCAGATAAAGTGAGTGGGCATGTGGCAGTGGGGAGATACGTGTTGACATACTTGTTGTTTTTGCATGAAAATATACATTGCTATACTCATTACAACAGCCCAATGAGGCAATTCAAATGAATATCCAAAGTGTATGTTTTGATACCAAAAAACAAAACAAGCCGTGTTGGTGGCTCAGTCGGATGCATGTGATCTGAAAGTCTCGTGTTTGATCCCGGCTGGGTCCAGCAACATTCTTTTGTGGAGATTGATCATGAAATATTTGCTACAGGCAGTTATCAGTTTCTGGCAAAAGAATGTGCACAAGTACTAGTTAATCTCTTTGAGGACTAAATCTGCCCAGGAAAAAAATGTAGTCAGGTAAACTGACAGGCTTGACATGCCCTTAATAGTGTTGAATGGGCCATTAAACTCCAAATCAACCAACCTGATGGAACCCAGTTGTCATTTTGAAGGTGAAATAGCTCCAGATAAAGTGAATGGATATATGAGTAAGCCCGCCGAGGAAAAGTTTGGTCAGGTAAAAACTGACTGGCTCAACATGACCTTAGTAGTATTGACTAAGTTGTTAAACACCAAATCAACCAGCCAATAAAAAATACAAATATTATTCTGTAGTATCAACTCTGCTATCAGCCTGTTCTATATATGTGTCATTGCAGTATGTTGTTGTTTAAACCCATTTTAGGCTGAAAAAACTCTCCTACACTATACAGTCCACTCTTGTTATCTCGAATTCCAAGGGATTCACTGAAACACTTCAAGATATCCGTACCTCGACATATCAGAGTTGAGAGAGTGAGGAAAACAATAAATTGAACAACCACATTTAACAAATGAATATGTAATTTGACTCCTGAAGTTAGAAATATATATATATAAAATAATGTGGAAAAGAGGAGAAATTGCTCCTTAGGAGCAATTTCTCCTCTTTTCCACATTATTTTGTTACCTGTTGTCATAGTTTCATGTTAAAACATGGACCAGATTTTCACTTCGAGATAAGCGGTAATTCGAAATAAGCGAGTTCGAGATAACGAGGTTCGACTGTACGAGGGATGTTCAAAATGAATT
Source organism: Anodontia alba (assembly GCA_964016985.1). Lineage (NCBI taxonomy): Eukaryota > Metazoa > Mollusca > Bivalvia > Lucinida > Lucinidae > Anodontia > Anodontia alba. The sequence continues at coordinate 107,105,977 of OZ024822.1, forward strand.
GCTTATTTCTATCTGGAGACTTCGAATTTCAAGTTAGCCCAAAAGTACTCATTCATGCCCTCGAAGTACTCCCCGTGGCTAGAAATGCAAAGTTTCAGCCGATGTATCCACTTCTTGAAGGCGTCACGGTACGCTGATTTGGGCACAGTAATAAGGTACTGATGAATGGCAGATCCAAGTGCCTGTCTGGACTGGTATTTCCGCCCAGCAAGGAATGCTTTCAATTTCGGAAACAAAAAGAAATCACATGGGGCAAGGTCTGGGGAATACGGGGGGTGAGGCAAAACAGTTACTTTTTCTTTCTTCAAAAACGTTGTAACTATTGCGGAGGTATGAGCTGGGGCATTGTCATGTAGAAGACGGACATGTTTAAAACCAGTGGCAGGCCGTCGTTTCTGATAATACTTGTTCAGTTTCTTCAGTACTACGTCTTTGTAGTACTTTCGGGTGATGCTTTTGCCCTTTTTCACTGGCACTTTTATTGCGACTCCTTCACCAGAGAAGAAGATTGCATACAAAAACCTTGTTTGTACTCAAAGAACGTTTGGCAATTATTGGGCGTTTGCTGTGTTTAGTGGCCCAGATCTTATTGCTAACCTTTCTGACGGGCACAAAATAATGGACCCAGGTTTCATCACCTGTGACGACATTGGCAAACTGCTTTTTGTCATATTTTGGAAACATTTGAAACAGCTTTTTGGCCACTTTAACCCGTGGCCTCTTTTGCTCGTCAGTCAACAGATGTGGCACCCATCTAGCAGAAATCTTTCTGACTTTCAAATGCTTCTTCAAAATAAGGTGAACCGTTGAAAGTGATATACCTACCTTTCGTGCAATATCACGAACTGTAAATCTGGCATCTCCTTCAATGATTTCCTTTATTTTGGAAACGATTTCTTTACGAGATGCAGATTTTGGCCTACCTGATATCGGTGCATTTTTGATGGACTCTACACCAGACTCAAATTTCTTTTTCCACCGTCGAACTATGTCATAAGACACACAAGAAGGTCCAAAAGCAGTAGAAATTTTAGTCATCAGCTTCTTCAAAGAATAACCAAGTTTTGAGCGAGCTTTGATGTAAGCCCGTATTTCATCTTTTTTGTCAACGCTTCTACCAACCATTTTTACTGCAGTGGTCAATGACTGCGTGTATTCAAATGGCAAATTTTATGTCTTACACTTAGTCTAACATGTACATTTATACACCATTGTGTAGATATTGAATAGCCCTATACAGGCATGTATTGGTTTTTATCGTGCCCCACGTGGATATCGAGCTAGAGGACAATAAGCAATTCATTTCGAACATCCCTCGTATATTGGAAGAGTTCAGTTTCAATTTTAGGTATGTCAGTCTATGTGTTTTAGATATTCCTTGCAATAGTGGAGACCCTGATCAGTTGGGGCATTCTGCAGCATTTGATCTGGGTTTGCACTGTTTGCAAAATACCCTTTTAGGGTTTATAACTGATAAATAGAGGATCTTACATGAGTGGTCATTTCATATGAAATGAAACGAGCCTGCGGCAAGTTTTATAAATTTCATATGAAATGATCACAAGTGTAAGATTCTGTTTATCATATCACCATTTTAATTTGAATTTTTCTAGCCTTTAAAGTTGACAACTGTTCAACAGAAAATGCATGGTTGACATGGACGTCTTCATGACATTACTTGTACCCGTCAAAGTGTTATGTAATGTAGTTTCATACAGTTTTTATGACATCACCTTATGCTTACGCTTACCTTTCACTTCCTTTTTCATGGAAAGATCTCATTATAATCATTTTTCAAAGAAGGTTTTAATTAGCACTGATAACATAAACTTTTTTTATGGTGCTTCGTATGGTTTATGATGCTCATTAATGCTTAGCACTCTGGGTAAAATTTTCAGCAGATGACATATTGAAGTATTTTTCATTTTTTATTCCCAGAAAACAGGACTTGACATTTTATGCAAATTGTCTCCAATGGAGACAATTTGCATGAAATGTCAAATCCTGTTTGCTGTTTAAAATGGCTTTGACCTCATTTTCAAAGTCAGCACATGATAAATAGTGTCAAATTAACACCAAAGTTACATGGTGGAGGGATATCATTTTTTTCTTTCTAAAAACCATGTCTAGTTTGTGGAGAAATAAGGAAAATATTGGGAGTTTCTGGTTGAAAGTAATCCCACTTCTTATTTAGAATTGTTTTAACTTATAGCACTGTCTAGTCAAATTCAACAGATGAATGATATTTTTCATATTTTTCCTAGAAGATAGGGCTTAGCATCCTACAGGAACAATTTGCATGTCACAGTCTATTTTCTGGGAAAAATAAGAAAAATATGTCAAATTGTTGTCTGCTGAAATGTTTACCCTGCATGCTAAGCATTAAATAAGCTTCCTGGAATTGGTATTATTGGCTTAATGCACAATTTCCATGAGAAGCTTCCTGGAAATGTAGATTGTATCAATCTTTTATTTTTTGTGTTGTTTTGTTGTACACACTATCTTAACCCTTAAAGCGCCAATCACAACTATTGCCGTCTGCTTTGTCTTCTGCTGGTTACTTTAAAAGTCACTTCTGCAAACAGTGTGGACCCAGATCAGACTGCTCCTTTAGGAGCAGTCTGATCTGGGTCCACACTGTTTGCCTGTATGCAAAAATAGGTTGGAAAAGTCTGCAAGAATATTTAGCAGACGACATAAACAGACAACATTTTCAGATGCAGTTTTTCTTGGCGCTTTAAGGGTTAAATTGTTCTCAAGGGCATATAGACTACTTAATTGCCATGTTCTAGAAAGAAAAAAAATAGATTTAAAAGTTCCAGGCTTATTGTTTGGTTCTGTCACATATTGTTCCCAAATGGTAGGTTTCTTTCTGTAAATGAGGTCTGGTAATTGCATAAAAACATTTAGTGGAATTACTTGGCAGTCAGCCTGTGGGTTAGTCATTTGTATGATACTTCCATCTACAGCCTACATCACCAACATGGTCCTTTAGGAGCAGTTTGATCTGAGCCCACATTGTTGGCTCAAGCCACCCTACCAGAATATTGAGCATAAAGATAATAACTCTAGTTTTCTTTTAGCAGTTGACAAATTGATAATACTTTCCTTATTTTTTCGAGAAAATAGGATTTGACATTTCATACAAATTGGAGACAATTTGCATAAAATATCAAAACCTGTTTTCTGGCAAAAAAGAAAAAGAAAAAAAAAAAAGAAAAAGAAAACAGAACTAAAAATGTGTTTGTAAATTACTATGCCCCCAACTATACAAAATGCAAAAGTTGAAAAGGGGCATAACTCTGACAAAAATTGTTCAAAGTTCACCTAAATTTAAACAAATCATCTACACCTTGGTTACAAACTGCTTGAAAAACATTTCATGAGCCTAACTCCATTTGCCAAAGTCTGAAAAGTGGTCTAACTCCTCCATGAAGAATCTAATAGAAAAGAAAGAAATACAAGTCAGTTAATTTTTCATAAGAAATGCATATATTAATTTTCAAAATCCTAGCACACATTGTTGTTAAGAAATAAGAGGTCTCAAAGGCATGATGTACAGATGCACAGATGGACAAGCCCAAAGCAATATGCCCTCCTAACTTCGAAGCCTCCCAGCTTCGAACCTTCGAAGTTGGGGGCATAAAAATATTTTAGTACAGTTGAACCTCAATGGCTCGAGCATCTTTGGGAACAATGGAAATTCGATCGAGACATGGGTAGTTCGAGCCACTGAGGGTTAATCACTGCACCAGTTCAGGAAGCCTGTTTTCTGGCAAAAAAAAAAAAAAAGAAAAAAAAAAAAGAAAAAGAAAACAGAACTAAAAATGTGTTTGTAAATTACTATGCCCCCAACTATACGCTTGTTGATACAAAATGCAAAAGTTGAAAAGGGGCATAACTCTGACAAAAATTGTTCAAAGTTCACCTAAATTTAAACAAATCATCTACACCTTGGTTACAAACTGCTTGAAAAACATTTCATCAGCCTAACTCCATTTGCCAAAGTCTGAAAAGAAAGAAATACAAGTCAGTTAATTTTTCATAAGAAATGCATATATGAATTTTCAAAATCCTAGCACACATTGTTGTTAAGAAATAAGAGGTCTCAAAGGCATGATGTACAGATGCACAGATGGACAAGCCCAAAGTAATATGCCCTCCTAACTTCGAAGCCTCCCAGCTTCAAACCTTTGAAGTTGGGGGCATAAAAATATGTTAGTACAGTCGAACCTCAATGGCTCGAGCATCTTTGGGACCATAGAAATTCGTTCTAGACATGGATAGTTCGAGCCACTGAGGGTTAATCATGGCACCAGTTCAGGAAGCAAATAGCAATAATTTAGGGTAATCTTTTCGATTTTCTACACAATGATTGTATGTTGAGTGTACTTATTAGAATTGCCTCGATGAGGCAATTCTAATGAGTACACACAACATACAATTCCATGATAAGATAAGAAAAAATCCCTAAATATTTGTTTTCTTGAGCTATTGGAAGGATTTTGTAGGGACTAAAAAAAGAGTTCGAATCATCCACAGTAAACGAGCCATCCAGGTTTGAGCCATTGAGGTTATACTTTATGTGGCTATTGAAAATTTTACCCAGCATGCTAAGCGTTAAATGAGTTTATTCATGCTTCTGTTTATTATTACAGCTGCTGCCTGCTGCATTTAACTGCTCAAATTCTGCAATTCACTGCGCTTATAGAGAATATGAAAATTGTTCTAAAATTTCAGACAATAAACTCTAAATTTCAGAAAGAAAAACACAAAAAGTTTTTTGAGGGAAGTAACTAATTTTGTAAAGGGAGGCTATTGCAAATTGGTTACTTCCCATTCGTAAGGAGAGCTAATAAGTTAATGTCTTTTTTTTCTGAAAGAATTTTCAGAACATTTAGGAGACAGGTTGCATGAAATGATTGGGGTGGTCAGGTGGTGCGAAGGTGCTGTGTATCTTACATCACTGGGGCGTCCAACTGATATTGGCTTACAGTTGGGCAAGGCCTGCTATCCTTGTAGTGGGTAAGGGTAGAGGGGGAATGTTTTTATTTCTTCTGTTTCTTCACTTTCATTCCTGTTCCTCTTTCTTCCCTGTCCCTCTCTTTCATCTCCTCTACTCTCTCTTCTATCTCTTTTCTCCCTTTCTCTGGGAGACGACACAAAATGACCCTCAAGGGTTGACGTGTCGTTAAACCCAAACACAATCAATCAATGCATGAAATGATAACCCCTATTTTCAGGGAAAAATCAGGAAAATAATCCGCATCATTTTCTAAAAATTTTACACAGCATGCAAAGTTTTAGACTGTGTTACTATTTTTCAGCTGCTGCGTATGACCACTCAGACTGTGATTGTTTTGGCTGTGCAATACTGAGTCATGGAAGAGAAGGTTTTGTATATGCAACAGACAGGCTTATACCTCTGGAGGCCTTGACAGTACCATTCAAGGGGGACAGATGCCCAACTTTGGTTGGAAAGCCAAAATTATTCTTTATACAGGTATGGGGAGACATATGGATACTTGAAGCAATTTTATGCAGCGTACCATAGTCTTTGGCATCTTGTTCCTAAAAATAATTACTTGTGTGCATCATTATTAGCTCACTTGAGCTAAAGCTCAGGGTGAGCTATTGTGATCACCTTCTGTCCGTCGTCTGTTGTCGTCCGTCCTCAACAATTAGTTTGTTAACACTGTAGAGGTCACAGTTTTGACCCAATCTTAAAATTGCTCAGAATGTTTGCCTCAATGAAATCTAGGTCAAGTTTGAAACTGGGTCACTTGGGGTAAAAAACTAGATCACCAAGTCAGATCAAAGGAAAATTTTGTTAATACTCTAGAGGTCACATCTTTGAAGCAATCATCATGAATCTTGCTCAAAATGTTTGTCTTGATTATTTCTAGGTCAAATTTGAAACTGGGTCACTTGGGGTAAAAAACTAGGTCACCAAACCAGATCAAAGGAAGACCTTTTTAACACTCTAGAGGTCACATTTTTGAAGCAATAATCATGAATCTTGCTCAAAATGTTTGTCTTGATGTCTTTTAGGTTGACTTTGAAACTGGATCACTTGGGGTCAAAAACTAGGTCACTGGGCCAAATCATTGGAAAACTGTGTTAACACTCTAGAGGTCACATCATGAATCTTGCTCAAAATGTTTGTCTTGATGATTTCTAGGTGATGTTAGGAACTGGGTCACTTATGACCTATATTTCATGGTCCAATGACTTTCTTAAGTTTTATGTTCAGGTCAGTTTCTCAGTAACTATTGGTCCTACAGCAGTGATACTTGGCACTTGCATACATCTTAGCATGGCCTCTTGAATGCAGTCATCCATATTTGACCATGACTTCTATTTCATGGTCCACTGACTTTAATTGTTTGTGACTTTCTTAAGTTTTTCTGTTTAAGTCAGTTGCTCAGTAACTACAGCAGTGATACTTGGCACTTGCATACATTTTAGTATGGCCTCTTGAATGTAGTCATCCATATTTGACCTTGACCTATATTTCACGGTCCACTTACTTTATTAAGTTTATTTGTTTAAGTCAGTCTCTCAGTAACTATTGCTCCTACAGCCAGTGATACTTAGCACATGCATAGATCTCAGCACGGCCTCTTGAGAGCAGTCATCCATATTTGACCTTGACCTATACTTCACACTCCATTAGGCATATTACATTGTCTTACTTGTTAATATAAGCATTATGAATTTGGGTCAGAATGTTTGCTTCGATCATTTTTTGGTCAGGTTCTCTAAGTGCTATAATACTTAGGTGAGCATTACAGGGCCATCATGGCCCTCTTTTGTTTCATTATGTGTCTGATTATATGCATATTTTTTATAATAATAAGAGTTATATGTATAACAAAAAGAAAATTCAGATTTTTGAGGTGGCTTCATCACTCATGTAAGGTACGTTTTCACTTCTCTCAATGAAATAAAAGTCATATTCATGACAAAAATTTGAATATCCTGGTGGGCAAGATTACTGATCAGGGCTACATGCACTGCTTGCCATTCTGCCAGCACTTTTGTGATACAGAGCTGGATCCAGGAGTTCAGAAAGCCGGGAGGTTTTGAGTTAATTGTACAGTTTAAACCTTGCCTTGCTGAATAAATTAAGATGCCACGCCCACTTCTAATTTCCAGCCAATCAGATTACTTGATCTGGGTTTTTGATAGAAATTCACATATTTAATGACAAACAGTGCAGATCCAGATCAGTTGGCTTCTTCAGAAGCCAACTGATCTGGATCTACACTGTTTGCTAAGACAGGGTGTGTCATGTTCAGCAAGAGAAGAGTTAAGGCAAAAACTATTTTTTTGTCTTAAACTAGCTTTACAGATTTTCTCATCAAAACAAAATGTTTCTTTCCTGGCAGTGGTTTCAACTGCCCCCCCCCCCCCCCCCATCCCCTTGAACTTCACCTGCCAAACAGTATAGACCCTGAGCAGTTTCAGAGTATGCAAAAACTTTTGAAAGTCTGTCTTAAGGGTCAGACAAGTATGCCCTCACTTTTCAAAGTCTGTCTCATTAGGGTCAGACAAATGACAAAAAATGTACTTGAAATCCTTAGAAGTTTTTCCCCTGTGATATAACACTGGGTAGTTCAATGGTCTATAGTTGTCTTGTGCAAATTTTACGTAATTACAGTATCACCCCAGGCAATCCTGCAGATCTCAATAGTCTGGTCCAGGCACTTTATAGAATATACCAGTGTATCATGGATGTGCATGCTGGCCTGGATCTTTGCAGTTTGCGTATCCTAAAGCAGTGCTTTTCTCCTGCAGTGGTCCCATACAATGAAGAGTTAAACAAATTCAGATATTATATTTATCCTGCTGTTCACGACAACCCCTACCTTTGCAAACAGTGTAGATCCAGATCAGATGGCTTCTGAAGAAGCCATCTGATCAGGATCTACACTGTTTGTCATTCAGTTTGTGAATTTGAATGAAAACATTATATGATGTAATCTGATTGGCTGATAGTCAGAAATGGGTGTGGCTAATTAAATTATTCAGCTGAGCACTGTGGGTAAAATTTTCAGCAGACAACATTTTGAAATATTTTCCTATGTTTCCCAGGAAACAGGATTTGATTTGTTTATGCAAATTGTCTCCAATGGAGACAATTTGCATAAAATGTCAAATCCTGTTATCTGGGAAATTTAAGAAAAAATATTTCGAAATGTCTTCTGCTGAAATTTTTACCCAGCATGCAAAGTGTTAACACAATTTTCAAAGGCTTCTGAATTTTGGTCATTAAAGCTGAGTATGCTGTAGGCAAAATGTAGAAATTGCAAACAAGTGATATTTTTCTTATTTTTGCCATAAAAAATGGCTTGACATTTCCTGCAAATCATCTCTAAAAGAAATGATTTGCAGGGAATGTCAAGCCCTTTTTCCTGGCAAAAAATAAAGAATTATGTTTTTCAATATTGCCTGCCAATATTTAAATTCTGCATGATAAGGCTTAATGTAAAACTGACATTAATTCTGAAAGGAGCACAGATCATATTCCATCATCTGACAAGAAAACATATAAATTTTATATCAAGTTGCTAATAAAGAATGCAATGAATTGACAGCTGTCAAAGAATGAGGGCAGACCTATTGATATGGCCTGCAAGTGATGTAACAAGAGTTTAAGAACACAATTACGCATGCTGTATTTACCATAAATATTCCGATAAACATGCTTGAGCAAACAGCATAAACTCAGATCAAATTGCAATCTGCATGAAATCTGTAATTAACCATCTCTTCAGGATCTACCCTGTTTGCCATTCTGTTTTTTAATTTTAGACAAAAACCCTATTTTCATCAATGGACTTGTCCAAATTAAGGGATGAAAGAGTCCATTTCAGAAAGTCAGGGGTCAAAGGGTTAAAATATAATGGAAGAGTTCTTTAAGTGTATAAACTTTAAAACAAATTTTTAGTCATAAGAGCTTATTTTTGCATGAGAGGGTTTTAGCTTTGTGAATATAATAAAAAGCATGAAATATAGGCTGTATCTGTCTATATGTAGCAAGAACTAGCTGCCGGCCTGCCTACAAAATTATACTCTTTGAATTATGTGTCTGTCTTTGCAAATAAATGCAGTTGAGCTTAAACATAAGAAAAGGAACTTTATCACATATGAAGACAGTGATGGCCCAATTCAGCCTTTGCAGTCATGCAGTCTAATCAGGGCCTTTATTATTTACAGTCGAACTTCGATGGCTCGAACCTCTTTGGGACCATGAAAATTTGTTCGAGATATGGGTAGTTCGAGCCATTGAGAATTAATCCTGGTGCTAGGTGAGGAAGCAAATGGTGACTAATTAAGAGATATCTTTTTGATCTTCTATATAATAATTGTATGTGGAGTGTACACATTAGAATTGCCTCGATGAGGCAATTCTAATGAGTACACTCAACATACAATGTTATGATAAAATGACAAAATTTTCCTAAATATTTAAATATTTGTTGTCTTGGAAAAAGTTCCTAGGGACTCAAAAACAAGTTCGAATTATCCATGGTAAACGAGCCATCGGTGTTCGAGCTATCAAGGTTCTACTGTACTTACAGAATCGCTGACTACTTTAAAATAAATATCATAGTTACCATAAGTATCAGGCCACTGTAACTTCTTAACCTTCTCATCCTAAAGCCGGCCTCAGTCGCTCAGTTGGATGCGCATCTGACTGGTGGTCAGGAGGTTGCGGGTTCGACCCCTGCTGGGTTGGCAACATTCTTTTGTGGAGAATTGATCATGAAATACTTTCTGTGGTCATTCTCTCCCTTCCACTGATTCAAGAAGTGCAGCTGTCAGTTTCTGGCGAATACTGGTTAACTGCTTAGAGGACTAAGCCTGCCCTGTAAAAGTGTTGTTAAGTAAATTGACTGTGCTCGACATGACCCCATTGGGTTGACTGGACTGTAAAACCTCAACACAAACAATTCTCATCCTAAAATTTGTACAAGTCCATTGGACTACCTTATGACATGTCTAGAAAACTGCTGGATGAGTTGCAGTATAGCCCCAGATCAGATTATGTGGCATCTTATCTTGGTCTACCTTGTTTGCTCAAACATGTCTGTCCCAATACATAGGGTAAATAGATGATATTCAAATGTTTGGAGTGAATATGACTTTTATTTCATCGAGTGAAGTGAAAAAATGTATATTTCATGAGTGCCGAAGGCGTGAATGAAATATACATTTTTTCACTTCACTCGATGAAATAAAAGTCATATTCACGACAAACATTTGAATTTTCTTTTTATTATATACATCACTTTCGATAGAAGAGATGCAAATCTTGCATTTGCAAGGGGAAGTCTGACACGCAGTTTTGTCCCTTGGCGGTGACATATAAGAACCGCATAACAGCGGGAAACCTACTTCCGAAAGAAAATAGTCCCCGAAATATTTCAGCCTAAAAGCGTCTTTTTAAGGAATATGAGCAATAAAATCAACTGTATTTAGTTCAGTTTAATAAAACAAGAAACATTTTAGGTATTGAACATGAACTGACACATTAAGGAGACCATTAATGTAAATAAGAAAAAAAGTAGTTCCAGATCTTATATTTTTCACTGCTCAGAGGAGTGAAAATATAAGTTTTATATTTTCACTATTGAAAATATAACTTTTTCGAAATATGCATTTTATTTCATTAATAATTCTCTATATTTCATTACTTTGTATATAATAAATACAGTATATTGATGACTTGGAAATATGCTTATTACACTGCACGAGGCTGATCCGAGTTTTTATATTTCATAAAGTACATTTTTCTTACAGTTTGGCTTACTTACTTTGATGTACCGCATTTACCTTTAATATTGGGACACAATAATTGCTTACCATACTTCTCCTAAAATTTGAAAGCGTTTATTTTTCTGCCTGTCAATATGTCTAAAATATTGCTTAATGAATGGCAAACAATGCAGAGTCTGAGCAGATGCCACGCTCTGCAGCATCTGATCTGGATCTACATTGTTTGCACAGGCCTGTCTGTCGCATTATTTAGGGCTAATATGGTAGTTTCCTGGGAATAATGCGGTATTTACTCTGAGTATTTGGACAGACATATCTGAGCAAACTGTAGACCCAGATCAGATGCTGCATTCTGCAGCATCTGTTCTGGGTCTGCACTGTTTGCACTCATCCAGGAGTTTTTCAACATAATAGCATGTAGTAGAATGGACTTGCTTAAATTGTAGGACAAATATGGTTAGAAGTTAAGGTGTGGGAATACTTAGTGCAGATATGGTAGAACATGGTAATATGATTCTGAGTAACATATCTCTTGCCTGCAGACTGCAGTAAATAATAGATAATTACATAAGTGTCAGTCTTTGATACTAGTTACCAATTTTGTTATTTTATTTTTCTTTTACTGCTTAGCTCTGTTTGCAGAATGGGAAATTAGCAGATAAAAATCAAGTGGGGTGCACCATGTAAAAATGTGTCTTCAGCCACATGCGGACAGTGAAGGCCCAGATCATACCTGCATATCATCGTGGTCTGACCAGTGCCGTCACTGTCTGCTAATAGAATCATTGGATACTACAGAATGTATGAATGGAGATCAAAGGTCCAGATAATATTTTGGGCATGTGCAGGATGATCTGAATCTTTGCATTCTACACATGTTCAAAGATGAGGAATCCAGATAATAAATTTCAGAACAGTAGCATGCACGTTTCTCAGGTTATGCTATGCATCAAAAAGCATGACAAATGGACGAATGGATAGATGGACGAAAGCCCCAGAAGCAATATGCCCCTCCAACTTCTTCAAAGTTGGGGCCATAAAAAATAGCTGACACATATTTTTTTTCTTGACAGGATTATGCTGAGTTATGGCCCTTTGAAAAAATATGGATGCAATCTTGTCAGCAAAATATCTAAAAAATTATTGAAGCTAGAGCCTTGAAATGATGAATAGACTGGAAGTAATGAGTAGACGACTTGATTAACTTTTGAATAAATTTTGAAAAATACTTCATGAGTTTGTAATTTTGGGCATTTTTACCTTGTCAGCAAATTATTTCAAAAACTGTTGGAGCCAGAGCCTTGAAACTTAGTAAATTGATTGGTAAGGATGAGTAGATGACCTGATTAACTTTTAAATAAATTCTGAAAAATATTTCATGAGTAATGGCCCTTTGTAAATTTGGGCATTTTCCCTTGTCAGCTAAATATTTCAAAAACTATTGAAGCTAGAGCCTCATAACTTGATAAATAGATTGGTAGTGATGAGAAGGAAGTTGGAGGGGCCTATTGCTTCTGGGCATGAGTAATGGCCCTTTGTGAATTTGGGCATTTTTCCCTCCTCAGCAAAATATCCCAAAAACTGTTGGAGCTAGAGCCTCATAACTTGATGAATAGATTGGTAGTGATGAGAAGATGACCTGATTAACTGAATAAATTCTAAAAAATATTTCATGAGTTATGGCCCTTTGTAGATTGGGCGATTTTACCTTGTATTATCTTTAGAGGCAAGCATATGTTTGGGGGCATAGTGTTTCACAAACACAATTTCTAGTTTTGCTCAGAAACAAAGATGTTAGAGGAGTTAGAAAAAAAATCAAAGTTGAATCAGCATCTGTTAGGGAAACAATGAAGACAACAAAAGTAATCTGAAACGAGTTGTGAAAATAACATCAACTTGTTATTTTTCACTAGTGAAAATATCAAATTCTGTCACTAGTGAAAAAAGCATGTTTCATTTCGGATATACATTGATTTCACTTCTAAGTATAAAATATATGTTTTCATCACTTGACAACTGCTGGCACTGAATTTATATGTCACAGAGGTTTATCTATTTACCAAATATGATACCCATAACATTTTATATTTTGTCTCACCGGTGTATGCTAAACAGGTGAATTATAATGGCTCAAAATGGCCACCATAGCTGCCATCTTGAAAACCAATTTTTGACTTCTCCACCCAAACCATTGGGGGATTTTAGTTGAAAGACACTGTAGCAACAGGATGACCTTTAGATCAAAAATAGCTATATTATAAAAAGAATGTCCCTTGAGAGCAATGAACACACACACAAAGACGAAAATAGCTGAAGTGTCTAAAACTTACAATATATAATTGAAGTAGCAAAAGCTTTAAGTTACATTCATGTTTTTTATTCTGCAAGGTTTATCTCCCCTTGCCCTATGCTGTATACATGTATAAAATCACACTTTCTCTTCAGAAATCAGTTGGCCAATATCCACCAAGTTTCATGTCGATCCTACTGTTGAAACAGGATTGAGAGTTTGTTCAAATGGTCACGCTCCATATACAGTAAAATACTGATAATAAAAAAAAAAAACAACAACACATTATTCTTCTTCATTACCAAGATGTGCAATGACAGCATTGGAAAAATGTTGCATAACATCTACATATCTGCAGAATCTATTTCACTCAGCCATGGCCCATGTGCCTCTTGTCTTATTTTCCCCAAGAAAATAGCTTTATCATGAAATTGCACAGTCTATGTTCTGGGACATATATACAAAAAAATATTTCAAAACGTCATCTGCTGAAACGTTTACTGAGCATGCTAAGCATTAATTTACATGCAATTTAGCTGAAAAATAAAAGAGAAATTTTATAGACTGCTTTTTGCCACAATTTTGAATTGCGCTTTAAGAGTGAATTTGATGGGCAGGAAACTAACAGCATATTTCATGCCTGTAGCTCTTTTCTTCAAATTGCCATAATGATCATTTGGATTTCTTGTTAAGATTATTGAACAAAGACAAGAAAAAATATGCAAATACAGTTATTTGTTAATTTGTCAAACTCTTCTCAATTTAATTTGCATATTAAACCAAACTATGAATTTTCTGTTTATATAGTTCTAGATGGGGCATTTTTCTTTCATCAAAAAAGTATGGATATTTTTCTTATTTTTCCATGAAAACATATGTTGTGGGTACTCATTAGAAGTGCCTCACTGAGGCACTTCTAATGAGTACCCACAACATATGTTATCGTGGAGAAATAAGAAAATTATATTCATGATACTTCCTCTTGTCTTGAGCAATGTAGTTTATAATCTAAAACAGGAATAATATCCTATCTAGTTGCTCCCAAAATGTGATTTCAGGTCAAAGATACATTCAGTATCATCAGTCACTGTCTCCGTTGAACTATTGATACAAGCTGAGGATGTGTTTCCAGGGAAAACTGAATAAATACAAAAAATAAATCATATCTGCAGATATTTAATTTGGAAAAATATGATTGAAGATTTTTTATCCCCGACCGATAGGTTTGGGGGATATAGCAATCAGCATGGCATACGTCCATTCGTCTGTCCATCCGTAGACGTGTCCTTGTGCGCTCCATAACTTGAGGAGGATCAGTAGGTGTGTTACGTGCAAGAGAGACAACTTTCACTTTATTCTTGTAGTTATCTCTCCTGAAGCAGAAATTGTAGCCTCATCCTTGTGCGCTCCATAACTTTGATACCCTTAGATATACTTTGATAATATTTAGTAGGAATGTAGAGGAGGACCAGTAGGCGTGTCGCGTGCAAGAGAGACAACTCTCACTGTCTTTTGTTGTATATTATCTTCCTTGAAGCCGAAATCTTATGCAGGCCATAACTCCCATACTGTTTGAGATAATTTGATAATATTTGGTACGGATAAAGAGGAGGACAAATAGGCATGTTGCATGCAAGAGACAACTCTCACTTTATTCTTTATATAGTTATCTCCCCTGAAGCCAAAATCTTGTGCAGGCCATAACTTTGATACCCTTAGTCATATTTTCATAATGTTTGGTAGATATGAAGAGGAGGACCAGTAGGTGTGTCACATGCAAGAGAGACAACTCTTACTGTCTTCGTTATATAGTTTTCTCCACTGAAGCTGAAATCTTGTGCAGGCCATAACTCCCATACTGTTTGAGATAATTTGATAATATTTGATAGGGATGAAGAGGAGGACCAGTAGGCATGTCACATGCAAGAAAGACAACGCTCACTTTCTTTGTTATGTAGTTGTCTCCTCTGAAGCCGAAATCTTGTGCAGGCCATAACTTGTCTTCATTATACAGTTTTGTCCACTGAAGCTGAAATCTTGTGCAGGCCATAACTCCCATACTGTTTGAGATAATTTGATAATATTTGATAGGGATGAAAAGGAGGACCAGTAGGCATGTCACATGCAAGAGAGACAATGCTCACTTTCTTTGTTATGTAGTTGTCTCCTCTGAAGCTGAAATCTTGTGCAGGCCATAACTCCCATACTGTTTGAGATAATATGATAATATTATTTAGAGATGAAGAGGAGGACCAGTAGGCATGTCACATGCAAGAGTGACAACTCTCACTTTCTTCTTCATTATGTAGTTATTTCCCCTGAAGCCAAAATCTTGTGCACTCCATAACTTTGATACCCTAAGACATATTTTCATAATGTTTTGTAGAAATGAAAAGGAGGACCAGTAGACGTGTCACCTGCAAGAGAGATAACTCTCACTTTCTTCATTATGTAGTTACCTCCCCTGAAGCCAAAATTTTGTCCATTCCATAACTTGGATACTCTTTGACATATTTTGATAATGTTCGGTAGAAATGAAGTAGAGGACCAGTAGTCATGTCCCATGCAAGAGAGGCAACTCTTTTTTTATACGCTCATTTGAAAAATGGGACATATTATGTTATGGGGTATGGCGTCCATCCGTCCGTAAACTTTTTCGTTTCCGGATAACTCCTCCTACAGTTTACATCTGATCAAGCTGAAACTTGGTATATAGTTAGACCATGATGTGGCACAACGCATATTGTTTCGGGATTACAGTCCACCAAATGTTTGCAGAGTTGTGCCCCTTAGAAAATTTCTATAAACTTTTCATTTCCGGTTAACTCCTCCTACATTTTACATCCTATCAAGCTGAAACTTCATGTATAGTTAGACCATGATGTGGAGCAGCGCATATAGTTTCGAGGTTACAGTCCACTAAATATTAGCAGAGTTATGCCCCTTTGAAAATTTCTGTAACCTTTTCGTTTCCAGCTAACTCCTCCTACAATTTACATCTGATCAAGCTGAAACTTGATTTGTTGTTAGACCATGATGTGGAGCAGCACATATTATTTCAAGGTTACAGTCCACCAAATATTAGCAGAGTTAAGCCCCTTTGAAAATTTCTTTAAACTTTTCATTTCTGGCTAAATTCTCCTACAGTTTACATCTGATCAAGCTGAAACTTCATAAATAGTTATACAATGATATAGAGCAGTGCATGTTATTTCGAGGTTACAGTGCCCCAAATATTGGCAGAGTTATGTCCCTTTGAAAATTTCTTTAAATTTTTCATTTCCGGCTAACTCCTCCTACAGTTTACATCCAATCAAGCTGAAACTTGATTTGTAGTTAAACCATGATGTGGAGCAGTGCATTTTGTTCTAGGTTACAGTCCATCAAATATTAGCAGAGTTAAACCCCGTTGAAAATTTCTATTAATTTTTTGTTTCCGGCTAAATCCTCCTACAGTTTACATCCGATCAAGCTGAAACTTCATAAATAGTTACACGATGATGTGGAGCAGCACATATTATTTCAAGGTTACAGTGCACCAAATATTTGCAGATGATATTATGCCCCTTTGAAAGTTTTTGTAAACTTTTTGCGTGCAAGAGAAACAACTCTTACTGTCTTTGTTATATAGTTTTCTCCCCTGAAGCTGAAATCTTGTGCAGGCCATAACTTCCATACTGTTTGAGATAATGATAATATTTGGTAGAGATGAAGACGAGGACTAGTAAGTGTGTCACATGCAAGAGAAACAACTCTCACTTTATTTTTTGTGTAGTTATCTCCCCTGAAGCCAAAATCTTGTGCGTTCCATAACTTTGATACCCTCAGACATATTTTGATAATATTTGGTCGAGGCATTGGTATTGAACAGTAGGTATGTCACATGCAAGAGAGACAACCTCTGCTGTAGTTGTTTTCTACTTAACCTTCCTTGAATGAATTTCTAAGCTAAATCCTTGAGAATGTGGTTTGAAATATTTTGTTAATATTTTGTAGAGGCATAGAAAAGGACCAGTAGGCATGTCGTGTTCAAGAGTACTCTCACTTTCTCCATTATGTACTTATCACCCCTGATGCCGAATGCAGGCCATTACTCCCATAATGTTTGAGATAATTTGATAATTTTTGGTAGGGACATATATCAGGTCAAGAAGGTGTTTACCATGCAAGAAGGACAACTTTTACTCTGTTGATTTTTTACCCCAATAAACATACAGCAAGTTCTTTTACCTTTACATTTTTGCTATTATTTCTGAATATATACACTCACAAATTCAAAGTATTTGCAAATTATTACATCAGAAGTAGTTATTAGATGATTTTGACAAAAATAAAACAAATAAGTAAAAGAACACACAAAAATAAAATCACAGTACACCTTTTTTTTGTTTTCACTTATTATTTTGGTCACATTTCATACTATCTTTGCGTCTTTTTACTTTGCTTTTGTTCAATATATCCATGATATCAATTGAAATACACTGAATTTAGAAATGGCGGTTTGGTTGGTGGATTTGCCATCTCCTCTGATGGCTATTTTTTTTTTTTTACGCTCTGGGCCAGACTTTAGGATCAGTCTGTTATTACTTATTCAGCGGCACATGACGTAAATACATCATTGAATCAACATTGATACATGAGGTTGCATCGACATTAATGTAAGGTTGTATAAACGTGATGTGATTGCTGGGTACTGACGGTTTTTAGAATTAGTGTTAGGTTGATAAAGGGATCATATTTAGCATACCTATATTAGGAATAGCAGAATAATAGATAATAGAGTAAGATTAAGTGGTACACAGTATTTTAAAACACATATCTTGTTTTTCATGGAAAATAATGTTTTACACTTTATTCAAATATTTGTCTAGGAGACAATCTGAATGCAATAAAATGTCAAGCTTTAATTTCTTTAAAAAACAAAAACAGAAACAAAACAAATTGTCTCCGAATTTCAAGTGTTCTTTTCTGTCTCCAAAGGAAACAAATTTGAAAATTCAGGCCTTATTTTTTTTTTAAAGAAAAAAAAGAATATTGTCACACATTTGTTGTTTGTAATTTTGTCTAGAGTGTATAAAAGGCTCAACATAATGAGTACGTTTCATTGCTCAAGGTTGTGATGTAAGCAGAATTGTAGCAGACAACATTCTAATTTTGATACCCCGCCACACGATGGTGACAGAGTATTATCGTTTCATGTTTTTGTCTGTTATTATTTTCTCTACAAAATAAGGTAGATGATTCACATGAAATGCCAAGTCTTGTTTTCTCTGAAAAATAATAATAAAAAAATTCAGAATGTCATTGGCTTCAATTTAAGCGGCTTAGTGCTTTAAGGGTAAATGGGAAAAAATGAAACATGCAAAATAACATTACTGCATTTATTTGTTACATTGTCAAACTCATCTTAATTTAATTCTTATCGCAAAACCATGATTGTTGTGTTTATAATCCGGAATCGCAATCAAGTCCCACCCGTTGCTTCGAAAATGTGATTTCAGATCAAAGTTGCAGTCAGTGTCATCTATCACTGTCACCATTCCAGTGTCAGTACAAGCGTAGGATGTGTGATTGTTATAATATCATTAGAACAAACCTAGTAGTTTTTGTCTATCCTTTGATGCTATTTTTGGACAAAATCTGCTATTGTTGTTATAGTAATAGATGTGGGAGTGTTTAACACTTTGCATGCTGGGTAAAAATTTCAGAAGACCACATTTTGAAATATTTTTCTTATTTTTCCTAAGTAATAGGAGTTGACATTTCATACAAATTGTCTCCTTCCTTTGGAGACAATTTGCATGAAGTGTCAGATATTAATTTATAGGAAATAAGAAAAATATTATGAGTTTGTCATCTGCTGATTTTGCCCAGAGTAAGTAAATGTAAAAATAAAAAAAACTTTAATTCAATAAAAAGCCATTATTTAGTTCTTATATAAACAACAAAAGAATAGGAGGAATTATTCACTTAATTTATTAAATACATAAAAACATAAACAAATATATATTTGGCTCTTTCTTTGGGGGTTACTCATCTGATGATTATGCATAAACACTGAATATTTAACTGTTTACCTGATTTAGCTTCTTACTCCACCCCACCCACTGCACCCCCTCCCACACCCCCCACCCCACCCCCACCCCCACCCCCACCACAACCACTCTTAAACAAAACATACAGATCTTTGGTGGCCTTACACTCTAGGGCAGGGCTCTGGAAATTTTGAAATCTGAATCGGTCCAGCCGATGACGATGACGTCATCAATGAGCCCATTTCAAAAAAAAAAATATGTATATATCACCTGTCACGAAAACTAATGACAATTGGCAGTCCTATAATTCCTTTTAAATAATACACCTCAACTCCGTTATATGACGGAAGTCCGGGTATAAAGAGCATGATCAAAGCTGGCGTCATCAATAAATACAGTCAAATATGTAAAATGAAAGAAAAAAACAAAAAAAAACTGCTTTTGTTGTTATTTCCACCCCTGCAGGGTTTTCCGAAACTATTTATAAACAACTGATTCCCGTCTTGTATAAGCGCGAAGACGGCGGGAAACAGGAGAGACGTAACGAAACGACTTTCATGGACCTAATTAGGTCTATTAAAAAAGGCCTGCGCCACGCACGGTTTTGCAGTTTTGAATGTTTCAAGATTAGACCAGACTGCTTAAATTTTAAGCACTGACCAATCTTGTCTACTTATTTTTAACGTGAAATCTACCTTGAATTATACTCGCGTGTTACGGCAACGAGTACGGCAATCAACAACAACAACAACAAAAAAAAAAAAAAAAAAAAAGCAATCAATAATACCCAGATCAGACGCCGTTGTATGCGACATCTGATCAGGACGTACACAGTTTGGGAATTAATTTATCAAATCTGGGACAGACAAACCGTGTTGATCAAAACAAAAAAGAAGAGGAAGAAAACAGATGCATTCAAGCGGTGCATTATTTTATCACTCTCAGTAAAGCGACCTTTGATCTTTTGGACACGCCGATTGCACCTGGATGCTTTGCGGTCTCAGTGTATTCACACGTGTCACACAAACGGATTAATTATCAGACTACCGTTACTGATGATTCGTGTTAATCGCTTGTTTATCGCACAAAGGTCATTGAAGTGTTGATTTTTTGACAATGTTTGGATAATGACGTAATTAATAAATGCTGCGGTAGGTTGCCGCTATTCATCTGTCTCTCCAATATACATGTCAAATGACCGTTTAGAGCCTTTTAACTACCATAATATCGCATTTAAAAGGTGCACAAACGTTGTCAGTTTGGGAAGACTTGAACGTTTGTGATTTTTTAGACATCACTGATTCGTGAAAATTGGTTGGTTGGGGAAAAATGGGGTTCAAGGCACAAACCTGTTGGACCGATTTATTAGCGTTTTGGGGTGTTTGAAATTGGTCCAGAATTCTTAATTTCGGTCCAGACCGGCTATTTTTCCGCTTTCCCGAGCCCTGCTCTAGGGTGTCTGACTCTATCCTTGCTTTTCAGAAATGAAGACTGAGCCCGATAAGCTCAGCTTTGGAATTGGACCATGTAGAGGATCACTCAGGGGTGGATTGTTACTTCCTCTGTTTGCAGCAATATATTTAGGTTGGATCAACTGATCCTCAGAAAGGCTTTTACAGGGAACACACTCACATGCCATGCATAAAAGTATGACAACTCAGTACCTGATGGCATGGGTGAGTGTACTTTAGACAGGGACTCAGGGCTTATAGGACCCTTATCAAGGGTTCAGAACATAATCTTTGCATCATAACATATCCTGTGAATATGCATTGGAATGCCTTTGACAAGGTGATTCCAATGTGCACCATAAGATATATTTTGGTGAAAAAAATACCTGAAAAATTACTGTATTCACCCGAAAAATTCAGATACCTTACCATAAGTGTCCTAAACTTTTAACCCTTAAGCTGCCAATCACAACAATTGTCGTCTGCTTTGTCACCTGCTTGTGATTTTAAAAATCATTCCTGCAAACAGTGTGGACCCAGATCAGACTGCTCCACACTGTTTGCCTGTATGCAAAAATAGTTTGAAAAGTTTGCAAGAATATTCAGCAGACGGCATAAACAGACGACATTTTCAGATGCAGGTTTTCTTGGCATTTTGAGGGTTAACGAGTCCATTTTACTACTTGATGATGTGTCTAAAGCACTGCTGGGTTGGTGGCAAACAGCTTTATTCTGTGGCATCTGTTCTGGGTTTACTCTCTTTGGTCAGGCCCATCTGTCTGAATACTTTGAGAAAATATGGCATTCTAAATTGTCATGACAAGTATCACCTTATTTGGAGTAATATGTGGAGTTTTAACTAGCAAAATTTGTAGCAGGTGACATTCTAATTTTTTTTTATTTTTCATAGAAAATAAGTCTTGACATTTCATGTGAATAGTCTGCCAAGCAGACTATTCACATGAAATGTCAAGACTTATTTTCTATGAAAAATAATAATAATAATAAAAATATATGAAAGTGTTGTCTGCTGCAGTTGTGATTGGTGCTAAAATTGCTTCACACACTGGAATTTTCAGCAAATGAAATACTTTTTCTTATTTTCGCAGAAATCAGGTTTGACATTTCATGCAAATTGTCTCTAATTTGCATGAAATATCAGATCCTGTTCTATGGGAAAAATAAGAAAAAATATCATCAATTTGCCCACATAGTGGTGAAGGTTAAGGGTTTATTCATTTGTATTATTTCAGGCTTGTCGAGGTACGAAGCTGGACCATGGTGTAGATGTTGTAGACACAGCATCCGTCAAGAGTGATGATGGCCTGGAATGTAGTAGTGTACCATGTAGAAAAGTTCCTGTAGAGGCCGACTTCTTGTTTTCATATTCTACTGTTCCAGGTTTGTGAACACTTTTGTTAATTTTTTGTTTAGCACTAGGCCCATACCCAGACTTTTGAAATGGGGTGCAAATGTTTAGCTGTTCTGAAAAGGGGGGTGCAAATGCTAAGAAAATGCCTATTTGGGGCCAAAATTAGGGGTGTAAAGTGAGTATGGGGTCAAAAACTGCATGATTTTGAAGTAATTTGCCCAAAAAGGGGTGTGTGTTTGCACCCCTGTGTTTGCACCCCCTGAAACCCCCCATGTGTACGGGCCTGAACACTTAGCATTCTGGGTAAAAATTTCAGCAGATAACATTTTGAAATATTTTTCTTATTTTCTTATTTTTTTCCAGAAAATAGGCTTTGACATTTCATGCAAATTATCTCCTAAAGAGGCAGTTTGCATGAAATGTCGAAGCCTATTCTCTGGTTAAGATAAGAAAAATATTGTCAATGTGTCATCTGCTGAATTAGCCCTGAGAGTTGTAAATTTCAAAGCAATGTCAAAAAACCTATTTTCTAGGTAGAACAAGAAAACTATTGTAAATTTGTTATCTGAATTTGCTCATAGTGTAGTAAATAGAGGATATTCAAATGTTTGGAGTGAATATGACTTTTATTTCATCGAGTGAAGTGAAAAAATGTACATTTCATGAGTGCCGAAGGCACGAATGAAATATACATTTTTTCACTTCACGAGATGAAATAAAAGTCATATTCACGACAAACATTTGAATTTTCTTTTTATTATATACATCACTTTCGATACGAGATGCAAATCTTGCATTTGCAAGGGAAAGTCTGACACGCAGTTTTGTCCCTTGGCGCCATGACGTTCATGTTTTGTTTTGTTTGGTGACGTTAGATATGACGTCAGAAACGCGCATTGGCGTGTAAAAATAAAATAAAAAGAAAATTTACTCTTTTTCAGTGAATACCATAAAAATTTTCATCTCGTGTAATGAAAACATTAATGTAAATAAGAAAAAAGTAGATCCAGATCTTATATTTTTCACTGCTTAGAGGAGTGAAAATATAAGTTTTATATTTTCACTAGTGAAAATATAAAACTTATATTTCACTAGTGAAAATATGCATTTTATTTCATTAATAATTCTCTATATTTCATTACTTTGTATATAATAAAGGTTAAACAAAATATCACACACTCCTGTTTTACCAGTGCATGAAATGACAAAACCTATTTTCTGCAAAAATAAGAAAAAAATATTTATTATCAATTTGTCGTATGCTGAATATGCCAATAGAGTGGTAAAAGTTAAAAGATTTGACAAAAAAGAAATTGTGAACTAATTTTTATGTGTTCCATATTCGACCTAAATACCACACTGTGCCCTTAGATTTTTCAAAATTACTAGGAAAACTTGTATTAAAATATGTATCCACCAACTAAAAGTACGCTTTAAAAACAAGGTCAGCAAATGACTTATCTAATGGTGTTGATGCGAGGTTTTTGAGTTTGTTTGTTTTTCTGATTTTCCTTAGGAAAGCATAATGCTATGTGTACTCATTTGAACTGCATTGACAAGTTGATGCAGTTCAAAAGGGTATCCACAACATATGTCTTATAAAGAAGTAGACAAAAATTAGCAACAACTTGCAAAGTGGATTTTCAAGCATCTGTTAAGGGCTTTTAAGGGATTTGATTCACTAAGCAGATATTCTGCCATTTTGTACAAAGGAGACAACTTTTGTAACTTCCTGTTTCCTTTCCTGCATACCCTTCTGAAAAGGGGTCTGCTACTCTAAAAGAAAAGAATTTGCTCCCCCGCTTTTAGAGAAGACCCCTTTCAGAAGAAGTACAAAACAATTTTGAGTCAACTCCCCTGAAAATGTCTTCATCCCCCTTAAATGCTCTCTGCTTGCAGAAGAATCTGTTCAGACTGCATGGGTTCTAGACTGATAAGGGTCTTCCCCATTCACATTTAGGGGTCTCCAGACTGAGTTAAAAGTGAAGCCCCAGACAGCATGGATGTGCAAGCTGAGCTTGTCTGTCACTGTTAGATCATGAACCTTTATTCTGCTGCACTTAAATAGCAATTCCTGACATTGTAAAATGTTGGGTTTTTTTTTCTTATTTTTTTCAGGAAAATAGGGGTTGACATTTTGTACAAATCAAGTCCTTTAGGTAATTTGCATGAAAGGTCAAGCCCTATTTTAGGGAAAAAAATTAGAAAAAAATTATAAAATTTGCAGTTTTGCCCAGAGAGTGCTAAAGGGTAAATACTACTTTAGCAGAATACAGTTTATTGTTTCCTCATAGCTCCAGATTAGGCACTTTTGTTTTCAACCAATAAGTACTGATATTTTTCATATTTTTCCAGAAAAACATATATTGTGGTAAACATTAGAAGCACTTTGTTGAGGTGCTCCTAATGTGTTTTCTGGAAACCTCCACTTAACTGGAGCTATGTTTTCTGTCTGATTTTTGCCTTTCATTAAACAGGTTACTATTCCTGGAGAAACAACCAAGATGGCTCATGGTATATTCAGGCACTGTGTATTGTCTTAGCGAACTACGGCAACAAAATGGAGCTGGTTCACATGTTAACTCAAGTCAACAGAATTGTTGCTTACGAGTTTGAATCTTGTACCGATGAAGAGTTCACGGACAAAGTTAAACAGATGCCTTCTATTGTGTCGATGTTAACAAGATATGTTCATTTTAGACCAAAGAAACCCGACATACGTGGATAGGGTCAATAAAGGCTGTGAAACAAATAACAAACATAACATGCATGCTAAGGGAAAAAGCACTGTTGTATTACCTAACTATTCGAATAGATATGCCTGGGCAAACAGTGTAGATCCAGATCATACTGCTCCTTTGGATCAAACTGCTTCTAGGAGCAGTTTGATCTGGTTGGTTTGGAGTTTAATAGCTCATTCAACACTATTCAGGTCATGTCAAGCTAGTCAGTTTACCAAACCACACTTTTCCTAGACAGTGTTAGTCCTCTATGTGATTAGCCAGTACTTGTGGACATTCTTTAGCCAGAAACTGACAACTGCCCTTCTTGAATCAGCCAAAGGGAGAGAATGATCGTAGAAAATATTTCATGATCAGTCTCCCCGAAAGAATGTTGTCAGACCCAGTGGGAATCAAATCTGCGACCTCCCATTTTACAAAAAGCCCATTTTATTACATAGTGGGATGTCTCGAACATCCTGGAAGATTTGCAAATGGTGCAAACCCTGAGAAAATTAAGCTGGGTCTACACGGTTTGCTCAGACCTACCTGTATGAATACTTAAAAATAAGTTGAGTGGTTTTCCTCATTCAATCTCATATGATGTACAACTTACGAAAAGGGCCCTTATGCAGTTTGCAGAACAAGCAGGCCTCTGCATTCAGGCATGCTTATCTTGGCTTTCATTGTCCCCTTACAGAATCATTGGATACTGTTGTATATGTTGACGAACAGAGAGTTTCCAGACCAGACTGCATGAATGAGCATGCTCATCTGGACTTTGCATAATGGCATAAGAGCCCTTTCCCACTTTGTGCATCATATTGTACTAGCCATTATTGTACAATTCATTTCATTTGTTTGCTGTGTTATTGCCCATCCAAAAAATACTCTTTACTTCCTTGGACTGTGATTTACTGACATAAGCCTGTGTGAGATGACAATTTCTTGAAGAGGAGGTTATAGGAAGATATAACACACTTTCTTAAGATCTGTTATTAAATCCATTTAAGACTGAATGAACTCCACCCCCTAATCCCCCTCCCTCCCCCCCTCCCCCCCCCCCCCCCCCCCCCACACACACACACACATACACACATTTTATATTGGAATAGTCAAATTTCAGGTATGTCTGGTTATATGATTTAAATATTCCTAGAGAAAAATGGCAAAACTTAGTATTTACAAACAGTGGAGACCCTGATCAGACACTGCATTCTGCAACATCTGATCTGGGTGTGCAGTGTTTGCCAATTACCCTTTTCGGGATCTCCAGACTAAAATGGGTTAACTGAAAAGAATTGAGCCAATGCATGGCAAAACCTACAGTAAGACATGTGCAACCAGCAAATACTCATATCTGTCTGCGTATTGCTGATCGCATGTGCCTTCTACAGTCTTCAAGCTATCCAAAGAGAGAAAGGCAAAAACTCTAGCCATACTGGGTGGATGTGCAGGCTGACCTGAGTCCTTGCTGGTCACACAGGTCTTATTGTAGGTTTTGTCGTACACTGGCTCAAATGTAATGATTTTTATAAAGGATTTTCTATTATAGTAGAAATAGTACAAATATGGCAACATAGCTCCAGATAAGATTGGTATCCAGATAAATATGAGCGACAATTTGAAAAATTACCTTTGACAAGCACCCAGCAAAGACTCAGATCAGCTTGCTCAACTAAACTAGATTAATCTGATCAGAGTCTGCTGGACCCCAACTTCGAAGACATTGGAGGGGCATATTCCTTCTGGGGCATTTGTCCATCCATCCGTCTGTCTGTCCTTCCATCCATCCATTCGTCACCCTTTTTGATGCATAGCATAACTTTAGAACTGTGCATGTTACTATTTTGAAATTTCTTATATGGATTCCTCATGAAAAAATAGCTGACACATATTTTTTTTCTTGACCTTTTTCAGCAAAATATCTCAAAAACTGTTGGAGCTAGAGCCTTGAAACTTGATGAATAGACTAGTAGTGATGAGAAGACAACCTGATTAACTTTTGAATAAATTTTGAAAAATACTTCTTGAGTTATGGCCCTTTGTAATTTGAGGCATTCTTACCTTGTCAGCAAAATATCTCAAAAAACTGTTAGAGCTAGAGACTTGAAACTTGGTGAATTGATTGCTAATGATGAGTAGATGACCTGATTAACTTTTGTATAAATTCTGATAAATATTTCATGAGTAATGGCCCTTTGTAAATTTGGGCATGTTTCCCTAGTCAGCAAAATATCTCAAAAACTGTTGAAGCTGGAGCCTTGAAACTTGATGAATAGATTGGTAGGGATGAGTAGATGACCTGATTATGCCCCCAGTTTCAAATGAAATTGATGGGGCACATCATTTTGCCTTTGTTCATCATGCTTTTTTGTGCATGCCATATCATAAGAACCCTGCATGCTAGGGTTTTGAAATTTTATATATGGGTTCCTCATGAAAAAATAGCTGACCAGTAATTTTTTTCTTGTCCAGCATATTTGATTTTTTTCGAGTTATACCCCTTTGAAAAAAGTCAGAATTAAAATCTTGTGAGCAAGATATCTCAAAAAGTATCTAAGCTTGGTTCTTGAAATTTGGTATAGTGAGTGGGAATGATGTGTAGATTACCTGAGAGAATTCCATGAAAAATTGATATAGAAGCTCTTTGCAGTTCTGTGCATTTTGACCTTGTTAGGAAGATGTCTCAAAAAGTACTTAAGCTAGGGTCTTGAAATATTATATGCTGATTGGGGGTGATGTGGAGAATGCCTGATTTGAGTTTTAGGGAATTCCATGAAAAATTGACGTAGTTATGGCCATTTGTAGTTCTAGGCATTTTGACCTTGTCAGCAAGATATCTCAAAAAGTATTTTAGCCAGAGCCATGATATTTGGTATACTGATTGGGATTGAGGAGGAGATTACCAGATTAAAATTTGAACCAATAAATGAAAGGTTGTTGGAGTTATGGCCCTTTGCAATTTCTGGCCATTTAATGTTCTTGCTTTATTGTGTGTAGCTTAAGTTTAGAACCATGTATGCTAATATTTTGAAATTTCATATATTGATTTCTCATGAAAATATAGGTGACCTGTATTTTTTTCTTATCCAAATTATCTCCTATTTTAGAGTTATTTCCCTTTTGATAAAATAACATTGAAATCTCGTAAATTTGTACTGTTGTTACCATCATAGGCAAGCAGTGTTGGAGTCAAGCAGTGTCAGAGTCAGGCAGTTGGGGGCATAGTGTTTTACAAACACCAGCTCTAGTTGAACTTCATTTGGAGTCTTCTGTTGAAGGAGGATTGAAAATTTGTGCAAATCTCCATGGTCTGTTGATGAAGATGGCTGCCATGCCCATAAACGGTAAAAATTTCCAAAGCCAAAAAAGCTTTAAGGCTGAATCTTGCAACAGTAGGTTGGGGATGGGAGTTCTAACAAAAGTTTTCAAATGATGATCCTAGGTTGACCTTATCTTTTTATGCCAGGGTCAGATTTGCCTCCCATTGCAACTTTAAGGGGAAACTATTGGAAAGTTTTTGTTGTTTTTTTTTTCTCAAACTGTACAACAGACTAAAACAAGAAACCTAACATCATGTCGCTGAAGTAGCATAACCCTTCAGTTTAGACCAAAATTTATCCCTCAGGGGTTGCCTGCCCCTGCTTCCTATATAGCTGTATATAATCATGAATGACTTCACTGAAATTGCTGGACCAATTTTCACCAAATTTTATTTGAAGTCTTGCCGGTCTCGGTGGCTCACTTGGATGTGCATCTGACTGGTGATCAGGAGGCTGCGGGTTCGACCCTCTCCAGGTCGGCAACATTCGTTTCATGAAGATTGGTATTGAAATTTTAATTGTTAACTGCTAAGCCTACCCAGTAAATGTATGATTAGGTAAACTGACCATGCTCGACATGACCCCATTGTGTTGACTTGGCCATAAAACCTCAACACAAACATTTGAAGTCTTTTTCAGAACAAACAAAGCTTTGAATCTTGGCCTAGCCAATGATTCCCATGAAATGTCATCTTATTTTCTTGAAAAAATGAAAAAAGTTTAGAATGTCATCTGCTTGGCACTTTAAGGATTAAGTTGCAGCATATGTTTGAGGTCAAAAGCAGCTGATGTCAAATCCTGCATGACATTTACCAGGTTTCCTCAAGAAAATTGGCTTGACATTTCAGTAATGCCATACATGTCAAATGCACATTTTACCATCTGGATTCTTCTTGTTTATTGTGACTCAATTCCTTTTAATTGTTAGCTTATGGAGAAGGTCAGGCCCCAAGGTTATAAAACTTTTTTCATGCTCAACTCATCTGAGCATGAAATTTTCTCTGCTACTAAATATAAAAATGCCAACAATAGTTGGCATTTTCATACTTATTAGCAGAGAAATTTTCATGCTCAGCTATGTTTAGCAAGAAAGAATTTGCAATTGTTAGTGATTTGACATTTATTAGCAGGACAAATTTCATGCTCAGCTGAGTTGAGCATGAAAAAGGCATTATAACATTGGGGCCTGGTCCCCACATGAGGTCATTTCCCTTATGACACTGAAGCCTGGAATCAGGGTGTACATTATACAAGCAGCCAATCTGGGCAGTATCTTCTGTGTAACTTTTTAGATTCTTTAATGTTAGTATGATGGGGAAAAGGCTTTTATGCTCCACATGCATAGTGAAGTTCTAGATCAGCCTGTGCATCTGCAGTTTGATCATAGCCTTCACTGTTCATTGGTATCAGCACATGTACATTCTGTGGTATCCATTGATTCTGTATTCATTTAATGAAGACCCTGATCAGACTGTTCAGATGTGCAGGCTAATCTGGGTCTTTGTTGCCCATATATTGCTTAGAGATCCTCTCCCATTGTGCACACCATTGATACTATAGATCAGCCTAGTGTGGTTGCGTAGACTAGAATGGCTCTTTGCAATTAACCCATTTTAGTCTAGACACCCACAAAAGGGTAATTGGCAAACAGTGCAGACCAAGATCAGATGTCTTATTTTCTCTGAAAAATAAAATAAAAATGTCATTTGCTGCAGTTGTGGTTAGTGCTTTAAGGTTTAAAATTATGTTAAAATATTAACCCATTTTAGACTGGAGACCCCCAAAAGGTAATTGACAAACGGTGCAGACCCAGATCAGATATTCTGCAGTCTGATCAGGGTCTCCACTGTTTGCTAATAGTTTAGCTATTTTTCTCTAGGAATTTCTAAATCATATAGCCTGACATATCTAAAATTGAAATTGGACTCTTTCCCATGTATATAGTGTGTGGTAGTTTGTTCTGTCTGGAACGGGTTAAAGGCTCTATATTCCTCAAATTTATCCAAGAAAGGTTTAATAACTTAACCTTTGTCCTGCTGAACCCTGTTATACCCTGCCTTTGCAAACAGTGTAGATCCAGATCAGTTGGCTTCTGAAGAAGCCAACTGATCTGGATCTGCACTGTTTGTCATTTAGTATTTGAATTTGTATCAATAACCCAAATCAAGACATCTGATTGGCTAAAAATTAGAAGTAGGTATGGCATCTTAATTTATTCAGCAGGACAAGGGTTAATATATGGTCATAAAATGTGGCATCTCACAGCCTGTAAAATTTCAGTTAGTCTCTCGTTTTTGAACTGGATCAAAAATGAAATGATTTTTTATCATAGCTTTGAATTAATGTTGGCAACATTAATTCATAGTTACAATAAAAATCATTTCTTTTCATCCAGTTCAAGAAAAAGAGACTAACTGAAATTTTACAGGCTGTCAGATTCTATATTTTATGATTGTATTATACTTTCAGTTGATGGTCAGAATTCTTGACAGAATGTACTCTTGACCAGTGTATTAATATCATATATCAATTTATTAAACCTTTCTTGGGTAATAAAATGTTTTTTAGCTCACCTGACCCAAAGGCTCAGGATGAGCTTTTGTGATCACTCTCCGTCCATCGTCTGTCACACGTCTGTCTGTCCATCCGTCTGTCTGTCTGTCCGTTTACACCTTTGAACAACTCCTCTGAAACCCCTGGGCCAAATTTCCATAGGTCCCATAGACTTATAATGGGAAAAACTTAAAAAATCTTCTTCTCTGAAACCATGAGGCCCACAGTTTGTATATTTAGTACATAGCAATGTTTAGTGGTTCCCTACATAAATCCTGTCAATCAAGCCCCTGGGGTCCAAACTGGCCACGCCCCGGGGGTCATTAGCTCCCATAGACTTATAATGGGAAAAACTTAAAAAATCTTCCTTTCTGAAACCATGAGGCCTACAGCTTATATATTTTGTATGTAGCAATGTTTAGTGGTCCCCTACAGAAATCCTGCCAATCAAGCCCCTGGGGTCTAAACTGGCCATGCCCTGGGGGTCATTAGCTCCCATAGACTTATAATGGGAAAAACTTAAAAAATCTTCCTCTCTGAAACCATGAGGCCCACAGCCTGTATATTTATTATGTAGCAATGTTTTGTGGTCCCCTACATAAATCCTGGCAATCAAGCCCCTTGGGCCCAAACTGGCCATGCCCTGGGGGTCATTGGCTCCCATAGACTTATAATGGGAAAAACTTAAAAAATCTTCTTCTCTGAAACCATGAGACTCAGAGGTTATATATTTAGTATGTAGCAATGTTTAGTGGTCCCCTACATAAATCCTGCCAATTAAGCCCCTGGGGTCCAAACTGGCCATGCCCCGGGGGTCATTAGCTCCCATAGACTTATAATGGAAAAAACTTTAAAAAAAAATCGTCTTCTCTGAAACCATGAGGCCAACAACTTACATATTTAGTACGTGGCAATGTTTAGTGGTCCCCTACATAAATCCTGCCAATCAAGCCCCTGGGGCCCAAACTGGCCATGCCCCGGGGGTCATTAGCTCCCATAGGCTTTTCATGGGAAAAACTTAAAAAAATCTTCTTCTCTGATTCCATGTGGCCAGAGCTTATATATTTAGTATGTAGCAATGTGTAGTGGTCCCCTACATAAATCCTGCCAATCAAGCCACTGGGGTCCAAATTGGCCACGCCTCAGGAGTCTTATGTTTATATAGAGCTATAATAGCTAAAGAACATTAAAAAATTTCTTCTCTGAAACTGTGAGGCTGAGAGCTAATAGATTAAGTATGAAATGTTGTTAAGTGGTCTCCTACATAAATCCTGCCAATCAAGCCCCTGGGGTCCAAACTGGCCACACCCCGGGGGTTATTAGCTCCCATAGACTTATAATGGGAAAAACTTAAAAAAATCTTCTTCTCTGAAACCATGAGGGCCACAGCCTATATATTTAGTATGTAGCAATGTGTAGTGGTCCACTACATAAATTCTGCCATTCAAGCCCCTGGGGTCCAAACTGGCCATGCTTGGGGGGTCATTAGCTCCCATAGATTTATAATGGGAAAAACTTAAAAAATCTTCTTCTCTGAAACCATGAGGCCGACAGCTTATATATTAAGTATGTAGCAATGTGTTGTGGTCCCCTACATATATCCTGCCAATCAAGCCCCTGGGCTCCAAACTGGCCACACCCCAAGAGGTCATATGTATATATAGAGCTATATAGCTAAAGAACCTTTAAAAATCTTCTTCTCAGAAACCATGAGGCAGAGAGCTAACAGATAATGTATGTAGCAGTGTTTAGTGGTCTCCTACATAAATCCTGCCAATCAAGCCCCTTGGGTTCAAACCGGCCACGCCATGGGGATCATTAGCTCCCATAGACTTATAATGGGAAAAACTTAAAAAATCTTCTCCAAAACTATGAGGCCCACAGTTTATTTATTTAATGAGGCCCAGAGTTAACAGATTAAGTATGTAGCCATGTTTGGTGGTCTCCTACATAAATCCTGCCAACCATGTCCCTGGGATCCAAATTGGCCATGCCCCGGGGGTCATTAGCTCCCATAGACTTAAAATGGAAAAAACCTAAAAAGTCTTTTTCTCTGAAACCATGAGGCCCACAGCTTATTTAGTATGTAGCAGTGTGTAGTGGTCTCCTATTTAAATCCTGCTAATCAAGCCTATGGGGTCCAAACTGGCCACACCCCAGGGGGCATAAGTCTATATAGAACCATGTAGCTAAAGAACCTTCAAAAATCTTCTTCTCTGAAACCATGAGGCCCAGAGCTATCAGATTTAGTATATACCAATGTTTGGTGGTCTTCTACATTAATTCTTCCAACCATGCCCCTGAGGTCCAAACTTGCAACTTCTCAGGGGGTCATTAGCTCCCATGGACTTATAGTTAAAAAAAAATTAAAAGGATCTTTTTCTCTGAAACTATGAGGCTCACAGCTTAAATATTTAGTATGTAGCAATGTTTAGTGGTCCCCTACATAAATCCTGCCAATGAAGCCCCTGGGGTCTAAATTGGCCATTCCCCGGGAGTCATTAGCTCCCATAGACTTATAATGGGAAAACTTTAAAAAAATCTTCTCTGATACCATGAGGCCCACAGCTCATATATTTAGTATGTAGCAATATTTAGTGGTCCCCTATATAAATCCTGCCAACATTGCCCCTGGGGTCCAAATTGGCCATGCCCTGGGGGTCAGGGCTCGGGAAAACCGAAAAAATAGCCAGTCTGGACCGAAATTAAGAATTCTGGACCGATTTCAAACACCCCAAAAACGCTAATAAATCGGTCCAACAGGTTTGTGCCTTGAACCCCAATTTTCCCCAACCAACCAATTTTCACGAATCAATGATGTCTAAAAAATCACAAACGGTCAAGTCTTCCCAAACTGACAACGTCCGCGCACCTTTTAAATGCCATATTATGGTAGTTAAAAGGCTCTAAACGGTCATTTGACATGTATATTGGAGAGACAGCTGAATAACGGCAACCTACCGCAGCACAAATTAATTACGTCATTATCCAAACATTGTCAAAAAATCAACACTTCACTGACCTTTGTGCGGTAAACAAGCGATTAACACGAATCATCAGTAACGGTAGTCTGATAATTAATCCGTTTGTGTGACACGTGTGAATACACTGAGACTGCAAAACATCCAGGTGCAGTCGGTGTGTCCAAAAGATCAAAGGTCGCTTTACTGAGAGTGATAAAAGAATACACCGCTTGAACACACCCGTTTTCTTCCTCTTCTTTTTTTTTTTTGATCAACATGGTTTGTCAGTCCCATATTCGATAAATGAATTCCCAAACCGTGTACGTCCTGGTCAAATGTCGCATACAACGACGTCCGATCTGGGTATTATTGATTGTTTTTTTGTTTTTTGTTTTGTTGTTGTTATTGTTGATTGCCGTAACACACGAGTATAATTCAAGGTAGGGATACAGATTTAAAAAAATCAAACGGCTTTCTTCTGGATCCCATTTGTATGTATTGATGTTTTGTCATGTCCCGTTGTAAACGGTAATGTTATATGTATACAAATAAAATAAAAGTTAAACTAATTCAAGGTAGATTTCATGGTAAAAATAAGTAATGCACCACTTGCGCTAGACAAGATTGGTCAGTGCTTAAAATTTAAGCAGTCTGATCAAATCTTGAAACATTGAAAACTGCAAAACTGCCCGTGGCGCAGGCCTTTTTTATTAGACCTAACTGGGTCCATGAAAGTCGTTTCATTCCATCTCTCCTGTTTCCCGCCGTCTTCGCGCTTATACAAGACGGGAATCAATTGTTTATAAATAGTTTAGGAAACCCTGCTGAGGTGGAAGTAACAACAAAACCGTTTTTTTTTTGTTTTTTTTTTCTTTCTTTTTACACACCTGACTGTATTGATGACGCCAGCTTTGATCATGCTCGGTATACCCGGACCCGTCATATAACGGAGTTGAGGTGTATTATTTAAAAGGAGTTATAGGACTGCCAATAGTCATTAGTTTTCGTGACAGGTGATGTATACATTTTTTTGGGGGGAAATGGGCTCATTGCTAACGTCATCGTCATCGGCTGGACCGATTCAGATTTCAAAATTTCCAGAGCCCTGCTGGGGGTTATTTATTCCCACAGACTTATAATGGGAAAAACTAAAAAGATCTTCTTCTCTGAAACCATCAGGCCCACAGCTTATGTATTTAGTATGTGGCAATGTTTAGTGGTCCCCTACATAAATCCTGCCAACCAAGCCCCTGGGTTTTAAGCTGGTTTTACTTATGGCCCTTTGAAAATTTCAGCATTTTAACTTTGTAAGCAAGATATCTCAAAAATTGTTTAAGCCATTGCCTTGAAACTTGACAGGCTAATAGGGAATGATGAGTAAATGACCTGATTAACTTACAGCAGTTAACTCAGGTGAGGGTTGTGGCACATGGGCCTTTTGTTTGTTTGTTTTTTTAAGGAATATGGAGCCTTTAACCCTGGTCCTGCTGAACCCGGATATGCCCTGCCTTTGCAAACAGTGTAGGTCCAGATCAGTTGGCTTCTGATCTGGGTCTACACTGTTTGGGATAAAGTATGGGAATTTGTATCAACAACCTGGATCAAGTAATCTGATTGACTGAAAATTAGAAGTGGGCATGGCGTCTTAATTTATTCAGCATGGCAAGGATTAACATTTACAATGCAGTTTTTTCTCATGATCAACTGTAAAGCTTTATCTGCACTTTCTGTTATAGTTTTGCAAATTAGGTTGTTAATATTTAGCATGCTGGGCCCAGTTGTTCAAAGCGTTGTTAGCTTAACGAGCTCGTTAAGGGTCATTTCGTTAACTGTTTTAGCGGATTCAATATACAATATTCTGATATTTTTTGCTGAAAAAATGTGAGTAGCTTTTGCACTGCAAAAGCTACTCACATTTTTTCAGCAAAAAATTTCAGCATATTTGCATATCACTCGATTTAAATTTTAACGAATCGTTAACTAACGACGTCGTTAGCTTTGAACAACTGGGCCCTGGTTAACAATTTCAGCAAATAACATTTTGAAATACATTTCATTTTTTTTTTCCAGATAATAGGTGTTGGCATGTAATTTACATGAAATGCGAAAGCCTATTTTCTGGGAAAAGTAAGAAAAATATCACTTTGTCATCTGCTGAATTTTCCCAGAGGATGGTAAAGGTCAGTTTGGAACTTCAGATAAAATGCGCTTTCAAGCAAAATAAAGACTTTTTTTTCTAATTTCTCCATGAAATGTTATATTGAAATCAGAGCAAGGACTTTTAAGGAAGAGGTTTTGGTGATACATGTAATACTGGGATAATTTTCTCCAGTTCTTCATTAAAACATATGTTGTGGTTAGTACCCACAGCATATGTTTTTTATGGAGAAATAAGAAAAATCATCCCAGATTTATTGCCAAATACGCTTCCTGAACAAGTCCTCAGAATGTGATACCATATTTACCCTAAGTAGTCAGACAGACAGGTCTAAACAAACACTGAATGCAATATCTGATTGGGTCTACACCATAGGTCTAGATAAGAGTGTATCAGGTAAATATTTTTCTTATTTCTCCATGAAAACATATGTTGTGAGTCCTCATTAGAAGCACCTCACCTGTGAGGTGCTTCTAATGAGTACCCACAACATACGTTTTCATGGAGAAATAAGAAAATATCAATACTTTTGGATTGAAAAAAGTATCTTATCAAGAGCTATGCTTAAAGCACTGATCACAACTGCAGCAGATGACAGTTTGATTTTTGTATTTTGCAGAGATGATTTACATGAAATGTGAAGTCCAATTTTCTCTGAAAAGTAACAAAAAAAAAAAAATAATAAAAAATAAAAAAAAATAACTAGAATGTTGTCTGCTACAATCACAACTGCAGCAGATGACATTTTGATTTTGATTTTTTTTTTTGTATTTTGAGACAGAATTGAATGTAGTATGATGACAAATTCATCTCCAACACACATGTACATAATATGAACTCCGCAAGTGAAAATCAGTCTTAAAGCAAAGGGATACAACAGGTAGTTTTTCTGCCATTGTTTACAAGGGGGACAGCTTTTATAACTTCCTGTTTGCTTTCTTACATCCCAATCCACTTCTGAAAAGGGGTCTGCTCTGAAAGGGGAGCAAATTCTTTCCTTTCAGAGTAGATACCTTTTCAGAAGGTAGCAAAAAACAATTCTAAAAGAGTTACCTCCCCCTTGAAAGTGTGTCCAGTCCCCTTAAGACATTTTCAGCCAGTACAGAGGCAGATCAGCCTCGAATTAGGCTCTTTGCTATTTGACTGAAAATGCTATGGGGAAACAGCATAGACCTTGATCAGACTGTGGGCATGTGCTGTCTGATCTGGGTCTGTACTGGTTGCATATATGATAAAGTCTATTTTTTGTTTTGAGCGGCATATCTCATGCAAACCTTAAAAAATACCAATTTACAATCATTTCTGGTAGTGCAGCAAAGCTATAAATTCTTCATTATTTGATTTCCAGTTTCTTTGCCTGTTCAACCTAACAAATGCTTAGCACTCTAGGTAAAAAGTTCAGCAGACGACATTTTGAAAAGGTTTTCTTATTTTACCCAGGAAACAGGATTTGACATTTCATGCAAATTGTCTTCTGAGGAGACAGTTTGCATGAAATGTCAAATCCTGTTTTCTGGTAAAATTAAGAAAATATTTCAAAATGTTATCTGCTGAATTTTTTAACTAGCATGCAAAGGTTAACCATTAGTATTCTCTAAGCAAATTCAGATGACAGTTTTCTTAATTTCCCCAGAAAATAGGATTTGATATTTCATATAAATGGTCTCCTTAGGAGCTAGTTTGCATGAGAGGTCAAACCTTGCTTTCTGGGCAAAACAAGGAAAATATAACAAAGTCATCAGTTGGAACTTTTACCCAGCATGCAAAGCATTAATACAATTTGCATATTTTGTGGAAACTTAATAAATGTGCATTATATCAAACCAGTCAGCTGTATAATAAAACTGTGTCAGTCTATCAGATTTATTTCCTGTCTATCAGATTATTTCCTCAACCTCCCAATTGCTGCCATAAAAAAAAAGAAATATCATGCAAAATTGTGCACATGCATAATGCATTAGCCTTTACCACTTCCTAGGCTAATTCAGCAGATGACTCATTGATGGTATTTTTCTTATTTTTCCTAGAGAACAGGATTTGCCATTGCATGCAGATTGTCTCCATTGGAGACAATTTGAATGAAATGTCAAAATCTGTTTTCTGGGAAAAATATTACAATATGTTGTCTGCTGAAAATTTTACCCAGAGTGCTAGGCATTTATCTATTAAATCAGGTGGGCTATGGAAATAACATGGTTATCCCATAAAGCCACATTATGACAGAACCTGTCTTCAGAACTTACCATATTTGCCGTAAGTATTGTGACTGAGAGATCTGAGCAAACATAGCTCTATATAAGAAGGGGTATCATGTAATTATTTTTCTCATTTCTCCATGTATGTTTGTTGGTACTCATCAGATGTGCCTTTGCGAGGGGAGGCGCTTCTCGTGAGAGGTACTCATAAGACAGATCATGGTAAGGCACTTCTCATGAGTACCACAACATAAGTTTTTATGTAGAAAAAGATAAATAACATTTTTTGGTGAAAAAAGTGCCTTATCAGGAGATATGTATGGAAACTGAGATCAGACACCATAGCATGTCTATACAATTTGCAACTCCTACGATAGAATTTTTTTTTATCCTCCAACCAATAGGTTCGGGGGATATAGTGATTAGCATGGCGTCCATCTGTCTATCCACCTGTCCATCCATCTGCCTGTCCGTCCATAGACACATCCTTGTGCGCTCCATAACTTTGATACTCTTACACATATCATCATAATTGGATTTTTGATTAACGTGCAGGTACAGGGGCAACATTCACATCAGTGGGCCCCCTTCCAGATAGCTGGCTTGCTGCACGCATGGCACATCTCACACTAGATCTACAGGTACGTCTATCATGAGGGTTGATAGCCGAGAGCTTCCACTCTCTGCAATCCCTCTCTGTCAGCTGCTTCCATGTCATTTTGGGCCTCCCAGGCCCACGCTTTCCATCAACCTGTATGTCAAAGGCTGTCTTGATTTCACCACTGGAGCGTTCCACATGTCCATACCATCAAAGTCTTCTCTCCTTCAGAATGAGGTCCAGATTCTCAATGCCAAGCCGCACAAGTAGATCATTGGACCTGGTGGTGACAATGTCTTGCGGCCTGACATTGCAGATCTGTCTGATCATTGCCCTGTCATTTCGCTGCAGATGCTGGAGGTTCGGCTTTGTCAATGGCCAAGTCTCGCTGGCATTGAGCATTGCGCTCCGCACACAAGAGCTGTACACATGGCCACGTGTTTTGAAAGAGAGGTGGCGTGAAGAGAGGACTGGTAGCAGATCCTTGAACTTCTTCCAGGCGGTTTTCACACGTGTTGTGGTTGAAAGTTCACAGCCACCTGCTGCTGAGAGCATGTCTCCTAGCAAAAGGAAGCTACCACCTCAAGCTTGTCAGGTCCAACCTGGACTTCCTTCTGTGGTCTGCCATCCAAGGGGCGTGCAGTTCCCTGGCACCGTGTACATCTATAGTCAGGGTGCTTTTTCAAGCGCTTGAGCCCACTGCATTTCTTGTGCACCCAGTGCTTGCAGCCATTGCAGAAGATGCTGTTGCTGCCCACTCCAGTGCGACAGACAGCGCATGGAAACTCGCCTGAACTCTGCAGGAGGTCCAGTCCCGTACCGCAGATCATGATCTTTGTCTTTCCTGCATTTACTCTCAGTCCTTTCTTCTGCATTGCTTCTTTCCAAGTCAAGAGCCTCCTGACACATTCCTCAAGCGATTCAGCGATGATAACAAGGTCATCGGCATAGAGGTCCTCCCAGGGGACCCCAGAGCGGAACTTTCATGATAAGGCTTCAAGCACAATAATGAAGAGCAGTGGGCTGAGTACTGATCCTTAGTGAACACCAACCTTCACTTCAAACTCTTCACTGTACCCCTCACCAACACGGACACGGCTCCGTGCATTTGCATACATCCCCTGCACCAGTCGCACAATCCACTCCTCCACACCAAGTTTTCTCAGCGCCCACCAGATGACTTTCCGACGCACTCGATCATACGCCTTCTCCAGGTCTACAAAAGCCATGTAGAGTCTCTTATTGGCAGCTAGATACTTCTCTTGCAGCTGCCTGACAACAAAGATTGTGTCTGTAGTGCCTCTGCCTGGGACGAAGCCAAACTGGGAATCGTTGATTGACACCAACTGTCTGATGAGGTCGTCCAAAATCCTCTCCAGGATTTTCATAACCTGCTCTGTCAGCTTGAGACCGCGGTAGTTGCCCCTTTCCAATGCGTCATACTTACACATATTTTGATAATATTTGGTAGGAATAAAGGAGAGGACCAGTAGGCATGTGTGCAAGAGAGACAAGTCTTACTATCTTCTTTATGTAGTTATCTCCCCTGAAGCCAAAATCTTGTGCACGCCATAATTCCCAAACTGTTTGAGGTAATTTGATCTTTGGCTGGGATGAAGAGGACCAGTAGGCGTGTCACATGGAAAAGAGACAACTCTCACTTTCTTCATTATGTAGTTATCTCCCCTGAAGCAGAAATCTGTAGACGATCATTGTGCGCTCCATAACTTTAATACCCTTAGACATACTTTGATAATATTTGGTAGGAATAAAGAGGAGGACTAGTAGGCTTGTCACATGCAAGAGAGACAACTCTTTCTTCATTATGTAGTTATCTCCCCTGAAATTGAAATCTTGTGCATGCCGTAACTCCCAAACTGTTTGATATAAATTGATAATACAATGTATTTGGTAGAGATGAAGAGGAGGACCGGTAAGTTTGTTGCATGAAATAGAGACAACTCTCACTTTCTTCATTACGTAGCTATCTCCCCTGAAGCAGATATCAATAGATGATCGTTGTGTGCCCCATAACTGATTACTTTAGACATATTTTGATATTTGGTAGGAATAAAGAGGAGGACCAGTAGGCATGTCCCGTGCAAAAGAGACAACTCCCACTATCTTCATTATATAGTTTTCTCCCCTGAAGTAGAAATCTTGTGCAGGCCATAACTCCCATACTGTTTGAAATAGTTTGATAATATTTGATAGGGATGAAGAGCAGGACTAGTAGGCATGTCACGTGCAAGAGACAACTCTCACTTTCTTCGTTATGTAGCTATCTCCCTTGAAGAAGAAATCTTGTGCATGCCATAACTCCCATTCTGTTTGAGATAATTTGATAATATATGGTAGGGACATATATCAGGGCAAGCAGGATTGTCGCATGAAAGAAGGACAATTCTTGCTCAGTTCTATTTCTAGTTATCTCCCCTGAATGAATATCTAAACCAAATTCTTGTGCACTCCATAACTTCTTAATGACTTGAAATATTTTGATATTTGGTGGAGACATAGATTAGGACTAGAAAGGGTGTGCATGCAAGAGTGAAATCTCTCACTTTCTTTGTTATGTAGTTATCTCCCCCTTAAAACCAAAATCTTTTGCTGGCTATACTCCCATACTGTTTAAGATAATTTGATTATATTTGATAGGGACATATATCAGGTCAGGTAGGAAGTGTCGCATGCAAGAAGGAAAAATCTTGCTTTGTTCTTTTTTTTCTAGTTATCTCTCCTGAATGAATTTCAAAGCCAAATTCTTGTGCACTCCATAACTTCTTAATGGTTTGAAATATTTTGATAATATATGGTACAAGCAGAGATAAGGACCAGTAGACATGTCATGTGCAAGAGAGACAACTCTCACTTTGTTCATTATGTACTTATGTCTCTTGAAGCGGAAATCTTGTGCAGCCCATAACTCATATACTGTGTGAGATAATTTGATATTTGGTGTGGACATATTTCAGGTCAAGTAGAAGTGTCACATGCAAGGACAGGTCTTGCTTTGTTCTTTTTCTAGTTATCTCCCTGAATAAATTTCTAAGCCAAATTCTTATGCACTCTATAACTTCTAAATAGTTTGAAATATTTTGATATTTGGTAGCGGATAGATAAGGACCAGAAAGTATGTTGTGTAAGAGAGACAACTCTCACTTTTTGTTATGTACTTATCTCCCCTGGAGCTGAAATCTTGTGCAGGCTATAACTCCCATACTAATTTAACAGATGACACATTGATGACATTTTTTTCTTTTTCCCCAGAAAACAGGATTTGACATTTCATGCAAATTGTCTCCAATGAAGAAAATTTGCATGAAATGTCAAAACCTGTTTTGTGGAAAAAATGTAAATCAAATATTTCAGTATGTCATCTGCTGAAAATTTTACCCTAATTGCCAAGCATTAAGAAGCCTATCGGCTATCACCCATTTGTAATCTGCTAGTTATCTTTCATAGCAAGTTATTAATGCTTAGCATGCTGGGTAAAAATTTCAGCAGATTTTTAAAGTATTTTCTTATTTTTCCAAGGACATTTGGTCAGGAGGAATATGAGTTTGCTGCCAGCTGATTTTGCATGGTGTGCTAAAGGTGAAACATGCTCTAACAGGACATAACCGGCCTTTTTGTATTGCCTACCATGGCAAGCAAGACTATATATTGGCGAACATCAATTTCAGTTTTTGTAGCCTGTGACATGCCGAGTGAAATGAAGACAAAATTAAATGCTTAAAGATTTCACACGAAAAAAGAATACTAGGAGGTAACCAAGTTTATTTTGAGAGATTAACCCTGGTACTGCTGAACCCTATACACCTGGTCTTTGTAAACAATGTAGATCTAGATCAGCTGGCTTCTGGAGAAAAAGCCAACTGATCTGGATCAGCACTCTGTCTTTCAGTATGTGAATTTGTGTATATATATATATATATATATATATATATATAGATATATATATATATATATTATATATATATATATATATATACATATATATATATATATATATATATATATATATATATATATATATATATATATATATATATATATATATATATATATATATATATATATATATATATATATTACATATACATATACATATATATATATATATATATATATATATATATATATATATATATATATATATATATATATATATATATATATATATATATATATATATATAAAGGATCAAGTAATCTGATGGAGAAAAAGCCAACTGATCTGGATCAGCACTTTGTCTTTCAGTATGTGAATTTGTGTATATATATCTATATATATATATATATATATATATATATATAGATATATATATATATTATATATATATATATATATATATATATATATATATATATATATATATATATATATATATATATATATATATATATATATAAAGGATCAAGTAATCTGATTGGCTGACAATTAGAAGTGGGCATGACATCTTAATTTAATCAGTATGACAGTGGTTAAAAGGAAATGGTCTGCCTATGAATCAATCCCAATTTAATAAAGCTTTTGTATGGTAATTTTAAGCTTTTGCATGTAGGATTTATACAATGTTGTGATGGTTCTATAACCAATCTGATAGGATATATTGGTTTCATATGTAGGCACACATTGACAGTTTTAGTTATGAATCAATTTTTTAAAATTTTTAACTAGTATAATTAACCAACCGATTTACGTGAAGTGGACTCTTCTACTACAAATCTTTAGACCAGTCTATTTCCAATAGCAGGGTGTCTGGGTTTTACTATTTCTGTTTTATAGAAATTCCTGCAAATAGTGTAGACCCTTGCTCAGATGTTGCATTCTGTGGCATCTGATTGGGTCTGCACTGTTTGCAAACTACCCTTTTGGGGGTCTGCAGAATAAAATGAGTTAATTTTTCCAATAATCATGAGCTTTCAACTAAATAGTTTTTAATTTCTTTCAGTTTAATGGAAAATACTTATTGATGCATTTGTTTACCTTTAAATGAAAACATCTGATAACTGGTGGTTGAGTAAGGACTGTCGAGTTAGTCTTTGTGCCCCCCTGGACGTTTAACAAGAATCTGACACATGTACTTTGTAGCTGAGAACTACAAATGCCTTAATCAGTGCAAAGATGTGCAAGCTGGTCTAAGTTGCAACTGTTTGTGTGACCACATTAAGGGAAAAAATGTCTTCAAACATGTCCAAAATGCACATTCAGATTCAGATTCATTCCGCACACGAGCAGTCTCATCCATGCATTTGATCTCCATTTATACATGTTAAAGTCAGATGCTTCCGTTAGCGGATAGCTAAGGCTCCGATCAGACTGCCCAGCCACCCCTACATTGCTTTTCTAACAGAGTGCCTCCTGTACTCGTATTGCATGCATACTGGTACAATGTATGGATGTTTTAACTCCAAAAGTGCCATTCAAAATTGTTGCATATGACAAATATTCAAGTTTTTTTTGTTGCTTTTTTTTTAAAAAAGGCAGACATTTCACATATCAAGCCTTATTTTCATGAAAAAAAAAAAAAAATAAATAAAAGAAGTATTTTCGAAGGTCTTCTGCTGCTGTTGTGACAGGCACTTTAATGGTTGGTTTATTTATTGTTGAATGCCATGTGTACTTTGCTCATATACTATCCATTTATCTGTATATGTAATTGAAATAAATCTTTGAACTCTCCGAAGACGCATTTTGTTGAAGATCATGAACCCATTTAATGCAAGTGGACTCTGCTACCTTATCTCTTTGGATGGATCCTTTTCTAGTAGATGGTGTGTCTGGTTGGTTATTTATTTTATTGTATAGCTATAAAAATTAAATGATTAAAATGTGCGATAAGAGCTGAGAAGCTAGCGTGCCGATATCACTCGATATCGGCACACTTACTCGATATTGCACACTTGCTCGGATGCCTTCTCATATTAACGTTACATTACATTGTTTTGATGACGTCCTAATGCAGTGACGTCGCGCCAAACCGTGTCACACACATTGGTAGAATTCACATTTTTGTTATTAAAACAACATTTTAAAGGTTAGAAACACCGAGAAATGAAATAAATATTCATAGCTATATAATAAAAGGGTTATTACACTGATATTGGTGA
This sequence comes from Anodontia alba, assembly GCA_964016985.1. Taxonomy (NCBI): domain Eukaryota; kingdom Metazoa; phylum Mollusca; class Bivalvia; order Lucinida; family Lucinidae; genus Anodontia; species Anodontia alba. The sequence continues at coordinate 107,150,539 of OZ024822.1, forward strand.
ATTCTGTCCCTCGATGGGATATCTACAGACGTTCGCAAGCTCGCGTCCTTCGATATCCCAACTCAGGACAATATTCCCCAATATCTATGCAATAACCCTATAATATCATGTTTCATTATATCTAATGCAAACAGTATAGACTCAGATCAGATGCCGCATTCTGCAGCATCTGATCTGGGTCTTCACTGTTCGCAAATGTCCCGTTTATGGGACACTAGGTGTAAATGGGTCAAGGGGAATTGATACACTTTCAGAGGAGTTAACTCTGTTAAAATTGTTAACCTCCCTTCTGAAAAGGGGTCTATTGTAAAAGGAAAGAATTTGTTCCCCATAGGAATAAATTCTTTCCTTTCAGAGTAGAACCCTTTATGAAAGGGATTTTGGTGTGCAGTAAAGCAAACAGCAAGCATAGCTTCAGATAAGACGAGGCGCTTCTAATGAGTACTCTCTACACGTTTTTGCAGAGAAATAAGAAAAATATCAGTACCAGTTGAAAAAAAGCACCTTATCTAGAACTACTACAAAGTCATAAAAGTTGTCTCCCTTGTAATATATATAAGTATATCAGGCCCCCTAAATTTAGAGGGACAAAAAGTCATGCCATTCGTTGATGAGAAAATACAGGACTTTTAAGTATGTTCTATTTATTGAATGAGTTATATATGGCCTAGTCTTCTAGGCACAAAGTTTTGCAGACATTTGGCTTCTTTTTCTCACCTCATGACATGAGCATATGTTGCACTGTCTGGTCAGTTTTACATAGATTTCTTCAAAAACAAAAACAACAAAAAAAAATATCAAAACATCTTCTTGAGAATGAAATAAATATGCAGAATGCAAACAGCAAATACTTGGACCAGTCTGCAGATGCAAGTGGGACTGGTTGTGACACTGTCTAATGTCTCAACCAAATGCAATGCAAAAGGCGCATCAGCCAGCATATCAATGCTGTCTGGCCAAGAATTTTACTTGCAATTTGCAAATGCAATAACTGATTGACTGAGTTGAGGTTTTACAACCCAGTCAACCCATTAAGGTAATGTCAAGCAGGCTGATCAGTCTTAGCTGTGTTTGTCCTAAGGTGCATTTTGTCATGTTGCACTCTTGATAACTTGACTGAATCTGAACTTAAAAGCAGTGTAATGATTTAGACTGGTTTGAAAATTCCTGCATTTTTTTTATTTTTTAGACATTCATAGCTTTAGATAAGGTGCTAAGCAAAATACATTACTGCTTATAGAAACAGAGAAGGCCTAGACCAGATATACAATCTGACCAGGATTATTGTTTACAATAACATTGATAAATCTAGAATCAAGCTATGAAAATCCAAGGTCACAGTATTATCTGCTTACACAGGTTGACTTTTGACCTTTGCAGTGTTATGCTCACTTTTTTGTCTGATACATCCCATGTTCTAGAAAAGGCTCATAAAGGAAAAGAAAAACAATTAAAAAGTTTCGTATTTTATTTTGCACACCTTGGTACATGTATACAGTAATCATTTGATGTTAGTCAATCGATACGCTCTCATCTTACCAGCTTCAGTATTAAAAATACAGCCTCTCCAAACAGAAATCTACCTGGATTCATATTCATGACCAGCCTAGACTCTTATTAGCATGCAAATTTATGCAGTCTGATCAGTCTATATCAGTAATAGAAGCTTTTATGTCCATTCATTATATGAGACACAGTAGACGCTGATCAGTGTAGCTGTGCAGGCTGAACCAGGTCTACACTGGTCACACGTCATATAGTTGAATTCTATTTGAAGAGGCTCGTATAATCATAGCTCCTGATATGGCACTGTTTTTTAACAGAAAAACATTGATATTTTCCTTATTTCTCCACAAGAACATATCTTGTGGTACTCATTAGAAGTGCCTCATTGAGGCACTTCTAATGAGTACCCACAACATATATTTCAAGGAGACATAAGAAAAATATTATCCAGATACTCCCTCTAATCAGTAGCTATGTCTGATACACCGGGCAGAGAATAACCACTTTCACTGGTAACAACAGCTGACTGCTGTTTCACGAACATTGACATTGTTTATGTTAATGGCCCTCTGTGGGAAACCAAATGCAATGCAAAATGCCAAAGGCACATCAGCCAGCATATCACTGCTGTCTGGCCAAGAATTTTACTTGCAATACATGCCCCAAGAAATCCAACAAACAGTGATGACTCGGACAATATTGATGGATCTGTCGTCTAGTGGAGTAAGGACTGTTTGGATATGATATCATAGTGGTTTCCCACAGGAAGCCTCAAAAGTTCACACTATGGCATAAAGAAATTCCGAATCACAAAAACTATAGTCTGTAATGATGACATGTCTAACATTACTTTCTTTAAAAATTAGGAAAAAAAAAAAAAAAAAAAAGGTTTATCATAAGCATTGATCCTTATAGCGGCAGATGACATTTTTTTCCCCAGATTTTCCGAGAAAAATATGGCTGACATTACATGTGAACCTTCTGCACAGTCTGATAAAATTTTGAATGGAAAAAAGAGGAACAACAACAAAATATTGTCAGAAAATCAAAATGAGAGCATGTACAGACAGCACAGCCCTGTTAATTTTTACCACTCTCTAGGCTAATTCAGCAGATGACAAACTGATATTTTTCTTACTTTTTCCAGAAAACAGGTTTTGACATTTCATGCAACTACAATTTGCATGAAATATCAAACCCGTTTTTTGGAAAAAAATAAGACAAATATTTTAAAATGTCTGCTGAATTTTTTACCCAGAGTGCTAAGCGTTAAACTGCACCTAATCGGTCTTTCACAGCTTACCAGAGTAACACCAGAACAAAATGTATGGTATATACAAGTAGCAAACAATAACAAGATGGACTATGCTGCCTAGCTAACCTTCTGTCTTTGTTATTGGGAAATTATATCAGTATTCCTACATTGTGTGCTTGTAACCTGAATCCAAATGGAGAATCAGGTCCCTACATTAGAACTGCTGATAAAGCAATGATAACCATGAAATCACACTTTCACAACTCCAGATAAAACACTTATTTTGCAGTAAAAATTCACATTTGTCTCATTTCTCCAAGCAAACATATGATGCAGCATTTCATGATGCCCTCTCTTCAACGTGATCCTAATGAGATGTTGCAATACAAGTTTTCAGGGAGAAACAGACAAAATATTTCCCTGGGTATGGAAGAACAGATCTGTAACCATAAAAACTGCTCAACTTTAAGTGCTCTCTGGGTAAATTCAGCAGGCTTAATATTTTCCTTACTTTTCCCTGAAAATAGGGTATGACGTGTCATGCAAATTGTCTCCTTAGGAGACAATTTGCAAGGAATGTCATAACCCTTCTAACTGAAAAATAGAGAAAACATTTCAAAATGATGTCTGCTGAATTTGTTACCGAGCATGCAAAGCATTTATTAGTTTCATTTGTCTTGTTTTTATCAACTTGTCACCATTGATCTGACTCTGTCTCGATTTCTGAAAGCTACCCACAAACATGCCAATCCAAATCCAATTGGACCTCCTTTTCTGATGCCTTTCCAACCAGCTGAAATGATAAAGACAAACAAAGTCATGAATGATGAAAGAATGGAATGTGTCAGATATGCGGTCAAGGAAGGCTCAGATCAGCCCAATCGTCCACACAGTCTGATCAGGGCATTCACTGTCTGCTTACATAATACATAAGACAGACAGTGATCAGACTACACAGAAGCATATGCTCATCTAGGCCTTCCTTGTTGACATGGGGGTGGTTGGGTGGTGCGAAGGGTATCTTATGTCACCGGGGCGTCCAACTGATATTTGCTTACAGCTGGGCAAGGCCTGCTATCCTCGTAGCAGATAAGGTAGAGGGGGGATGTTTTTATTTCCTATGTTTCTTCACTTTCATTCCTGTTTCTCTTTCTTATCTGTCACTCACTTTCATCTCTTCTACTATCTCTTTACTACCTTTCTCTGGGAGACGACACAAAATGACCCACAAGGGTCGTTAACCCCAACACAATCAATATGTTGGACCTTTTCTTCTGACTAGACACACTGAATTATTAAATGAACAGATATTCTATTACTGTACATAGCTCTAGATAAGTGAAGGTATCAGGAAAGTAACTTTCTTAGGTTTCCATGAAAATATATTGTGAGAATGCATTAGAAGGACATTGACAAGGCGCTTCTTATAAGTCCCACAACATATGTTTTCATGGAGAAAGTAAATTATCGATACTTATTATTGGTTGAAAAAGCACCTTATCTGCAGCTAAGGTGACAGTAAATTGAGTCACTTAAATTGTATTTCTGTTTTACTTTTGGCATTTAGTAGGAAATATCATATTGCAGAAAATGGTAAATAGTGATGATGATTTTGTATTTAATGACATGTCAACTGGAGAAAATTATCCTGGAATTACCATCAAATATTCCTTCTTAACAACTCTTCGGAACAACAAGTTTGATATTACAGTCGAATCTATGGTTTGTTTACCATGCCAATTCAAACTTGGAATTAAGTTCCTAGGAAATTCTTCCGATAGCTCAAGAAAAAAAACTTTAGGGAAATTTTCTTATTTAATCATGAAATGTGTGTTGTGTGTACTCATTAGAACTGCCTCATTGAAGTGATTCTAATGAGTACACTAAACATACCATTATTATATAGAAGATTGAAAAGACTTCCCTAAATTATCGCAATTTACTTCCTGACCTAGCCCCATGATTATCACTCAGTGGCTCATACTACCCATGTCCCGAACAAATTTCCATGGTCCCAAAGATGTTTGAGCCATTGAAGTTCGACAGTAGTTTTCTTTCTCCACAAAAACTACATACTGTGGGTACTCAATAGAAGTACACCACAACCTCTTTATAACACTTTTGTTGGGGTCCATAGCATAAACCGTGTTAAACAACCGTGTTATATCCAAACAAAAATGTATAGATTATATTGAAAAAATGACCATGTATGGTCATTTTTTCAATATAATCTATACATTTTTGGGATCCATCTTTGAACTGTGTTATATCCAAAACTGTGTTATAACAAACCGTGTTATAAAGAGGTTGTAGTGTACCTCAAAGGCATTTCTAATGAGTACCATAACATACGAGCCAGCACACGATAAAACCTACAATAAGATGTGCTATCAGCAAAGATTCAGATCAGCCTGTGCATCCACCCAGTCTGATCAGAGTCTTTGCTGATTGGTTATGTCTTCAGCCTCAGGGCTATCCAAAGAGATATAAATGAGAACCCTTGTCATACTTTACTGGTCCCATAGGTCTTATGGTAGGTTTTGTCGTGTGTTGGCTCACGTTTTATGGTGAAATAAGAAAAGTATTTATCTGGACATTCCTCATGCTCTTTAGTGGCAAGAGTGAATAAGGCATATCCTCATGCTCTTTAGTGGTAACAGTGAATAAGGCATATCCTCATGCTCTTTAGTGGCAAGAGTGAATAAGGCATATCCGCATGCTCTTTAGTGGTAAGAGTGAATAAGGCATATCCTCATACTCTTTAGTGGCAAGAGTGAATAAGGCATATCCTCATGCTCTGTAGTGGCAAGAGTGAATAAGGCATATCCTCATGCTCTTTAGTGGCAAGAGTGAATAAGGCATTTCCTCATGCTCTTTAGTGGTAACAGTGAATAAGGCATATCCTCATGCTCTTTAGAGGTAACAGTGAATAAGGCATATCCTCATGCTCTTTAGTGACAAGAGTGAATAAGGCATATCCTCATGCTCTTAAGTGACAAGAGTGAATAAGGCATATCCTCATGCTCTTTAGAGGTAACAGTGAATAAGGCATATCCTCATGCTCTTTAGTGGCAAGAGTGAATAAGGCATATCCTCATGTTCTTTAGTGGTAAGAGTGAATAAGGCATATCCTCATGCTCTTTAGTGGTAAGAATGAATAAGGCATATCCTCATGCTCTTTAGTGGCAAGAGTGAATACGAGGGATGTTCGAAATGAATTGCTTATTTCTATCTGGAGACATCAAATTTCAAGTTAGCCCAAAAGTACTCATTTCATGCCCTCGAAGTACTCCCCGTGGCTAGAAATGCAAAGTTTCAGCCGATGTATCCACTTCTTGAAGGTGTCACGGTACGCTGATTTGGGCACAGTAATAAGGTACTGATGAATGGCAGATTCAAGTACCTGTCGGGACTGGTATTTCCGCCCAGCAAGGAATGCTTTCAATTTCGGAAACAAAAAGAAATCACATGGGGCAAGGTCAGTGGAATACGAGGGGTGAGGCAAAACAGTTACTTTTTCTTTCTTCAAAAACGCCGTAACTATTGCGGAGGTATGAGCTGGGGCATTGTCATGTAGAAGACGGATGTTTAAAACCAGTGGCAGGGCGTCGTTTCTGATAATACTTTTCCAGTTTCTTCAGTACTACGTCTTTGTAGTACTTTCCGGTGATGCTTTTGCCCTTTTTCACTGGCACTTTTATTGCGACTCCTTCACCAGAGAAGAAGATTGCTTATAAAACCTTCTTTGTACTAAAAGAATGTTTGGCAATTATTGGGCGTTTGCTGTGTTTAGTGGCCCAGATCTTATTGCTAACCTTTCTGACGGGCTCAAAATAATGGACCCAGGTTTCATCACCTATGACGACATTGGCAAACTGCTTTTTTTTCATATTTTGGAAACATTTGAAGCAGCTTTTTGGCCACTTTAACCCGTTGCCTCTTTTGCTCGTCAGTTAACAGATGTGGCACCCATCTAGCAGAAATCTTTCTGACTTTCAAATGCTTCTTCAAAATAAGGTGAACCGTTGATAGTGATATGCCTACCTTTCGTGCAATATCACGAACTGTAAATCTGGCATCTCCTTCAATGATTTCCTTTATTTTGGAAACGATTTCTTTACGAGATGCAGATTTTGGCCTACCTGATTTCGGTGCATTTTTGATGGACTCTACACCAGACTCAAATTTCTTTTTCCACCGCCGAACTGTGTCATAAGACACACAAGAAGGTCCAAGTTTTGAGCGAGCTTTGATGTAAGTCCTTATTTCATCTTTTTTGTCGACGCTTCTACCAACCATTTTTACTGCAGTGGTCAATGACTGCCTGTATTCAAATGGCAAATTTTATGTCTTACACTTAGTCTAACATGTACATTTATACACCATTGTGTAGATATTGAATAGCCCTATACAAGTATGTTTTGGTTTTTATCGTGCCCCACGTGGATATCGAGCTAGAGGACAATAAGCAATTCATTTCGAACATCCCTCGTAAGGCATATCCTCATGCTCTTTAAGGGCAAGCATGAATAAGGCATATCCTCATGCTCTTTAGTGGTAAGAGTGAATAAGGCATATCCTCATGCTCTTTAGTGGCAAGAGTGAATAAGGCATATCCTCATGCTCTTTAGTGGTAAGAATGAATAAGGCATATCCTCATGCTTTTCAGTGGCAAGAGTGAATAAGGCATATCCTCATACTCTTTAGTGGCAAGAGTGAATAAGGCACATCCTCATGCTCTTTAGTGGCAAGAGTGAATGAGGCATATCCTCATGCTCTTTAGTGGCAAGAGTGAATAAGGCATATCATCATGCTCTTTAGTGGCAAGAGTGAATAAGGCATATCCTCATGCTCTTTAGTGGCAAGAGTGAATAAGGCTATGCCTTATTCACTCTTGCCACTAAAGAGCATGTAACAAAACTTTTCTCTAAGCATTGCCCTGTACATGTTAATTTGAACTCAGAATATCAACTGTCAGAAGAATGTTGCAGCAATTGTCTTTTAAATTAACTCATTTTAATCTGGAGACCCCTAAAGGGTTATTGGCAATTAGCGGAGACCCAGCTCAGACACCACAGAATGCGGCATCTGATTAGGGTCTCCACAGTTTGCAAACAATTTAGCCATTTTTCTCTAAGAATATCTAAATCACATAACCTGACATATCTAAAATTGGAATTGGACTCTTCCAATATACTGTGTGGGGATGGGGTAAGGGGATGGATAAGGGGGCATCAGGGGTAGGTGAGTCTTATTCTGTCTGAAATGGCTTAAGCTACAACAATAGTGACAAATGGGTGATAATTTCCTTATTTCTTGAAATTTGGTTCAAACTGTCTCCATGAAATGTCATACTTTGTTTTCTGTGTAAAATGTAAAACAAAAATTGAAACTATTGTATGTTTGTAAATTCATACCTGTAGATTTATACAAGACACCAGTCAGTGTGCCTGCAGTTACAGTGTTGATATCATCATCCACCCCTCTAACTTTTGATAATATTACACCAAATATACTGTACATTACAACTAGAAAATAAAATGAGACAAAAACATAAAACAGACCAAAGAATATAAATGTGTTGTTTATTATATACTTCCAGATAAGGTACTTTTTTTCAACCAAAAAATACTTTTCTTATTCATGAAAACATATGTTGTGGTACCAAGAGCTTATTAGACAGAGCAACCAACTTCTACAATATCTCCATAGGAATAGCTGTTTCCGCAAAAATTTGTCTGATTGGTCTGAAGGTAACAGGTTAACAGTTACTCCCAGATATTTCTCCAGGCCATTAGTGTCAGATGCTGAACCCTTCCAGTGTTTTATTACCACAAGCTTCTTTATCAGTAATCTTAAACAAAACATTCAAGCCTGTTAATCTGATAACTGTAAATGACTTAACCCTGGTCCTGCTGAACCCAGATATGCCTCACAGTTGTAAACTGTGCAGATTCAGATCAGTTGGCTTCTGAAGAAACCAACTGATCTTGATCTACAGTGTTTGTCATCAAGTATGCAAGTTTGTATAAAAAAAAACAAAAAAAAAAAAAAAAAAAACTCATCAAGTAATGTGATCCACTGTCCACTTTCCTCAGACTTTCTTTTTATCTGTTCAAAATATTATCTGTTGCAATTATACCTGTATTGTAATTAAGCACTTTGCCAGAAAATGTATACCAAGACATTTGAAACTGTGCATATTTATTTGATTTTCTGTTACATTCTGAAAATATATCACTGATATGGAGAAGCAGAAGCTCTGTGAACATGACAAAATGTTCCATTTTAACTGCAGCATCAAATAATGTTTTTATGCAAGGAAAATGTTCTAAATAAGACGGGTAGCACTTGAGGAAATGCTGCTCAAATTCCTTTGCATGATTTTGTTTTTCCACTGCTTATCTTCTCCTTAAGTTTATTCTGTTTTTCTTTGTCTGGAAATTTCAATTGTTTCTTTGATTTTGAAGACATCTTATTTAACCTAAGAAAAGAAGACACTGCTTACCGGTATCTGGATCTCAGTTTCAAATAGCTGCACAGAATTTCACAGTTTCATTAACAGCTGACATTGCAATGAAGATAAATGATTCCTGACATGCCAGTCTGACCACAATGTTTTGATAATTTAAGATAAGGGTTGAACTAGCTTGCCTGAAACTAACCAATCAGCTGTTCCCCAGCGAAAACGCCTGGTGGTATTCATGGTAGCTCTGTCTTATATGCTACTTGGTGGTACTCATTAGAAGCACCTTGATGAGGTGCTTCTAATGAGTACCCACAACATGTTTTTTATGGTGAAATAAGAAAAATATTTTGTGGATACCCCACTTATCTGGAGCTATGTGCTTATCAGTAAACAAGTATCCCGTTCAGATGAAGAGAATATTTGGGAGATCCGGGTCAACACTGTTTGCATATGCCATTTTGTCACAAAACTTTAGTGTACGAAGCCGACATAAGTATTGGAACACCTAAGAAAATGAGTACTTTTTGTGGTCCAAAGTATTGCGACAGCTAGAAAATTAATTGTTATTTCCTGTCCCAATATTTAAGTACAATACGGCAGATCCCTTTTCATAAAGAGACAACTAGAGCAAGTGCCCAGCGGGTCACGAATACCCCCGGTGGTGCCATTTTTTTATTATAAAATGTTTTAAAGTCAATGACAATGATATAAGGCAAAATCAATGGATCATGAAATACTGGTCAATGACCCACATATAGTTTATAAAGTCAGTCTCTGAGTGACACTTCTCTATCACCCCAAGTACACTTTTTCTGGACTAAATAGTCTTTAAGACATGAAGCTAAATCTCTGGACCATAAAATATAGGTCATTGACTTACATAAAACTGACAGGTCAATCTGATGGTCACACTGATCCATTATACCAACTTTGATGTTAATCCATTAAATATCCAAATGATATTAAGCAAAATCACTAGACCATGAAATACAGGTCATGCTGATTTACTTTGAGGTCAAAGTTTGGGTCACACTGTGTCATTATATGTAAATATGACACATAGACATCAAATAGTGGGAGATATGACAAACTCATAGGGCTATGAAATATAGGTCACATAATCCAAAACTAGGATAGTCATACATCAAATTGTCTTCAAGATGTAACATAAAATCATTTGACTATGAAATATACATCAAATAACATTCAAGATATAAGGCAAAATCACTGGACCATGAAATACAGTTCAAGGTGACCTACATTTATTAAGAGATCAATTGTGGTGTCACACAGAACCAATATCCCTAGTATCACATTAATCCATGAAATAGTCTTCAAAGTATAAAGCAAAATCACTGGAGCATGAAAATAATGTTGATGTGATAAAGATGTCTGAACCCCATCCTTCTTAGAAAGAAGTTGTTTGTATAAACAAATTCAATATACTTTATTGGGGTGTCCTAGATTTTGACCTCTAGCTCCGCCCCAGGGCATGACCCAGAGGTTCATAGATGTAGAATGGAAGCGAACCCTTCCAGGTACCCCCATACCAAATATGAGAAGTTTTTTGATTAGTGGCTGCAGAGTTATAAGTAATCAAAAATCTTCGCAGTAAGACTTGGCTACACAATTGCCTCATCTGTTGCTGAGTGATCGAATCATCATGTGCTAACCTACTAACTCTTTTGGTGCCAAATTTCAGACTATATTTGTTGTCTGCTTTGTTGTTGTTGTTTTTTTTGTTTTGTTTTTTTTTTAACAAACTATCGATTGGAAAGAAGTTTACATGTAAAGCTGAAAGACTGAATGTCAAACAGCTTAGATCCTGATGAGATGGCTCATTATGAGCAGTCTCATCAGGATCTATGCCATTTGCAAAAGCCTAATTCAGTCTTCACGAAAACTGCAAGACTGTCTGACAAAACCGGCAAATTTTCGTTTTGTCCTGCAAAAATTTTCAGTCTGTCTGACAGCTGTCCTGCAACACTTTTCAATCGCCAAATTTTAATAACGGAATTTTTTTTTTTTTTTTTTTATTTAAATTGCATTTGCTTTTGCCTTCATGTTTTTGGGTAAAGAGGCACTAAAACAGTATCATCTGAACACTAAAATTATATTTTCTAATTCTAAGTTGTTATTTACTGAAACCAAAATTTGTCTGTCCTGTAGATTTTCCCTCTGTCCTGGAGAAAATTTCTGTCTGACCGACAGCCGTCTTGTAGCACCGTCCTGTAGCACTGTCCTGTAGTTACTATTTTTTTTATCAAATTATAAGCTACAGTGGTTTCAGGGCAGAAGATACAAATAATATTTAGTTTACATTTTGTAGTCATTTAGCTACATGTTCTGGCAGTGGATGCTCCTGTTCATTTACTCTTCCTTTTGGTATTGTTGGCAGACATAGATCTACATGTATGCATGTTGGCACTTTCTAAATGTCTTCATAATTTCTTTTGTTTGCACCAAACTACTTGTATTTGAGCCAGCACACAACAAAACCTTTAATAAGACCTGTGTGACCAGCAAAGATCAGTCTGTACATCCACCTAGTTTGTGTTGAGGTTTACGGCCCTGTCAATCAATGGGGTCATGTCGAGTGTGGTCAGTTTACCTAACCACATCCACCTTGTATGGCAAGGATTCTTGTTCATCCCTCTTTGGATAGCCTGGAGGATGTAGAAGACACATGCGATCAGTGAAGACTCTGATCAGACTGTGCTAATGTGCAGGCTGATCTGAGTCTTTGCTGGTTGCACAATTCTTATTGTAGGTTTTGTCATGCGCTGGCTCATTTATCGTTTTAGTACAGTGGACATTCGTTATAATGAAAGCATTTCTTCCCAAACAGGTTGCCATTAAAATGAATTTGCTGCTGTAAAGAATCCTTCACCCAGCAGAATGATATGTTAAAAGGACTTGTTTAATTCCAATCTCACAGAACCTGTGTTTTGGATATTTGTTAAAATTGCCTCACTGAGGAGATTCTAACAAATATCCAAAACATATGTTTCTTGAAATATTAAATACAATATTCTTGCACAATATCTGATCAATTGTCACCTCTTAAGCAAAGGTTTTGTGCCAGTCAAATTTTCCTTGACCAAATTTGTCATTTACTGAGTGTTGGTATAAAGAGGACTGACTATTACAGTGCTCCAGCTAGCCCTATATGGAGGGGCGGGCCGTCCCTCTTGCCCTCTCCTGCCGCCACTCTTAAGCTGCCCTCTGTCTTATTTGAACTCCAGACATAAAACCCTACATTTTGGTGAAAATTTCATCAAAACTGGACCAAAATTAAAAAAATTACAAATGTTTAAAGGTCAGTTTTATGTATACTCTATTTTTGAGGTATTTATTGTGGAATGGGATTATATTTTGTAACATGTCTTGATACTAAGCACATCACATGACACATGGTTCCCTCATTCTTGTAAGACCGCGCAAAAATTGCCCTACCCGGCACCCCACTGCCTGCAAATCCTATCTGGAGCACTGTATTAGTAGATGACATTTTATTATTTTTCTCTGAAAACGGAGACTTTTTACCAAGTCCCTGTTCTCTTCAGTCTCAAACAGATACTTACAAACAACTCCTAATGTCTGAGCTGATGAGGCTCCTTGTTTGGCAACAAAATTCAACATTCTGAAAGGTTAAAACCAGTACAAATTCAAATTATGCAATGTGCAATGTGAGAATATTACCCTCATGCAATATCCAAATGGCAAAGGCCCAGATCAGACTATACATCTGCAGTCTGAACTAAGCCTTCATCAAGATACACAACTCCAGGCAATGCGCTATTCTCCACCCAAAGTAGAGATTTTTCTCATTTCTTCACGAAAACATATGTTGCTGTACCCATTAGAAAAGCCTTGTCAAGGTAATGAGCACCCACATCGACATGGCAGGGTTGAACCCTCTACCTCCTGATCACCCATTGGACGCACATCGAACTGAGCCACTGAGGCCGACACACTTTCAGTCTGAACACATTATTTTTGCTTTCTGTATTTCTGTTCTTTTTCTGTCTCCCTCTCTTTGCTAAAAAACTTGATACTGTCTGAACTACTGACTGTTAGACTGTTAACCTATTTATGTCTAGTGGACTCTTCTACTACAACTCTTTGGATTGGTCTATTTCAAATAGCAGGGTGTCTGGTTAATTTTTATTATTACTATGTTTTATAGGAATTCCTGTAATAAAAGCAAAAGTGTAGACCCTGATCAGATGTCACAAGACTGTCTGATCTGGGTCTGCACTGTTTGCCAATTACTGGTACCCTTTTTGGGGTTTCTGACTAAATGAGTTAAACCAAACATACACACATTTCTACCATGGATACAATATATACCGTATTAATCCGCCTATAAGACGGGGATTTTTAAAAAAAAAAAAAGCCCCCAAAAATCTAGACCCGTCTTATAATCAAGGTCTTTGGCCATATCGGTATTTTCGGCAAAGTCCGGTGGTGCCACGTGGTCACGGAAAATGCCGATCTTCGAAACCGGTAGAAGGATATAATGTTTACCTTCGTCCCTTGACAGAAATAGCAGCAAGATAATTTTTTAGACAAAGTACCGAATTTTTCTGTGTATTACTCGCACCCGTGTATAACACGCACTGAATATTTGCTAAATAGTTTTGAAATAAAAAAAAAAGATGTTCCTATGTAAAACACGAAGAATTCATCCGTGCATTATTTACTAAGTTACCAGATACTAAGTGTGTCAAATTTCACTAGGATTGAGTTGAAAATGATTGAACTCGGAAGGTTTAGAGTAGAAACAGGCCGAATTTACGATAATGCTAACTGAATTTTCATTGTGCAGCTCTGTTACCATGGGCCTCAGGCAACTTGATGTAGTGTAGGCAGTTCTTTGCTTCCCCACTGCAGACGCTATGATAATAAAAATGTAGTTATTTCTTTTGTGTTCTCGTAATTAACACCTTCTTTGTGTCACTTTCTTAACTGAGACGTGAAATTATCAACTCAGTGCCTCAGGGCAATGCAAACAACAACTAAAGTCGACTAGTTGTCATTCTGACTGCCAATTAACCAATTAAGTGCACAGATGTATGGTGGTAGTTTTTTGGGGGTTTTTTTTATCCTAAACATTGTTTATTTCAATTTTTTTGGTAAGTTTCAAAAAAAGTTTAAAAAAAAAAGAAAAAAAAGAAAAAAAAAGATAAACATATGGTAAGAAAATAAAAGATAAAATGCAAATGACCCATCTACCTACCTCAAAAGCCCAGTTTTTGAAATACAATAAATCAGTTGTGCAGGCTGATTTATTCAAGTTACAGTGTGAGACTTGTCAAAGTCCGGTAATCAATACAGATTCATATGCATATGCCTGTTTGAATAGTTTCCCTTTGAAGAGATCACATGATCAGCAAAATAAAAAGCGTAAACAAAAAGAGCATGGACATGAAAAGGATATCAAATTACTGCAAGTCAGATCGAGTTGCTTGTTTTGAGCTGCCAGAACCCTGGTATGGGCGAGATAGGTATAAAAAATTATGAATATCTTATAGCAATCATTCTATTTCGTGTTCCTATAAATAATACACATAGGATTTTTATAAACGTTTTCTGGGTAAATAAGGTGCGTGTTATACACAGTTAAATACGGTATGCATGCTTGTAAGTGGTGTTGGAAGTTTTTTAATTGCTGCTGCTGCTCTATGATAAATTCACTTACAAATCTGACCAATCATCGCCGATGTCTTAATGTACTTCAGGAATTTCTGAGTGGCAGGGAATATCTCCGACAGGCGACTTTTTTAACCCGTCTTATAATTAAGTAAAATCAAAATCCTGCCTGGGAAGGGCCCAAAAACAGCCCCCGTCTTATAAACAAATCGTCTTATAGGCGGATTAATACGGTAGATTTAGTTAGTTTACAACTTTGTAAACACATGAAGTGAGATCAAGCGAAAGCACAGCTACAGAAAAGCTAGCTATACAGAGAAATATTTCATCTAATTTCTCCATGAAGACATATGTTGTGGTACTCTCCAAGGTGCTCCTAATGAGTACTTCATGGCAAAGTAAGATAAATGTTAACCCTTGGATATGCCATGCTTTTGAAACAGTGTAGATCCAGATCGGGCTTCTGAAGAAGCCAACTGATCTGGACCTGCACTGTTCGTCATTCAGTATGTGAAATTTTATGAACAATCTGGATTAAGTAATCTGATTGGTAGACAGAAGTGGGTGTGGCATCTAAATTTATTCAGCATAACAAGGATCAATACTTATTGGTTGAAAAAAAGCACTTTATATGAAGCTATATAAACAAAAAGCCTAAGAATCATAAAATGTATTGAGAAGAACCCTTATCCAGGGGATTGTGTCAATATATGCTTTTTAAGAGTAGGCCAATTTGAAAGCATCCTTTAGTTCTAGGTTGTCCGATAGGGGAGGGAATTTACTTTACCACAAACCTTCGTTGGACCACATTCAAGGCCAATAAATGGGAATAATTCTCCAATATCACCATTTTCTGTATTTCTGTCTTTTCTGCCTCAATCCTATCCTATCAAATTGGGTTCCTATGCTATCCAAGTGGACTCTACTTAAACAATTTCTGGTGATAAATGTGCACAAATGGTAGAGGTATCCTCGCAAGTTGTCAAATCCCTCCTGCAATGGCCACATTTGGCACTAGTCTCTTTGATTCTTTTTTTTTTTCTTTTTTTTTTTTTTTTTTTTTTATATATAAGTATGTGAAACAAATTGGTTTGTCACTATCACATGATTTCCTATAAGTATGTGAAACAAACACTGGTTTATAAAACATGACTCACTATCACATGATTTCATATAAGTATGTGAAACAAACACTGGTTTGTAACATGACTCACTATCATGTGATAGTCAAATGACATGACTGTTTCGCTAGTCCATTGACATATCACACGTGCAAGTATGAATTAAATCGGTGTAAAATAAGGGAAATAACAGATGCTCAGGTTAGGTTACCCCTTCCAAAGACCCAGATTAGAATTTTTCATAGCAGGGGTTAAGGGTTAACTGTTTACTCATATTATTTTCTTCAACTTACTGTGTTCTTTTAACTGCTCCTGATAATTCTTTTGTTTCTCTAATACCTGTTACAAAGCCATTTACACCACCAATTGCAGCCCCTGTAAGAATTATGAAGAAAACAATGTGAACTCTGTAAAGTGGGCCCTTATGCTATATACCTTCTTTAGGATATTTGGACTGACAGGTCTGAGCAAACAGTGTAAAGCATTGCTCCAGATAAGGTGCTTTTTCTAACCACAAAGTACTGTTACTTGTCTTATTTCTCCATGAAAACGTATGTTGTGGGTACTCATCAGAAGTGCCTCACAGAGGTGCTTCTGAAGAGTACCCACAACATATGTTTCCATGGAGAAATAAGAAAAATATCATGTGGTTACTCCATCTTATTTGGAGCTATGGTACATTGTAGAGCCAGGTAAGACATGGTCTACATTCATCTGAGAAAATATGAGAGACAACATAAAAAGTCTCTGTACAATTGCAAACAGCAAAGGCCCAGATTAGACTGCATATCAAATTAGATCTATTGCTGGCCACCTAGTGGAAGTGAGGTTATTGTATTTACACTAAGTATTCAGACACCAAAACTCCTTGCCATACTTGTTCTAAAATTTGGATAAGTACTATTTCCTACCCAATATTGTGTCTGTACGAGTGGCGTTCATTTAATTGTATCACTAATGGCCCACCATACCGCGTGGCTGTAAAGAGCACGTGGAAACTGCGGTGACTTCACAGGGGATGAAGAACAAGACTTCTTGAAAGAGGAAAAGGTAGTTCAGCTCTCTCATCCACCTTATTCGCCAGACCTTAGTCCCTGCGACTTTTTCCTGTTTCCTTTACTAAAGAAAACCCTTTCTGGATCTCGTTATGAATCCCGAAGTGCACTTGGTAGTGCAATTTACCAGAGTCTTCAGGGTATACCTAAAAAGGCCTACTTCTCTGCATTTTACAGATTTCGAATGGATTTCGAGACTTGAAAAGTGTGTTTCCATCAAGGGAGAAAACTTCGATGGGTTGAAGTAAACAAAATGTGAATGGGATTAATAACTTGCCCTGTAGAACCCCAATGACAACATTAAATGAACGCCCCTCATAAATTGCTGGATGACTGACAAACAGTGTAGACCCTGATGAGACGTGTCCTACAGCATCTCATCTGGGTCTACACTATTTCATAAGGCCTGTCTGTCCAAATCCATACAGTAAATATGGTAACTATAAAAAATTCCTGGTAAAATGTGCAGTATTGTCTATACATCATTTGTGTCTAGTTGGGCTCTTCACCATATTTAACCCTTGTCCTGCTGAACCCGGATATATCCTGTCTTTGAAAACAGTGAATTTCAGCTGGCTTCTGGATCTGCTCTGTTTGTCATTCAGCATGTGAATTTATATCAACAATCTAGATTAAGTAATCTGATTGGCTGACAAGTAGAAATGAGCGTGGCATCTTAATTTATTCAGCATGACAAGTGTCAAGAATACAGTTCCCAAAATGATATCAACCATGCTTATACCTTTTTTTTCAGCCTTATACCTTTTTTTCCCGAAGCTGTAACATCATCATGTTATATCATTTTAAAGCTGAGACTCTACATGTATACTTTAAAACTATATATATATTAGTAAAGTTACAGCCAAACCAATTAGCCATAGTATTTTTTCAGTCCTTCACCTCAAAAGGACCTACAAATTTTGAATGGAAGCGGTTACAAAGAAACTGTAGTATGCTATTTGAGACAATAAATCAAACTTAAGATATGTAGAATTTCATTTAGTTTTGCCAAGGAATAAAAAGAGTTGAATCTTTTTAAGTTTTCTCAGATCTTTATTTTCCAGTTTGCCAAAATGAGCCAGAGTTGTGTGAGCCCAAACAATCTTTGTTTTCTCATAATTACAGACAGTAAAGGCCAGCCTACAAAGAACAACCACCTTTTTCCAGGACAATTTGACAGCAAATCAGAAAAGCTTCTTTTCTGAACTCATTAAGCAAAAATAACCAACTTCTAATGAATGCCAAAAGCTGAAAGCCACAAAGTTATTACTGTAAAACATTCAAATTTCGTGGCAGCAAATTTTGGCTGTTTTTATGAGTAGACCTTTTAGCGGATTTATATTTTGGCAGATTTTCAATTTCCTAAAAAAAAATCTGCGATATCTAACGTAGCCCTGTGTGTCTTATGTATGTGGATTCTACATGGTGATTTGCAAGTGATACATGGTGATTTTCAACTGTTTTTCACACAGGTGACTGCATTGTTCTTAGTGGTGAGTGAATACAAATTAGTTCTCTTGTTATTCAATTATGCACTGAACCATTAAATAAACATGTTAAATATTCAATTATCAAAACATTTTCAATGAGAATGGACAATGGGATAAACAAGCAGTCATCTCCGTTTACTTACCTGGAGCTATAACTATAACGGGGATTGACATTGTATTGCTATACATCATACTTGTGATGTGTATTGTGAATATTTCTGCCAGTTTGTTGTTCTTCTCTTGTGCTCTCTGATCTTTACTGGCACATATTTTTTATTTTGGCATTTTTTTTCCTTGACCGCCAATAGTGCCAAAATAAAATGACCACCAAATATAAATGTTTTAGAGTATACAATGATATATAGACAGCTATTTACACCTTGGTCCAAACCGATAAAGCAATTAATTCTGGTAGTAGCATGGCTATTAAATTCTATGGTCATTCTGCAGTTATTATGGATGAAGAACAGCCGATAAAAGAAAGCATCTATATAACATAGTAACAGATAAGGCACTTTTTTCATCCGAAAAATGCTGGTATCTTTCTTATTTCTTCACTAAAACATATGTTGTGGGTACTCATTAGAAGCGCCTCGGTGAGGCGCTTCTAATGAGTACCCACAACATATGTTTTTGTGATGAAATAAGAACAAGAATTCCGCGGAAGGCGTCATCGCACCTGCTGGGGCAAAAGTCACAGGAGCCACAATCAGAACGTGGTTATTAAATAAGTTTATTTCGTTCTTAGCAGTGCTTACTTGGAAAACTGGGTTGAAAAAAATGTAGACAAAGTGCCTAGTGGGGCACATATATTCCGGGCCAGTCCCATTCCCTCTAATGGCTATATCTTCAGCACTGACTTTTCGTATCATACATGATACAGCCCAATGATAATGGAACATTGACGTAAAATTTGTAAAAGTCACTGAAGCATGAAATATAGGTCAAGGTCATGGGTCAAGGTACCTGCTAATTCAGTACATCAAGGAGAAGCACAATGCAAGGTATGGTGGTTGTAGGCCTTATAGTTGAGGAGTTATCAAACATCAACGTAAAATGTGTCAAATATAGGTCAAGGTCACCGGGTCAAGGTACCTGCCAAGCCAGTGGAATGAGGTGAAGCACTATGCAAGGTTTAGTGGTTGTAGGTCTTATATTCGAGGAGATACCGAACATCAACATAAAATGTGTCAAAGTCACTTGAGTGCACAATATAGGTCAAGGTCACCAGGTCAAGGTACCTGCCAAGTCAGTACATCGAGACGAAGTCTATATAAGGTTTGGTGGTTGAAGGCCTTACAGCTGAGGACATATGGAAGGGTGACGTAAAAGGTGTAAAAGTCAATGGAGCGCGAAATATAGGTCAAGGTCACCCAGTGAAGGTACCTGCGGAGTCCGTACATTGAGGAGAAGCACTATGCAAGGTTTGATGGTTGTAGGCCTTACAGTTGAGGAGATATTGAACGTTGATGTAAAATGTGTAAAAGGCACTGGAGCGCAAAATATAGGTCAAGGTCACCGGGTCAAGATACCTGCCGAGTCAGTACATCTAGGAGAAGCACTATGCAAGGTTTGGTGGCTAGAGGTCTTACACTTGAGGAGATCTGGAACATTGACGTAAATTATGTCAAAGTCACTGCAGCCAAAATATAGGTCAAGGTCACCAGGTCAAGGTATCTGCCAAGTCAGTACATTGAGAAGAAGCACTTTGCAAGGTTTGATGGTTGTAGGCCTTATAGTCGAGGAGATATAGAACGTCGACGCAAAATATGTCAAAGTCACTGGAGCGCAAAATATAGGTCAAGGTCACCGGGTCAAGGTACCTGCCAAGTCAGTACATCTAGGAGAAGCACTATGCAAGGTTTGGTAGTTGTATGCCTTATAGTTGAGAAGATCTGGAACGTCAACGTAAATTGTGTCAAAGTCAATGGAGCGCAAAATATAGGTCAAGGTCACTGGGTCAACATACCTGCCAAGTCAGGAGGTCAGGGAGATGTGTCATGCAAGATATGATGGTTGTTGTAGAATTGTAGTTGATTAGAATACTAACTTCGACGTAAATGTCGAACTTCGACATAACAGAACTGTTAACAGACAGACGGACGGATGAACGGACAGACGAATGGAAAAGCAGGCACCTATGTCGCAAAGTCGGGAGGTCAGGGAGATGTTTCATACAAGGTTTGATGGTTGTTTAGTTTTGTAGTTGATTAGAATACTAACTTTGACATAAATGTCGAACTTCGACATAACAGAACTGTTAACAGACGGACAGACAGACGGACGGACGAACAGACAGACGAATGGAAAAGTGGGCACCTATGTCGCAAAGTCAGGAGGTCAGAGAGATGTTTCATGCAAGGTTTGATGGTTGTTTAGTCTTGTAGTTGATTAAAATACTAACTTTGACATAAATGTCGAACTTCGACATAAATGTTGACAGACAGACGGACGAATGGACAGATATACGGAAAAGTGGACGCCTATGTTGCAAAGTCAGGAGGTCAGGGAGATGTTTCATGCAAGGTTTGATGGTTGTTTAGTCTTGTAGTTGATTCGAATATTAACTTTGACATAAATGTCGAATTTGACATAAATGTTGACAGACGGACGGACGGACGGACGGACTGACGGACGGACGGATGGAAAATCGGACGCCTATATCGCACCCTGCTACAAGCAGGTGCGATAAAAATATTATGTGGATACCCCCTCTTATCTATAGCTATGCTATAATACTAGTGGTGATCAGAAAATATCCAGACTTTTCATGCTCCTGTCTTTCCATGTGCAGCTACACATATTACACAATGGAAAACTGCATTTTATTGCCTAGAAATCAGTCAGTTTATTTTCAATGAGAAGTGCGTATAACCAAAGTTTTGAGCATTTAAACAAAGTAGGTGATCGGAGTACCATGTACTCTAAGCTGGAAGAACAGAGATCTGTTATAAAATCCCTGCTTTTAGGGGGTGAAAAACCTTCCCACACTTTTCAAAGGTTGCAGAAATTTTTTCCACAAGCCTATATATCCTTCAAGTAGCAAGTGTTGTCCCATTGTCCGTACAGCCAAGGCCTTGCCCCCTGCAACTTTTATTTGTTTTCAGAACCAGAAAAAAAGTCTCGCTGGAAAACACAAACAGACCAGGGCAGCTTTGATTTAAGCTGTAAGTCCGGTACCTCAGCCATAGGTCTACTTCATGGTTTGCAGAGGGAAAACAAAAGCTCCCCTGAAGATGGCAAACGTGTATAGATGTAGATGGGGAATACTTTGAAAAAAAAAAAAAGAATAAAAAAGAATTTTTATAAATATTTAATATATATTTTTCTGAGAAAGAGCAAAAAATTTGGATAGTTTTCTGACCGCCCCTCGTATTTTTCTTATTTCTCCATGAAAAATGTCATGGGTACTCATTAGAATCTCCAGATAAGGCACTTTTTCAGCTGAAAAGTACTCATATTTTTCTTATTTTTCCACAAAGTCATCTTGTGGGTACTGCCGTGGCTTTTTTAACGAGTACCCACAACAAATGTTTTCCGGGAGAAATGCATGTAAGAAAAATAAAATATTATTGGGCTACACATTCTTATCTGGTGTTAGATTCTTTTGTCCCACAGTGCAAACAATATGTCTTTGTTTTGCAGTTAACCCAAAAAGGTTGTATTCTGGTCTTCAAAAAACACTCACCCGCCATAACTGCTCCTCCTATCTGTGAAAATGCCTTTTCAAATCTCCCTCGCTGATTCGCTGCTCCTTCAGGAAAAATGAACTGATCATCCTAAAAATAAGAAAACCAGATCAGATAAAGCCAAATTTGATCATGGTCTACACTGTTGCCATTCATCCAGCAGTTAAACTATTGTCATGCTGAATAAATTGATATACCACACCCATTTCGAATTGTTAGCCAATCAGATTACTTAATCCAGATTGTGTATATAAATTCACATACTGAATGACAAACAGTGCAGATCCAGATCAGTTGGCTCCTTCAGAAGCCAACTGATCTGGATCTACACTGTTTGCAAATGCAGGGTTTACCCGTGTTCAGGAAGACAAGGGTTAACAGCTAGTAATTTTCGTGTTCGAGTTATTGCAGTTTTATTGAAGCTTAACTATGGTAATAGCAGATGACAAACTATAAACCCTTGTCCTGCTGAACCCGGATATACCCTGCATTTGCAAACAGTGTAGATCCAGATCAGTTGGCTTCTGAAGAAGCCAACTGATCTGGATCTGCACTGTTTGCCATTAAGTATTTGAAATTATAGCAACAATCCAGATCAAGTAACCTGATTGGCTGAAAATTAGAAGAGGGCGTGGCATCTTAATTTATTCAGCTGGACAAGGGTTAATGATACAGTTTTTCTGAAGGCAGGTCCAGACATTTTATTAAAATCATTCCCTTTGAAAAAGAAGAATGAAAAGGAAAACAAAAGTGAATATTATGTACTGATAATTAAATTAACTTTTGCACAGCTGCAAAGTTTCTAGACTTGCACATATCTCCAGATAAGCAGCCTTTTTTTTTTTGTAAACAAAAAGTATTGATAGTTTTCTTATTTTTCCATAATAACATGTTTTTTGTGGAGAAATAAGAAAATATATACTAGGATGCTCCCCTTATCTGGAGTTATGACTAATAGTAACACTTTTTCACCACTGAAGGGATCAAACTGCTACTTACTGGACTTATGTAGGCAGGGTCATAATTCAAGTATGGTGACTGAATAATACCTGCACTGGAACCAGTAACTGAAAAGAGAAAAAAAAAAGTGTAATCTTTAAAACATTTTTAAAGAGTTTGTTATTCTTCTTACCCCTTGTCCTGCTGAACCCGGATAGGCCCTGTCTTTGCAAACAGTGTTGATCCAGATCAGTTGGCTTCTGAAGAAGCCAACTGATCTGGATCTGCACTGTTTGCCATTAAGTATGTGAATTTGCATCAATAACCTGGATCAAGTAAACTGATTGGCTGAAAATTAGAAGTGGGTGTGGCATCTTAATTTATTCAGCATGACAAGGGTTAATTCTTCACAAAAATATACAGGTATGCTGTGGTACATATGATTTTGTGGAGAAATAAGAGGAATATTTATTTGGTGGATACTTCTCTATCTGAACATTCCCTATCTAAAAACAATAAATTTATTATACATTGTATATTCACCGAAAAAGTTGTAGCGGTTGACCAGATCTCCAAAAAGCAGGTATTGTTCAAATTAGATAAGCATTTTTCATTTTTCAAGATCTGTCGGGGAAAAACACAACTCACCTTATTTGTTTGTGTTGAGGTTTTACGGCCCAGTCAACCCAAATGAGGCCATGTTGAGTGTGGTCAGTTTACTGGAGCACACTTTTATTGGGCAGGCTTAGTCCTCTAAGCGGTTAACCAGTATTGTGCACATTCTTTCGCCAGAAACTGACAAATGCCCTTCTTGAAACACTGGAAGGGAGAGAATGACACAACTCACCTTGACCTGTTACACTGAAATGTTTGACCAGAGCTTTTGTTGATCAGTCAAGCAGACATAAGGCCATAATGAAGGTATATAAAAACATGTAAAGAGACTTCATCCATGTACTGGTTGAAGAATGGAATTTTATTTATCTATTTGAGCCACATGATGAGAAAAGGACTTAAAAGTATTTTCTGGGTATAAGTAAACAGTAAAGATCCACATCAGCCAGCGATATATGATGTGATAAGTGACTGCTATACATCAATATATGCTACAATATCCAATGATTCTGTAAGCAACAGCCCATTAACCCCACAGCTTCAGTTAAGACAAGTTTTTTTATCCGAAAAGTACCGATATTTTTCTTATTTGAAGTGAGCAAGACACTTCTAATGAGTACCCACAACATATACTTTTGTTGAGAAATAAGAAAAATATTATGCGAATAACCCCTCTTCTGTACATGCCGCTATGACAGCTCTGCTTTGTTTCAGCTGAAGTTTAACATCACTGTCAACACAGGAATAATCCATAGAAATTATCATGGGCCCCAAATTTAGTTGGGAGGTCTGGGGGCCACTGAGATCTCCAGTGGCATCTAGGTGCAATGCCCTGGTGGGGGATACAGGAATGGATTTTGGGGCTCCTTTGACAGAAATAACATGTTTAAACAAAAATTTATAAGAAAGACTTGTCAAAGTGCTTTCTCTCTGTGGGGACAGTCAATGTGTGTTTGTAATCTGCACAATCAAGATGCCTTGATATAGCTGAGGTACAGAAATTGTCAGTTCCCACTGCCATGGATTTCATGAATTTCAGCTTTAGACAACTAGTTTGTAATACATTTTTTACTGTTTTCGTAGTTTAGCCAAGAAGAATGCAGTGTAAAGCCACTTTGACTGGAAAATATTTCTTTCAGTGAAAGTGTTAGACCTTAACTTTCCGGTTGTACTTTTATGTTTGGGAGTGTTTTGGGATGTATCGACAGCCTGACAGGGAACACGTTTGCAGGTGACTGCTCGCCTTTTTTCAGCAGACCTTGCTCTGTTCATACAGAAAAACGATGTTGACGTCGGAACGTGGCCTTGATTTTTCAGTGCATATTGCCTATCCTGACCGATTACTTCACTGAAAATACAGACAGTTGTCATGATCTTTCATCCCTTGAGGCTAGAATTATCTGCAAACAGGTTCACTCGTTAGTTATTTGACACTTCCCAGTAAAATCGCATTGATCTGACCTAGATTTTGACAGGTGCACAATCTACCCCTCCTCATTCTAATGTGCTGGATCGTTTTTTTTTTTTTCATTTCACAGTTTTCAGATGCCGAATTTTCATCAACGTGATCACAAATGCACGGTTATGTTATAATGTTGACCTTTTCTTTTGAAAGACCACCTGTGGTGACCAGCAAAATATTACCTTATCGCTTATGCGAGATATCAGTCTGCCGTGCATTCTGTGCACTAAAATAGTTATTTCTGTTGGCCAAAAGCAATTTCAAAGTCCCACAGAATGTGTCCAATAAACCTTGTGTAGATTCTCATGGGATTGCTCAGACGCAATTCTGGGATGTTCACGGTTCCAGTAAAAGTTAGTTATGATTTCTCTTGCTCCTACAGAGAAATAGATCAGTTTTTCCTGAGAAATGCCCCTCGAATCATTTGCCAAAGAAACTACAAAATATAAATATCTACTCTACATGCAAAAAATAATATTAATGAAAGTGTCGTTTGACTATTTCATCATATCACGAAAACTAGTGACATGGTCACACGCTTTTTTCAAGGGCACATGTAAACAGCCGTCTGTTACTACAAAAAATCATTTTACCAGGAATATTTAAATCCGGATCGGCTGAAGAACCGAACAAACTGCCAAATGCTGGACGCTTCGATGGCGGGTTGTCCATAGCTTTGAATTTAATTATGCAATGTTTCTTTCTTGTCCGTTTTTACATCTCCCGGAAGTGAAAAAGGGCAAAATGTTGACACTATTAGTCCAACAGTCGTTGACATGCCATTTGATTCGCAGTCATCTTGACTCACCAAAGCTCAACTTGCCAGGCTATCTAGACAATTTCCCTTTGGCCTAGTAAGTTACATTTTTTTTTTCTTTTTGATCACATAACCATATGTAACATGAGATATTCCACTACATTGCAGATAATGGCATGATAGTATTATTATTGTTTTGTAGCTTCATCATATAGAAATCAGACAAATTTGAGATTTGAACAACGAATTAAATAGAGCCTCCCTTTCTCCATGGATAAAAGTCATTTACTCATTTATTATAGACAGTCGTTTCATTATTTAACAACAATTAGACATGTTTGTTAGACATGTATATTAGCAACTATTGCCGATAAGATAAGTACGGCCGTCAGTCAATTATTTTCTTACTGGTTCACGTAACCTGAGGTAATCCCCACCTGACATGAAAATACGACAATAATCAACGCCAGGTCCCGCCATTAATTCGTTTATTGGCCCACCTGTCACATGTGCGGATTAATTAATATAAATACTGAAACCAAAACATTTTCCTTATGGCGCTGCCTCTATGTGACTCAGTTGTCTGGTAGCGTTAAAAATCTGAAAACTGAACTTTTTTCCTTTTTACGGACTTTTTATTGTTCTGAATAAAGTTTAACACCTGCACTTACGGCGTAAAAACATGGTTTGAATTTTTATGCGCTTCATTCAGTTAGATTTGTCACCATTTTATTTCTGAAAAAAAAAAAAAAAAAAAAAAAAAAAAAAAATGGGCACTTTTCACATATTTTGTAATTAAAACGTTTTATATCGGCTAGATACAAGTTGAAATTGTTACAAGCAAACTGTGGAGACCCTGATCAGACACCGACAATTGCGGCGTCCGCTATGGGTCTACATTGTTTGCCTGCGTCCAAACATTGGACTCTGGCTTATATTGGTTAGGAACAAGTTGACATTTCTGTAAGCAAACTGTGGAGAATCTGATCAGACGACGTTAACTGCGGCGTCCGCGCTGGGTCTACATTGTTTGCCCACGTCCAAACATTAGACTCTAGCTTATGATGGTCAGGAATAAGTTGACATTTTTGCAAGCAAATTGTGGGGACCCTGATCAGACGACGCTAACTGCGGCGTCTGCTCTGGGTCTACATTGTTTGCCCACGTCCAAACATTAGACTCTAGCTTATGATGGTCAGGAATAAGTTGACATTTTTGCAAGAAAATTGTGGAGACCCTGATCAGACGGCGCTTACTGCGGCGTCCGCTCTGGGTCTACATTGTTTGCCTAAATCCAAAAAATGGACTGTAATCTTATATTTGTTAGAAAAAGTTGACATTTCTGCAAGCAGACTGTGAAAACCTTAATCAGACGCCGCTATCTGCAGCGTACACTCTGGGTCTACATTGTTTTGTCTACGTCCAAACATTGGACTCTTGGGCCGGCCTCGGTGGCTAAGCTGGATGCGCGTCCGACTGACGATCGGGAGGTTGCGGGCTCGACCCTCGCAGGGACGGGGCGTCCGACTGACGATCGGGAGGTTCGACCCTCGCCGGGTCGGTAACATTTTTTTTTTTTTTTCGTAGAGATAATGAAATACTTTTAAATAAATAAAATAACTTTTCAGAAATTACAGGTATGCATGCTAAACCCAATCATATCATTTTGTTACATGTAACCCCAATATCAGAAATCAAATAAATGTATAAAATAAATCAATCCAAATATCGCAGTTTTTTAATGTTACACTTTGATAATCTAAAGAAATGAGACTTTATGGCATCAAACTTTATATTTGTATAACGTAAGTTAAAGTTATTTGAAAAGTACTTTTAAGAATGGGGGCCCCCAATCCCATCCCCGGAATAAGTTAATCTAACTATTTTTTTTTTTATTTTTTATTTTTTTTTTTATTATTATTTTTTTTTTATGCTAGCTCTGTATAAGAGAACCTTGAACAAACTGTGAGATACTTTCTTCGGTAAATAATTGTTTTAAACCACGCATAAGGCCAAACATACAAATATACCTGCAAATTGGGAAAGGTTTAGACACTTAAGAAATAAAGTGATAGAAATGATTCGTAAGTCTAAGAAATTATACACCAATAATCTCTCGAATAAATTAAAAACTTGTACTCTTACCTCCAAAGACTTGTGGTCAACTTTAAAATATTTTATATCTCCGCTCTCTAATTCTCACATACCAACACTTGAACATGAAGGTTTTACATATACTGAGGACCAAGATAAAGCAAATATTTTTAATGACTTTTTCAGGGATCAGACTTTGTTGGACGATGAAAATGCAGATGTTCCTGAATTGCATATATTAGTTAGTGAAGAACATA
The DNA here is from genome assembly GCA_964016985.1 of Anodontia alba. NCBI lineage: Eukaryota > Metazoa > Mollusca > Bivalvia > Lucinida > Lucinidae > Anodontia > Anodontia alba. The sequence continues at coordinate 107,178,903 of OZ024822.1, forward strand.
AACTGTCATCACTTAACATTACGGCTTTAGAAGTGAATTCGGTTTTGAAAAGTCTTCCCTTGGGGAAGGCTGTTGGACCTGACGGTATAAATAACAAAGTACTTCGTGAATTGGCAAATGAACTTGCAGATCCACTATCCATATTCTACAACCTCTCGCTTCAGAATAGCAAAGTTCCAGATGACTGGAAAGAAGCACACGTCTGTCCGATTCACAAAGGTGGTGATGCTGTATTAGTTTCAAATTATAGGCCTGTTTCCCTGCTTAATACCTTGGATAAAGTCTTTGAGAGATGCATTTTTAAACACATTTACAATCATTTTCGTGATAATGACATCCTTTCACCCTTACAATCTGGATTTATACCTGGAGATTCTACTGTTAATCAATTAACTTATCTCTATGATACTTTTTGTCATGCTCTCGATTCGGGTAAAGAAGTAAGAGTTGTCTTTTGTGACATTAGCAAGGCATTTGACCGTGTTTGGCATGCTGGCCTCATTCAAAAACTAAAAGCAGCTGGTATAGCAGGAAGTCTTCTGAATTGATTCATTGATTATCTAAGCAACAGGAAACAACGGGTGACTTTCTCAGGTGTTAAATCATACTGGAACTCTTTAAAAGCCGGTGTCCCACAAGGTTCCATCCTTGGGCCTTTATTATTTTTGCTGTACATAAATGACATTGTGAAGGACATTGGCTCAAATATTCGCCTCTTTGCTGACGACACAAGCCTATATATAGTTGTTGAAGATCCAACACTTGCAGCTGAACTTCTTAATGCTGACATGGAAAAAGTTGCACGATGGGCTAAACAATGGCTGGTATCTTTTAATCCTTTCAAAACTGAATCCCTTTTAATATCACGGAAGACCAACAAACCAGATCACCCTTCTATCTTTATGTCAGGACAAATAATTAAGGAAGTAGATACTCATAAGCATCTTGGCATTTTTTTATCAAAAGATGGTACGTGGCATAAACATATTGATTATATAAAAACCAAAGCGTGGGCAAGAATAAACATCATGCGTAAACTTAAGTTTCAACTTGACCGTAGATCTCTCGAAATTATATATACCACGTTTATAAGACCGATCCTAGAATACGGAAACGAAATTTGGGATAACTGTACACAGTACGAAAAAGAGGAAATAGATAAAATTCAAAATGAGGCTGCAAGAATTGCTACGGGAACAACAAAATTAGTATCTATTGAAACACTGTATTCTGAAATAGGATGGGAAACTCTAGATTCCAGAAGACGGAAGCAAAAATTATCTCTTTTTTACAAAATGTATTCAAATATAAGTCCTAGTTATCTTTCCGCTCTTGTACCACCTTCTATCAGCGATATTTCTTCATATAAATTAAGAAATGCAAATAACTTGCAAACTGTTGAAACACGAACACGTCAATATTATAATTCTTTTCTCCCTTCTGTGATAAGAGAATGGAATGGTTTGTCGGAAGAAACAAGAAACGCCAGTTCAGTTAGTGTCTTCAAATCACGCCTTGACCAAAACGTAATTGTTCCACAAATACCTAAATACTTTTATATTGGCGATAG